>OZ023262.1:328379161-328954161 GCA_964006375.1 Tillus elongatus | reverse complement strand
ATTCAGCCCTATAATAGATTTATTCACGGAAGTAAGAGTTAGTCTCGCCTTTCATCTGCACAATTTCTTAATTATGTATTAAGTATATCAGTTACATATTTTAAAATATTAGATTAGTAACACAGTTTTCATGTAGAGATATAGTAAATTGAGTAATGTGCTACCATTTATACCTAGAACAATTATTTATAGGTAAGTAAAGATTGTAACTTAATATCCTCAGAAACAGCTTTCAGTATATTCCTATGCATACCCTTGAAACAGTAGTTTAACGACGGTTTCAAGGTAGTACTTTAAATTAAGATGAAACTCTTAACGTTGGCAAATTTTTGATTGTGGATGGTAGTTCATTATATATTTTAAATCCACTATAGAACGGGCTATTGTGACTGTAAGTTCTTCGTACTTTTTATATATAGAGATTTTCCTTTCTTCTTGATAATGTTGATGAACGTTCTTTACAAACGTACAGCACTGTAGCAGGTGTTCAGCCATCAAGTTATTCAATATTTTATATACAAATAGGGTATTTAGGGTTACCGTTTGTCTAGGCTAAGAATATTTAGCTTATTAAGCGTATCCTTTCTACTTGTACGTATATCACATTTTAGAATGTAACACATTGCTCTGTTTTGTCTTTTTTGTAAAGAATCTATTTCTGTGTTATTTAACAAGAACAGTATGGTTGATCAATAATTAAGGTGTGGTAATATTATAGTTTTGTATATGCATAATCTAGAATACTCTGTGAGTTCTTGTCCAATTCTGCCTAATAAGTTAGCTTTCTTAGCAATTTTGTTTGTCACATACAATGCATGACGAGAAGGATAAGTTTTCATCAATTATAACTCCCAAATATTTTGTCTCTTTTACTTGCTCTATAACTTCGTTATCCATCAATACTTCTTCATTATAGTTTGTGTTTGTTTTGTCCCATTTGCTTCTTATTAACATAAACTTTGTTTTATCAATGTTAACATACAGACTATTCATACTTAACCATTTTGATACTTTCTTTAGTTCATTATTTATAATGCCTATAATTGAGTTTACATATTTCCTATAATATATATAATAGTGTCATCAGCGAATAGTTGCATGTTACAATTTTCAACGTGTTTTACAAGGTCATTTATATAAAGTACAAACAGGTTTGGACCCAATACTGTACCCTGTGGTACCCCAAATATAGTTTGTTTCTTCTGAAGATATGTGGTCATTATATTTTACCTTTTGGTTGCGGTTTTGCATATAACTTTCCATCCATTTAAGGACTGTGGGTCCAAATCCATATTTTTTAAGCTTTAGTAGCAATAAATTTCTATCGATGGTTTCAAATTCTCGTTTGAAGTCCAACAACACTACCCCAATCATCATATTATCTTCTATAGCATTCTTCCACCTGTACATTACTGTCTGAAGTGCACTTTCACAAGAGTTTTAATACCTAAAACCAGCCTGATATTCTGTTAAAATATTTTTTTCTAAATATTTAATCATCTGTTCATTTACCACAATTTCTAAGAGTTTTTCATATTCAGGTACTGTATTAATAAGTCGATGTTATTGACCTCTGATCGTGTTGTTAATCTTTTCAGTTGGAATTACCACTGATGTCTTCCACTTTGTAGGAAACAATCCGTTCTTTAGACTTGTATTTACTGTATGTAGAAAGCGGTCTCCAATTACCTCAAATGTCCTTTTTAACAGCTGTGTCGTTATACCGTCCATGCTGCTATTTTTATTCTTCATATTCATTACACATCCTTCTTAAATCTCTCATTTCCAGTAGATTAAAATTTTCAAATTTCGATTCTCTTTTTATTTTGTCAAAAATGTCACCATGATCCCATCCCATTCATTTACATGGTTAATACATACTTTATTAATAATTTCTATGAAAAACAGATTAAAATTTTCACTTATTGTTTGGGGGAGAAAGAGCTTGTTTTCTTACCCCAATGTTTTGCAGGTGGATTGATCCCACCCTCGCTAACTAGTCGGCTTTGCTAATTAGCGTTGGAAGAAGAATATGTTGAAGATGTAGACTGTATTTATAACTCTAGGTGCACTGGATTCCAGATGATTTCAATAATACACTTTTTATATTTATATATGTTGTATTGTTACTATATACACTTTGAACTTAACATTTATTTACAATTTGCGGTTTTACACTTAATTTAATGGGTTATTCAAGAGATTTCACAATCTTATTAGCTACTTGCTATTGCATTTAACTGCACGTATATTTTCTAATTTCGAAGAAAACACCGACTTTTCACTGTAATACTGTACGAATGGAATTTATGTAGGAAGATTGGAGCATGAACTGAAGTGGCGTAATCACACTAGCGATGTTTAGGTAGAAGATCTGGATCTTAGAAGTCCCAAAAAGCGATGAAGATGAGATTCGTTGTAGAACGGCACTGTAGAATTGAACTGGCTTAAACACACGAGCGATGTTTAAGTGGAAGATTTGGAACTCAAGGTTCCAAGGAGCGAAGATGAGATCTGGCGTAGAACTGTAGCACTGAACTGGCTTAAACACGCGAGCGGTGTTAAGTAGAAAATTAGGAACTCGAGGTTCCACGAAGCGAAGAAGATGAGATCTGGCGTAGAACTGTAGCACTAAACTGGCTTTTAGGTAGAAAATTTGGAACTCGAGGTTCCACGAAGCAAAGAAGATGAGATCTGGCGTAGAACTGTAGCACTGAACTGGCTTAAACACGCGAGCGGTGTTCAAGTAGAAAATTAGGAACTCGAGGTTCCACGAAGCGAAGATGAGATCTGGCATAGAACTGTAGCACTGAACTGGCTTAAACACGCGAGCGGTGTTTAAGTAGAAAATTAGGAACTCGGGGTTCCACGAAGCCAAGATGAGATCTGGCGTAGAACTGTAACACTGAAGTGGCTTAAACACGCGAGCGATGTTAAAGTAGAAAATTGGGAACTCGGGGTTCCACGAAGCGAAGAAGATGAGATCTGGCGTAGAACTGACTTGTACCTTGCGAAAGGCTTGCTTTTATCTAGCTTTCGCGTAACGCTAGGTGACGTAGTTGACATAACATAATTTCAGTAATACAGAATCGCCAACTAGGTAGAAGCATTATTCCTAGTGAACAAAATCCACTGGGTGCATCTAAAGAATACGCCAAGGACAGCTAAAGCTATTTACAGTAAAGAACCTAACGGTATATAAGTATTCTTTGTATGGCATTGTTCATGTGTAAACCTAATGCGATACAGACAGCTAGATGATAAAGATTACCATCAAATTGGAAAAGATTGTGAAATCCAGAAATAAATAATTCCAGTTAGAAATTTAAATGATAGTGCAACCGAATGAAAGTAAAGAGACAGGGGCGTACCAATTTGTTTTTCCAATATTGTTCAGGGAGCGGAGGTCAATTAGGGAATAACTTTTATAACTAGGATAATATGGACATGGTAACAATGTAGTAAAATTTAATAATAAAAATAAATTAACAATTTTTTACAAACTAATTTTACCGAAAGAATTTAAAACCGAAAACTTTACATAATGAAAGCTTAATTAAAAGTCTCTACTAATGTTTACCAACATCACTATTTATAACCTTGCTTGTTCTACATCATTAACAATGTGTAATCATTAATAGTCAGCAGTCTTCATAATTGCATACTGCAATGTCAACATGTTTATTTAACATGTACTATGATGCATACAGACATGGAGACTTCTCTGGCTTCACTGTTGGTGTTTAGTGGTGAAGGACGTAGCCAGCGCGTCAGCTAACTGGAGCAAGTGGCCCTTCGAATTCTGGAAGTTCTAGGATGTTCTTCAATGCTTCTGTGACTATAGTTTCGCTGCTTGACAGCATTTTCAGACAGATTAAAATTGAATTAGTACGAAATCATGTCAACTACAAATAAATATCTGTTGCTATGTTATATGATGTTTTGATCAAAAAATTTTATCAAATTGAAAATAAAATGAAACAGATGACAGATGAGGTTTTCAAAATGTCTATGTGATGTATGTCAATATTTAACATAAAAACTAGAACTAGCCTATAATAACTATAATAACAGTTACAACAATAAAATAACTAAACAATAACAGTATAAAAGTAGTCTCTATACAACGAAAATATCGACATACATCAACTCATTACTTTATTACAACTTTTTTGAAATAATAGTTAAATTAATTTTCTTTGACATATTTAATTAGAAAGTAGAATATCCAAGAAAGGGGAATTCATTAAATCAGTTTGCTCGTTTAAAACAAGGTAGTTATTGTCGTGTGTGTGCCTTTTGACTTCTAAAGATTCAAAAAAGTCTAGTTTACGTTTGTCATTATAAAAATGTAGTGGTTGTATGCGATTATTTACTGTAGGTCTATGTTCGGTATCAATAAAATGTTTTGCAAATCTAGATTTGTCAGCATGGTTATTTCTAAATGCAGAAATATGTTCTTTGTATCGGGTGTTAAAATTTCTAGAAGTTTGACCTATGTAGATTGCGTTACAATGTGTACAAGCTAATTTATAAACTCCAGCTTTTGTCAAGAAACAAGATTTTTCTTTCGCGTTAAATAGTAAATCATGCGTCGTGTTGTAAGATTTAAAAGCTACCTTTGTATTTGTACAGGTGTTTAAAATTTTTGAAATGTTTTCTGAAATGGTTCCAAAATAAGTTATCGAAACGTATCTGTTGTCTTCTTTGTCTCTAATATTTGGATAAATTAAATTAATCGCTAATTTGTATTCTTTTCTCTCTATCATTTTATCTATTATTTTAACAGAGCAGCCTTTATTAAATGCTGTTTGCTTAATTATTGAAATTTCTTTTTCAAAATTGTTTTGTGACATAGATATTGAAAATGCACGATGTATCATAGAATGGTAGGCTGACAGCTTTTGTGAAAAAGGGTGACATGAATCGTATGGTATGGTTGTGTCAGTGTAAGTTGGTTTCCTATATATTGAAAAGTCAAATGAATTATTTTCTAATTTTCTAATTGTTAAGTCTAAAAAGTTTATATAACTGTTAGCTTCTTCTTCTAAAGTACACTTAATATCGGCATTTAGAAATAACCATGCTGACAAATCTACATTTGCAAAACATATTATTGATACCGAACATAGACCTACAATAAATAACCGCATACAACCACTACATTTTTATAATGACAAAAGTAAACTAGACTTTTTTGAAGCTTTAGAAGTCAAAAGGCACACACACGACAATAACTACCTTGTTTTAAACGAGCAAACTGATTTAACGAATTCCCCTTTCTTGGATATTCTTCTTTCTAATTAAATAAGTCAAAGAAAATAAATTTAACTATTATTTCAAAAAAGTTGTAATAAAATAATGAGTTGATGTATGTCGATATTTTCGTTGTATAGAGACTACTTTTATACTGTTATTGTTTAGTTATTTTATTGTTGTAACTGTTATCATAGTTATTATAGGCTAGTTCTACTTTTTATGTTAAATATTGACATACATCACATAGACATTTTGAAAACCTCATCTGTCATCTGTGTTTCATTTTATTGTCAATTTGATAAAAATTTTTGATCAAAACATCATATCATAACATAGCAACAGATATTTATTTGTAGTTGTCATGATTTCGTACTAATTCAATTTTAATCTGTCTGAAAATGCTGTCAAGCAGCGAAACTATAGTCACAGAAGCATTGAAGAACATCCTAGAACTTCTAGAATTCGAAGGGCCACTTGCTCCAGTTAGCTCACGCGCTGGCTACGTCCTTCACCACTAAAAACCAACAGTGAAGCCAGAGAAGTATTCTCCAAGTCTGTATGCAGTATGGACAAGTTTCACCAAGTAAGGGCAACAACAATCAATGAAATGTACTATGATTTCAATGTCAATGTTTATGATATCTATGTGACCTACTTCTACATGAAATATTACATTAATTATTGTAGCAACTTTTCCTATAACTAATTTTTAATTATAAATTAAATGATATTAAAAAATATATTTTCACGCCTAAGAATGCCCTCCTGCATAGCTTCCTGTTCCATGAACACTTATTGTTTCACTGTCTTCGCATGGTTTATTATCAAATGTTATAGTTTCTTTACTGAAAAATGTTTCCTTTTTATTATTACCTACAATTTGCTTTAGTGTCTTCCACATTTCCTTAGGTATGTGTTTCATCTGCTCTATTGTTTCATTCAGATATTTCTGCCTTTCATTTCTAATTTTTGAAACTACTTTATTTCTCTGGTGCTTATAATTAAGCCATGCAGTTTCATTCTTTGTTAATATTGCTTTCTTATATAACTTATCTCTTTCCTTTATTTCTAATTCGATTTCTTTTGTCCACCACCTCTTGTTGCCATACTGTACATATATAGTTTTTTCTACTTCTGGTGCATGCTTATTCAATATTTTAATTAATGATTCTATAAGTGTATTTGATAGAGTATCTTGAAATCTTGGCAGATGTAATTAATTATAGCGGGATCTTTTCCTTCGTCTCTGAAAATTGCTAGAGTAGTTCTTGCATATAAAGGAGGTGAAACAGATTCTCCAAATAGTTGTTGTGCTCTGTCTCTACTTTCTACCATCTCTAAAATAGTTGAGAAATTAATTAAAAATAGAAAGCAGGTATTTCTTGGGAAACACAAGATCCTAACATCTTCCCAGTTTGGATTTCAACCTAAAAAAGGTACAAATGATGCAATATTTTCTTTTCTTGAAAATCTGTACCTTTCACTGAATAACAATCAGGTAGCTGCGGCAGTGTTCTGTGATCTCACTAAAGCATTTGATTGTGTTGACCATGAGATACTGTTACGTAACCTTACTTATGGCTTCAGGGGGACTTTGCTTGAATGGTTGAGGTCCTATTTATCTGAGCGTGAGTAGAGTGTTCAACTTGGTCATATTAGCTCTGGGTATCAACATATTAACCATGGTGTTCCGCATGGGTCTGTTCTTGGCCCACTACTGTTTTTACTTTATATTAATGACCTGTCTATGTTGAAAATTAAGGGTCATATTACTATATATGCTGATGATATAACCATCTTGTGGAGTAGTGATAGTGTTGGAGCACTGGAGCGCACTGTGGCAGAGGATATGAAGATGATAGAAAACTGGTTCATTTCAAACTTTGAATGTCTCTAAGACTAATATCATGCATTTCAAATGTAGTCTGCCTGCTGTAACTCTAGCAGCTGAGGAACTTGGGAAGGAGAGCTACGTTAGGTTTCTGGGACTATACATTGATCAATCGTTTAAATTTGAAACACATATAAATCATCTATGTAAAAAGCTTTCATCAGGTTGTCACGCACTAAGAGTTGTCTCAAAAAGCTTGGACAAGAGTACATCTAGAAGTGTTTACTTCTCACTTGTGGAGTCCCATCTAAGGCATGGGATTTGTTACTGGGGCTCTTGTGCAGGTTATCTTTTCAATTCTGTATTTATTCTGCAGAAACGAGCCCTCAGATATTTGTGTGGGGTTAGTGTCTGTGACTCTTGTAGACCTTTATTTGTTTCTGAGCGGATATTGACAATACCGTCTCTGTTTGTTTTGGAGACTGCATGCCTCATGCATGAAAAATATAAATATGAAATCAGGTCAGTATCTTCTCGTGATACAAGACAAAAGAACTCATCTTCCTATAACGTCCACATCATTGTTAAAGAGGTCATTAATATATAATAGTAAGAAGATATTTAACCAGATACCACTAAACTTGAGGAGAATTGGTGACATTGAAATTTTTAGGAAGGAGCTTAAGGAATTTTTAATTGCAAAATGTTATTATTCAATAGATTAATTTTGTAATGATGCACTATGACAGATTCGATTAATGTTGTTTGGGAGTTTTCATTTGGACTGCTTTCTATATATTGTGTTTATATTATATTGTTGGTTAGCCGTGTATTTATGTTTATATTGTTTTTTATATTGTTATTTATATATAGTTATACTAGTTACTTATGCATTTATACTACTGTTTGTTGGGAACTTATAGTTTTGTGTTTTTATATTTTGACAACTTTTACATTTATATGTTAACTTTGCTTGTCAATAAGATTTTTATCTTTGGACAATAAAGCACCTATCTATCTACATCTGTACAATTTGGTATCCATTCTTCACTTAATAAATCCAATTGGAACTGATATTCATCATTACCCTTATAATATCTCATCAGTTTTTTTCTCGATTTTTTTTTAGCCTACAGTCTGCTTGCACAGTCATAATTGAATGGTCAGTAATTTTTGGCGTCAAATGTACCTCATATTCTGCCTCTTTGTCATTAGTTATAATGAGGTCAATTATAGTAGCTGTTTCATTTGTGGTACGTGTAAATTCGTTTACTATTTGGTAAAGATGCATGTTTTTCGCGCCAGTTTCCGCAGAGACTCCATCGAGGCCTGGCACCTCCAACCGTTCTGTTCGACCAGTATCTGTCAAACATGTTTTATTGCTTAACGGCAGCGCTCGCTTTGTCAGTATCTATTTCAGTTGTCAACTTGTCTCATTAATTTCCGACTTTATGATTCTCGAATTTTCCTTGTTCATATTTCCGCCTCTAGTTTCTAATATTCTAGATGATGTTATTGCGTCATTGCTTATTTCAGTAAATATTCATCTCTGTAATGATATTCTCTTGTTTCTAGATATTTCTTAATATTCGACGCAAAATCAGATGAAGTCAATAAAGGCGGCACAATAGTGATGATAAAAGCGAATTTCCTTACAATCTTTTTAATCCTACCGTCGATTTGCTGTTCAATATGGAAGCAACTTAACGATCATTCAGGCTTCCTTTGAGATTTTGTTGTGTCAGTAGACGGGTTACGGTTGTGATAAAAAAAAGTGACCGTAACAAACTTGGTTAGTTAAATGGATCATCAGGTTTTTTAAAATGTATCGTTGTTTGAGGGAAGCAGAGGTTTAATTATAGGGATAAAATCTTCGAACGAAGCACATATGTATGACACAGATAACGGTATTATGATAACTATATTAAAGCACAAAACTTAATAAATAATAATAATAACGATATAACAAAATGAATGAAAGAACTTACGTAGTTACGGACATATTGACTATTAATGTTAACGGTCTTTACGTTTACATAATTAAATTATAATTATCGCGGCGTTATTTTAACCGACTACATTGCAGAAGCTTATTTAATGAACTATATCTTTTCCGTCTACATTTTAGAAACGTGTTTAATTAACTATCTTTCTGACTAAATGAATCTCCTTTATATTTACCAAACAATAACATATTTTGATTCTTAACCCTCTGATCTGCTGACTATAACATTCCTGTCTATCTTACAAATTTGCTTGTTATTGTTTATATACTGACCGTGATAATTTCAATGTCAATCCATACAATGCTGACCTCTAATTAATTGAAATGTTTACATAACTTCCTTACAGAATTTAAACTGAACCACTTTTACTAATTATTTTGATGTTTTTACCAATTATGTTTTTAAGGCTATTACGGCCGTTATGAGACATCCTATGTTCTCTGAGCATTCTGCCAATTCAACAAAAAAAAATGACAGCTCGCTCGATGGCTCTGACCTAAATGTTTAATTTATCTTTTACCTAGGTTTGGCACGAATTATAATCATCGCAAGAATGTTAAATTGTATAGTACCCTAGGGTGAGAATTTGTACTACTAATATTTGAATTAATGTAGACAATCTTAGGTATGTTACTGGGCTTAAAAATAAAATTAATAATTTTGGATTCAATCCTACGTATGATATCACAATAATTAAAATGACATAACTATGCATACCACTCTATGATGGTAATCGTAATACTAAATAAATTAATCTTTTTTGAATACAACCTTACGTGAGATAATCGACATAACAATAATTACAATTACAATACAATTATGTCTACTACTCTAGGATGGTAGTATAAATCTTAATGATTAATATTTTTTGATACACTCTATGTATCATAATAGAAATAACAATGTTTAAAATAATAGAATTATGTATCGCGCTCTAGGATGGTAAGATAAAATAATATTTTTGATACACTCTATGTATCATAATAGAAATAACAATGATTAAAATAATAGAATTATGTATCCCGCTCTAAGATGGTAATATAATAAAATAAAATAATATTTTTGATACACTCCATGTATCATAATAGAATTAACAATGATTAAACTAATTGAATTATGTATACCATTCTAGGAGCGTAATATAATTTATATGATCTAACAATTTCTTTCTTCTTTCTGGTGATGGGTTGGATACGTCATCTCGCCTTCCTTCTGATGTCTCTCCTCCATGTTGTGTGAACTGTCTCTGCTTTTCTTGCAGAGCTCTTCCCACTCCACAAAATCTAGCCACGCCGACCTTGAGTCGTTTTGGAGTGCTTTACCATTGACCCATGACTGAACTTGACCACGCAGCGGCCATTGTTTGGTTGTTACCATGTGCCCTGCGTGTACTTTCTTCCTCTTGAACTTCCATCTAACCCTGTGCTTCAACTTGCGAACATGCACCTTATACCCATCTACCTTGTGGTTTTGCTTTCGTGAGCCCTCCACTATTGCTGGATGGCCCCAGTATACTTTGTGGCCTCTGCCCATTTTTGCTTGTCCCTGCTTCTGACCTCCATACTTCACCCCAGTGTGTGTAAATCTCTGGGTGGTTGTACTTCTTACTGCTCTTACTTTATACCTCAACTGCTTTGTGCTTCCTTTCTTGGACGTATTGGTCAAACCATTAACTTTTACTCTTGACGTGGTTGCTGTTTCTTCCCCCCTTGGTTGACCTATCCAAAATTTGGGAATTTTCAGCTTGGCAACCATTCTTGACTTGTTGCTGGACCATTTTCTATAAAAAAATTTCTTTCCTATCTTCGTTTCTCTTGGGGCTTTTTTTATTTGTAATACTGCTTGTTTTACTTCTTGTACTTCTTTCTTCCCCTTTAATAACTTGCTCTCTCTACTTACATTAGTTTTCTTCGCTGCTGATTTGGCTCCAGATATGAGATTATCTGGATAACTTTTTAAATTCACTCTTTCCTGCTCGTCTTTGGCTTCTTCTATCTTTGGTATTTCTTTACTTACATTTAAATTAAATATTTCTTGCTTGTTTGTGGCTTCTTCTATCTCTGGTGTTTCTTTAATTAAATTTAGGTTAAATATTTCTTGCTCGTTTGTGGCTTCTTCTACCTCTGGCATTTCTTTACATAAATTTAAATTAAATCTTCCATGATTGCTTCTTGCTTCTTCAACTTCTGGTATTTCTTTACTTAAATTGACATTAAATATTTCATGATTGCTTCTTGCTTCTTCAACTTCTTGTATTTCTTCAATTAAATTTAGATTGAATCTTTCATGATCATTCCTTGATGCTATTTTTCCGTAGAATTCCTCAATTGTTGAATTTATTGCTTTTTGGACTTTCTCTCGGAATGCTGTCCGTTCCTTATACTTGCATGTGAATATTGGTATTTTTATTTTTGGTAATTCGAATTCTGGAAACAGTGATGAATAGCGGTATGCTTCTTTGTTAATTGCTCTTTTCAGCTTCTCCATGGTGTTATCGTACCATTGGCTTAGCGTCGAATGAGCTTCATCTATATTTTCTGATTCTGTCATTATTTTTATATCCATTACGACATCTTCAAATTTATCCCATTGCCTTTCTAAGTTTCCTATTAAGATTTCAAATTTGATAGGTATATCGTTATCGTTCATTTTTTCTACTTCTTCTAATTTTTGGATTAATTTGTTTACCTGTAATTTTAGTTCTCTCGAACGCATTTTTAATTCCTCCATTGCTTCCTTAGTTTTCTTTGGTTTAATAAGTTTTGTGGCTTTGTCTGATGCTTCGTTCTTTTTTTTTGATTCTGATTACTGGTTGCCTGTGACCTATATCTTGTCTTTAACCCTGTATTGTTGTCTTTGACCCTGTATCTGCTTTACTGGAACTGACCTTCTTTCGGTACTGCCCTGTATGCTTCTGTTTATTTGCTATATTGGAACTGACCTTCTTTTTGGTGCTGCCCCGGACTTTTCTGTCCTGTTTATTTGCTTTATTGGAACTGACCTTCTTCTGGTACTGCCCCGAACGTTATCTGCCCTGTATTTTTGCTTTATTGGAACTTGACCTTCTTCTGGTACTGCCCCGGAGGTTTTCTGCCCTGTATTTTTGCTTTATTGCAACTTGACCTTCTTCTGGTACTGCCCCGGACGTTTTCTGCCCTGTATTTCTTCTGGTACTGCTCTGATTATTTTCACTAAAATAACGGGTATTTGGAGACTTGGGTTAAAGGATATTTGATAAGGTTTAAGTGAGCACTGTATTTTTCACTGGCACTGGTTCTTTTTCGTCGAAGGGCCCTGCTCTTCAACTACTCTCGTCTTCGAAGGACCATGTTTAGGTTCTGCCCTCGAAGGACCATGTTTGAGGGAAGCGGAGGTTTAATTATAGGGATAAAATCTTCGAACGCAGCTCATATGTATGACATAGATAACGGTATATTGATAACTATATTAATGCACAAAACTTAATAATAATAATAACGATATAACAAAATGAATGAAAGAACTTACGTAGTTACGGACATATTGACTATTAATGTTAACAGTCTTTACGTTTACATAATTAAATTATAATTATCGCGGCGTTATTTTAACCGATTACATTGCAGAAGCTTATTTAATGAACTATATCTTTTCCGTCTACATTTTAAAAACGTGTTTAATTAACTATCTTTCTGACTAAATGAATCTCCTTTATATTTACCAAACAATAACATATTTTGATTCTTAACCTTCTGATCTGCTGACTATAACATTCCTGTCTATCTTACAAATTTGCTTGTTATTGTTTATATACTGAGCGTGATAATTTCAATGTCAATCCATACAATGCTGACCTCTAATTAATTGAAATGTTTACATAACTTCCTTACAGAATTTCAACTGAACCACATTTACTAATTATTTTGGTGTTTTTACCAATTATGTTTTTAAGGCTATTACGGCCGTTATGAGACATCCTATGTTCTCTGAACAGTCGTGATTTTGGGTTCTCAAAGTGTGCTTATTCCCTACACTTACACAATCACATGATTAACATTGATTGTGTTTTGACTTAATATGATTTAACAATTCCCGTTTCTTTATACTTGCATAATCACATAATGAACATTGATGATGCTTTTCTCCTGTGTGTTTTGATTTAATATGATTTAACAATTCATGCTTCCTTACACTTGCATAATCACATAATGAACATTGATAAGGCTTTTCTCCTGTGTGTTTTGATTTAATATGATTTGACAAGTTATCTTTCTTTACACCTGCATAATCACATAATGAACACCTATAAGGCTTTTCTCCTGTGTGTTTTGATTTAATGTGATTAAGCAAATGCTGCCTGTTTGCACTTGCATAATCACATGATGAACATTGATAAGGCTTTTCTCCTATGTGTTTTGATTTAATATGTCTTAATAAATTTAATCTGTACGCACTTGCATATTCACACGATGAACATTGATGAGGTTTTTCTCCAGTGTGTTTTGCTTTAATGTGACATAACAATTGCTGTTTGTAGAGAGTTGCATAATCGCATAATGAACATTGATAAGGCTTTTCGCCTGTGTGTTTTGATTTAATGTGATTTAACAATTGTCGATTGTGCACACTTTCATAATCACATAACGAACATTGAAACGGTTTTTCTCCTGTGTGTTTTGATTTAATATGACTTAATAAATGTTGTTTGTACACACTTGCATAATCACACAACGAACATTTATAGGGCCTTTCTCCTGTGTGTTTTGATTTAACATGTCTTAACCAGGTGTGTTTGTACACGCTTGCATAATCACAAAATGAACATTGATAAGGCTTGTCTCCTGTGTGTTTCGACTTCATATGATTTAACAACTGCTGTTTGTACACACTTCCATAATCACATAATGAACATTGATAAGGCTTTTCTCCTGTATGTTTTGATTTAATATGACATAACAATTGCTGTTTGTACACACTTGCGAAATCACATGATGAACATTGATAAGGCTTGTCTCCCGTGTGTTTCGACTTAATATGATATAACAACTGCTGTTTGCACACACACCCATAATCACATAATGAACATTGATAAGGCTTTTCTTTTGTATGTTTCGACTTAATATGACTTAACAATTGCTCTTTGTACACAGTTGCAAAATCACATGATGAACATTGATGAGGCTTTTCTCCTGTGTGTTTTGACTTAATATGGTATAACAATTCTCGATTGTGTACACTTGTGTAATCACACAATGAGCATTTATGAGGCTTAACTCCTCTGTGTTGTGATTTAATATGTCTTAATAAATTTACTTTGTGCACACTTGCATAATCACATGATGAACATTGTTGAAGCTTTTCTCCTGTGTGTTCTAACTTAATATGACTTAACAATTGCTGTTTGTACACACCTGCATACTCACATGATGAACATTGATAAGGCTTTTCTCCTGTGTGTTTTGATTTAATATGTCTTAATAAGTGTGGTTTGTATGCACTTGCATAATCACACAATGAACATATATGAGACTTTTCTCCTGTGTGTTTTGATTTGATATGATTTGACAAGTTACCTTCCTTTACACTTGCATAATCACATAATAAACACTGATGCGGCTTTTTGAAAGTGGGCCAGGGGTCGTGATTATTAGTAGAACTTTCATTTTTATTCAAGCACTCTTCTTTTATATCTTGATGTAATACAAAACTATCCAAAGCATGCTCTTCTGTTTCCAATTTTATTGAAGACTCATGTGGTTGCAGATCTGATTTCATATCATGTTCAAATTTACCAGAAACTATAAACTTTTGGTCAGTAGATACACCATCATCGTCTTTTTCAACTTTAATACATTTAGAGTAATCTCCACAGATCTCCTGCTCTTGTTTTATATGTTCGATGGGTGTGTTTTGAGAACTACAATTTTTTTCAGGTTCTCTTCCACTACTATCCATGTCCGCCTTTTCAGCTTTTATTTTATCTGTAAACAAGAAAGCTTTAGTTAATAAAATTAACAAGTAAATTACATGTTACAAAATTGTGTTTTCCTTGCATTTCAATCTGCCAAATTGATACCTCCAGTTAATTAAAATTATGGAATATTCTATTTCCTAAGTAAAAAAAGAATTAGAACCCCAGGCAACACAACTACATAACAATCATGTATTTTGCATGTAACAGCGCGACATTGAACATCGCAGAGATGTAGTTTGTAAGGTCTATGCAAGTTACCAGAGCTAGGAAATGTCAGCAACTGCCAACATTGACACTATATCGCAGGGACATGACTGCTTAACATGCTGGAGACATCGCCTGTGCTGTTAAGGAGATGTAATTACTAATATTTCAATAATGTATCTAGACTCATCTCTAGCATGTAACTAAATAATGTACTTGACATGTCCTGTGATATATTCCCAGTATATAATTCATACTTCATGGCTGTCATGAAATTATATACATACATACATACATACATACATACATATATATATATATATATATATATATATATATATATATATATATATATATATATATATATATATATATATATATATATATAGAGAGAGAGAGAGAGAGAGAGAGAGAGAGGCTACACATTGTTCGTTTTTTTACTTGCTTATGTTGTTGAGTTACTAATAATTATTGGTAATAGTAAACTCAATCTGCATCTGAGTTAAGAGTCTAAAATATTTATTAAAAAAAAAATGAATGGGACAATAAAAACAACAGATAAACTTCTAGAAAATGTAAATATATATTTTATACAACATACAAAACTATAACCTTTTCAGTAAATGAAGAAAAAAACAAAATTCTTATATATTATAAAAACAAAAATGAATTCTAAATATATACATAAATAGAAGCTTCTAAAAAATTTAACATATATATTTAATGCAGCACAAAACAATACATTTTCCAGCTAACCCTTAATTTATAGAAAAAAGAAAGTCTCATAATATAAATATAAAAACTCTGGACGCAGCAAGTGCGTTATGGTAGTGAATTTTCATAAAAATGTTTTTAATTGCAAATATGTGTGTTTCCTTTTTAAGAAAGCAGGCATCAATTTTGGTTACCAGTATAACCTATATAGTAAAAACAATGTGCCATGTTTCATAAAAATAACTTTATTGTGTGAAAATGTACAAAAATTTCCAAAAGTAAACTTGTGTTGCCGGAAAAACTCGTTTCTTGGTCAACCTTATAGGTTAATAGCAAATTGAGCTATTCAAATTTGAAGCATTTAATGAAAATTCGCTACCATAACGCACTTGCTGCATCCCAAATTTCTTTTCTTACAAACATGCATCGCTGAAATATTTAAAAATGCAATAACATAAGGCGTGTTTGATTAATAAAAAAAGAAGAAAATTTGTATCACCAACGACTTATGGGCCATCCTGTGATTGTAGAAATATTTTTTAAGATGTAGCTCAAGACACCCTATAATTAATATATACAAATTTTCTTCATATCTTGTATAATAACGGATATATTGAGCTTTATTGATTTTTTACCAAAATTCGACAAAAATTATATACCATTAAACGATAAACTCCAAAGCTAAGGCTACTGCCAAGCATCAGAAAAAGGGTCTATTTGAAATGAATTTTCTGGAAACATTTTAGTAAAATGAAGGACAATGACGGTTGAAACTAAGACTTCAGAGTTTGTAAAACATCTTTCTTGAGACATTTGATTTCCATATCCCGTATTAGATTCAAGTTCTTTGCCTAAATGTTGCCGATTTTGACGTTTTAAATCGCAACTTTGACGTTTTGAGGAAAACCCCAATTTATTTTTCTTTAAATGCCTATAACTTTTTTGTCTTTTGACCTACATAGCTAAATTTTGGTAGGTGGCTTACCTATAAGGATATTAACTATCGTACCAAATTTGGTTGCCCTTACTTTGTTAATTCCGGAGATATAAATTTTTTTCGAAAGAAAACACAAAATTTTCCGGGAAAACCTGGGCAGATTTTCTTGGCTAACGAACTTATCCAAGCCATTTGCAAAAGGAATTTTTCCACCAAATTTAGTCAAAATCGGCCTATTATTTTTTGAGTTATCGGTGTGATACATATATATATATATATATATATATATATATATATATATATATATATATATATATATATATATATATATATATATATATATATATATATATATATATATATATATATATATATATATATATATATATAAACATATAAAAATTTAAACTGACCCCGGATATGTGTTCTAGGGGGCCTAGTTCGCGGTCATTTGAAGAAATTTTTTCAAAATTCAAAAGTCGGGATCTCCTCATTAGTGAATTTTTTTTAAGAAAATACACTAAAACTAAAAATGAATTCCAAAGGTGTATAGGTAAATGCAAACTTCTAAATGTATTTTATGGACCACAAAACAATATTTTTTTCAGTAAACACTAAATAAGAAAACAAAATTCTCATAATACAAATCTAAAACTAAAAATGAATTTAAAACATATGCATAAACTTGCTGGAATTTGTAAACATAGAAACAACAATGATCCCATATTGTCTATATAAATTAAAAGTTAAGCTGATAATTTCCATGTCTTTAGTGAAATGTGATTTTTGTCATTTCTCTGTTTCCGCTGTCTTCCTTGATGGAACCACTCCGAACCAGAAATTTTACACCCTTTTTAGTTGGTTATTCTGCAGAATTACATCTGAAATTTCAAAAACGAGCTGTTAGAAAAATTGGTATTATTTTTATTGTTGTTTTATTAAAACACTGTGTCAACCTTTGAGTCCACTGGAGGTATGGATGATAATATTAAAGACATAAATGATATTACTAATGCATCATCAACAATATTTTTAGGTAGTGGGAATTGATTAATAGCGGAAGTTGAATTCGGCTCGACATATGGAGAAGTTGCAACTTCCCTATGTTATTTTTATTGCAATCTAAAATTATTTTTCTGTATGGCAATGAGGCATGACTGTTAATTTGTTTGTCTTTCAGGTTTCGCGTCTGTTTTGTCTATATGAAATCAGTGAAATTACCTTTTAGACATTTTACATTAAAAAATGGACGACAATAAAATTATCTAACTTAAATAGTTAACATAAACACCTCTGCATAACAATTGTTTCTTACGTTGTGCAAATACAAAAGTAATTCTGATCATGAAATGCCGATTAATAAAAATTGGCGCTAACTCTTGACAAAACCAGTCACACAATAACAGATACCTACGTGCACTAAATATTTTGTCTAGATTCGCGATTTAAGCAGATAATTTTCTGTGGCGGTACTGCTACTGCCTACTGCCATGTTAAATCCATGTACACAAATGCTGTATTGTTTCTAAACAATCGATTTGATTAGCCAAACATATTAAATGTTCATCATATAATAAGTAGGTATACAAAGTCCTCTTAAGCTCCAACGGCGGCAAACCCTTCTGGACTCTTGCTAAATCTATTGGGAATAATTTCTGCAAAAGCACGTTCCCACCTCGTCTCAGGGGATGAAATTGTTTCTACCGCCCTGGGCAAGGCTAAACTTTTTGCTTCGTTGTTCGCAGGCAATTCTACTCTCAACCCACCTCCAAATGTTCAACCACCAACAGTCCCCAATGTCGCGCATAAAATGACGGATATCATTTTCAAAACTAAAAAGGTACGAAAGATGCTCTCTTCTCTTAATACCAGGGAAGCCTCTGGCCTTGACGAGATCCCAGCAATTGTTCTCAAAAAAGGCGCATCAGAGCTTGCTCCTGTCCTGACTCGTCTGTTTCAGATATCTTATAGTAAAGGCATATTCCCTAGTAACTGGAAAACTGCTAGAGTACAACCCATCCCCAAGAAAGGATCCAAAGTGCTTCCTAACAACTACAGGCCTATTTATCTCCTTTCAGTCGTCTCTAAAGTGATGGAAAAGTATATAAACACCGAATTACTAAAATTCCTTGAAAAACACAGTCTAATCCACGACAGGCGGTATGGATTCCATCAGCGCAGATCGACTGCCGACCTCCTTTCCTTTGTCACCCATTCTTGGAACAAGTCCATGGAACAACACGGTGAATTACAGATTGTTGCTCTAGACATATCCAAAGCATTCGACCAGGTCTGGCACGCAGCGCTGCTTAATAAACTTCCGCCTTATGGCCTACCACCAAAACTCTGTATGTGGACAGCAAATTTCCTCTCCAACAGGAGCATATCTGTTGTTGTGGATGGCTATTCCTCTAAACTGTATCCAATTAATGCAGGAGTTCCTCAAGGTTCAGCTTTAGTCCCTACTTTGTTTCTTCTCCACATCAATGACCTCCTCTCTAGCACATCCAACCCAGTTGACAGCTACGCGGACGACAGCACCCTCTATTCAAATATACAATATTCTAAGCCTGTCTCTTTAGCCCAATTAGATGAGGATCGCAGACTCATGGAGGGTTCTGTTTCCGTGGATCTCCAAAAAATATTAGACTGGGGAAGCAGAAATCTTGTACAATTCAACCCCACCAAAACTAAGTCTTGCTTTCTTTCTCACAAGAGATACACCAGCCCTAGACCCATCACAATGAACAACCAAGGTATTCAAAGTAATGAGTCCTTTTCTCTTGTTGGCATTTCTGTCGATCGAAATCTTAATTGGCACCAACATGTCACATCAATTGCAGAAGCGGCTGCTAAGAAATTAGGTTTCCTTTTCCGGGCTCGCAAATATTTTTCACCAGCTAATCTCTATACCTTATATACTTCACAAATAAGGCCAAACCTCGAATACTGCTCCCACATCTGGGGTGCCGCTGCCGCTCTACACTCGCTATCCTGGACATTCAAAAGAGAGCTATACGTCTCATCGGTGACCATACCCTCACCCAAAGGCTGCCATCCCTTGCCCACCGACATGCTGTTGGTGACCTCTCTCTCTTTTATAGATATCTGCACGGGCACTGCTCATAGGAGCTTTCCTCCATAGTTCCCCCACCTACTGCCCCCAACAGATCTACCAGGGGAACAGAGCGAATGCACCCTTTTACTGTCCAGGTCACCAGACTTAGAACATCTTGTTATGCCCGCTCTTTTGTCCCAAGGACTTCCAAGTTGTGGAATTCCTTGCCGGCACATGTTTTTCCTTCTCCTCCGAACCTCTAAACCTTCAAGTCCAGAATTAACAAGCTGCCTCTTTCCTCCTTGTCAACACCCACGGTACGATAGTATTTAGGCTGTAAGCCCTCGTGGTGTGTTGTTGAAATTAAAATTAAAAAACTTAACCTAGCAAATGTACTTACTGGGTAATAAATATATTCTATATAGGTAGGTACTTACCTCGTAATTGTAATTGCAGGATAATGCTTAATGTACAAACACAAAAAACTTCTGACTAAAACCTAAATTGCAAAAAATAATCCAGATCCACAACAAAACACGAAAATCTTGTGTCATTGTCGTCCATCACATTCACATGTCACACACAATAAAAGTTAAAAAATAACCAAGCGTCAATGCGATTCCAGCGATGACAAACGGTGTGGCGTGAATATGAACTGTGAATCGATAAAGTACCGGTCATCATGAGTTAATTACATGCTTAGCATGTTATTTTTCTGAAGTAACAGCGATATAGTTTGTAATATCGCTAGCATATCATTAAAATTAACTTCTGAAATGTAAATTATTGCTATATGGCTGTTACATACTTGGCATGTAAAGGCCATGTATCTCAAAAGTAACAGCTAACATCCCTAGCATGTACCAGTGTAAGCGCAAAATCATAGGTAACAGAAAACAATCCCAGAAACATGACATGCATGTATCAGGATATGTCGCATTGAGTGCTTGAAAATAACATCTCAGGGATGTGAATATCACAATTGTGTTGTCTGGGGTACATTTCATCATCTGATGACGCTAACCTTGTTAGTAAAACGATCGTTAGGTCTTTAAAAATGTGTTGTGATGGGATTCTCCAAAAGTGCACTTAAATGAGTATTCTATTATCGACAAATTTGCATATTTTAACCAGAAACATGCTTAGAAGCACCCATTCTATGCATGAAAAATAATGGAAATGTTGTTCTTTTAACTCTCAAGAAAGTTACAAGATCTGGAGTTCCGGGCACGACAATCTCCCGACTCCCAACCGACCCCTTAAACCACCCCCAGTTTCTCTCAGAAAGATCGGTGGTTCTCCAATTAAAAAACTATGAGAAGGGGAAACCACAGAACTAGGTACCTCCGCCAGAAGTGCAGGACCCCCCATTTTTCCTAAAAGACACAGTCCACTCATTTAAAAAGCTAGGGTAACAGAGGTGTTTAGCAATTATGTATGAACCAATTTATATTCCCGCGCCTGTTCATATAGGAACAGGGACTTTTTTATTTTTTACCTCCCTGCAAAGTCACGTGCGTGCATTCATTACCACCGTGCCACACGAGTCCTGCGCAACCGGTAGTTTATTGATCGAGAAGCGCCGCCGATTCAAAACATTCATTCATTCTTTCTCCCGCACTGTAGTGAGACGCACGCTACCACCCGCTACCGCTACCGCACGCCGCAATTACTCCTATGAGTTTTAGTTACATATGTGTTATCACAGTCTTAACATTGTTTGGGCGCCAAAATTGTAAGGTCGTGGGTAAAAAAATAGAAACACGTTGAGCGCCAGAATTGCCACGTCGTTCGTGACAAGTAATTAATAACACTTGGGTTCAATATATATATATATATATATATATATATATATATATATATATATATATATATATATATATATATATATATATATATATATATATGAACTTAATTAACAAATAAATACGAAAACAGTTTCGAAATTGACAAAGCAAACAATTATATGGTTGGTAGACAACTAACCGACTGCGGTCTAGCCAATCCCACTATTATTTCTATTCCTACGTCGTTACCGTTATGCCTGATTCAAACGTCAACACATTAGGTAAAAATGAAAATAAAAGAGGTTATGCTGTATACCTGAATTTAATATATTATGAAAATTAATTGTAAAGAAGATATCAATAACCACCAAGACATATGATAAGCAATCACTGGATGTATATAACTGAGCCTATATTATACTATAATGAAAATTAAGGTAAGTAATTTTAATGCACTAATTGCATAAAGTTGAGCTAACTAACAGGATAAAAAAAGTGTACCTACAAAGGATCGTTAGCAAGTGTACATTCTCTACATAAAACTATATCAGTTTAAAACTATTACAGGTTGGTTTATAGTCAATATCTATATGGTTGCAAAGAAATTACTGATGTTACGCTGTATTTACCAAATTTCACTTGACACAAATAGTAAAAGACAGTTTAATAAAGATACAGTTATATGTGCCACTTATCTGGTTACTGTGACGTCGCCAGGGTGTTCTGTGGGGCTGAGGGGTGTCTACAAGCCTTCCTGGTTGAAGATTGACTAAACTAGTGCCAGGCTGCAGTCGGTTGCAGATGTTAGAGACAACTGTGGAAACTACAAATCCTATGTTTCCCCCATCTAGCTACCAATGTTATGTAGACTGCTGGTATGGGGGCCTGTCATAGAATGCCCATTAAGACAGGTAAAAGTGACAGACAGTGGATACCTGCCTAGAGCTATGGGACATATAAGAAATTTCCAAGAACCCTGCAATCGGACAAAATATCTCCTTCACCTCTAATATAAACTAATAAGTGTTTTGCTTACCCTTGATTTTTGAGGGGTTCTACACTGTAAACAATGTGGCAGCAGTTTTATCCCTTTTGGAAGAAAGTTGCCTAATAACAGCACTTTCTGTGCAAGTGAGTATTTAATCCGTACCACTACGAAAAGCACTAACAGCTAACAAAATACTTCACTTGCTTCTGCTAACAACACATTTAACCATTTAATAGAATAACCAGTAATATTTAAATTCCTTGTTCAGATAAGGAAGTGATAGTGAGATGATAAGCAATAGGAAATTATACGCCTTTTAAATTGTTTTAGAATTTATCTTATTTTCATAAAAGGAAAAGAGACATTGATGGGAGAGAGAAGAGATATTTGTCATAATAATAATAATAATAATATTGTAAATATCATAAGCAGTAAAAAAAAATTATTATAATGGGTTTTTAAGACTGTGACAGTGTGTTACCTAAAATCCATACATTCTCCGCCTTTCCCTTCCTCACATTTAACCTTTAGGTCACACAAGCAGCTACGTCAAGACGCCGCATTCAAGATACAATAACTGTAAGTACTTATGTTGTATTCTCAACTTTATTATATGTAACTGTTTGTAAAGTAGCCATTCTCTTCAAAAGGCTGGTTCTTCGAGTTTATTTGGTTGTATCCGCGCCCTCATTTCAAATTTAAGCTGCCCCTGATTCGGACAGAACAATAGTCATTCGCAACATTTATATATGAACACTTTTTTTGCCACTTTATCACCAAGAGGTGTACATCACATTGCACCCACGCAGAAGTCCAGATGAAGAAGAAACTCCCTAACTAGAAAGTTGAAATTAAAAAAAAAAACATTAAAACTTACCATTATTGGTTGTCTCCTCTAATAAATTAGGTCGGGCACTTTGGTCCATACCCCCCACGCTGCAAGGCTGCAAACACACATATAAGGTCTATATTATGTTCAATGTATGTATGTTCTTAATTCGTAATTTAAAAACATTAGCTAATAAAATGCTGTTAGAAAACTACAATAAGGTAATAATGTACATTGATACAACAAGATAAGCACTATTATATTACACACGTTCCGAAGTTGTGTTCGGTTTTTGAATTTCACACAATGTTGCCGCTTCTTAATAAGTAATGTAATTAAAAGAATGTGAATAGTTAAATATATATTCTACAGAAATCCACATATTTTTTTACAAATGCTGTGAGTTAATAAATTTGAATAAAGCTTCTAGAACTAAACAAGGACACCCAATACTAAGTCAGATGTAAGACACGTTTTTTTTTAAGTGGTGGAAAGTGGTGGAAGGATGGAGTGTTGGTCGAGGGCTCGGGGTGAGCCCCGAGAAAGCACCCGTCGTGCCGTTTACGAGGTGGAAGTGCGAGAGCCACAGAACTCTCACTCTATACGGTAGAAACATTCCAATGGCCAGGAAGGTAAAATATCTTGGGGCCGTATTGGACTCTAAGCTAACCTGGAATGGTCACATTGAAAGAATACTGCGTAAGGCAGTCATAACCTTAGCCATCACTAGGCGGCTATATGGAAAAACGTGGGGACTAACACCTAGTATGGCCCACTGGCTGTACACAAGGGTGGCCAGACCATCGTTAACATAGGCAGCACTGGTCGGATGGCCTAAGGTGACACAATCCAGTGCCAAACAAAAACTAGGCAAGATCCAAAGGATGGCTTGCCTAGGCATCACAGGGGCCATGTCTTCAAACCCAACAGCCACCATGGAGGTGTAGCTGGATCTGCTACCCCCCACCCCCTACACATAGTTATTATGGGGAGGCAAAGCTAGGACTATACAGACTAGCCTGCAATGGTAGACTGAAGATCAACCCAGGCTTCAGGGGCCACTGCAAAATTCAGGAGATCGTGAAGAAGCCCATGCTTGAAATGAGGTCAGACTTCGAGAGTGCGCGAATCTGCAGGGAAAACAACTTTACAGTGGAAATCCCCGACCGCGAGTCATGGCAGGAGATGCCGGGCATACCACGGGACGCGCTCGTCTGGTTCACGGACGGATCCGGCGGGGAGCGTGGGACGGGGGCAGGAAGGACCGAGGGTAAGTCATAGTATTTCTCTGAGTTCATGCAACGGTCTTTCAGACCGAAATGTACACCATCCTGCACTGTATGCGGGAGAACAAGATGAGGGGCTACACCAACAAGCGGATCCTCATAGCCACAGACAACCAAGCAGCCATTAAGGCCCTAAGTAGCCCACAGGTAAATTCCTGGCTGGTGAGTGAGTGCCGAGACGAGCGACCTGGCTGGGCAGAATGAGGTCACCCTCATCTGGGTGCCGGGTCACTCAGGGGGTCAAAGACAATGAAGAAGCTGACAGTCTGCAAAGATATGATCATCAGAACCATTTATGGGACCAGAACCGGCTCTGGGCGTGACAAAGAGCACTGCCAAGGGCGCCATTAAGTCCTGGGTCAGAAACCAACACAAGGTGTACTGGGCAGACTGTCCAGGGCTCAGGCATGAGAAGTCAATAATTGACGAACCCAGTTCAAAAAGAGCTGTGAGCCTGCTAAATCTTGGCAGAGGACAGCCCAGAAACATAACAGGTCTCTTGACGGGACACATGGCCGTCAAGAAACACCTGCATAAAATGGGGCACTTCGAGGGGGACCTCGCATGCAGACTCTGCGGCGAGGGGGAGGAATCAGCCCAGCACATTTTGTGCGAGTGTAAAGCTCTGGACCGCAAAAGACAACTGATCTATGGTCAGTGTAGATCGGAGACGGTGCAATATAAAACTTCACCCTACCAATCGCTCTGCACAGTGATTTTGGAATGGATGGAGTAAGGGCATGCACAATCAACCAAAGGTTGCAGTGCTATCGGGGAGGCAAGGCCGCGGACGAGCCCTGAGGGGGGAAAAAGACACGTTTTTACACATGTCGCCATCTCGTTGCGGAACCAAGTAGTATGTTGTCACGGCAGATCCAAATAACACAGAATGTTAAAAAATAGAGACTGTATACAACCAACTAACTATTTAGTTGTTAAATTGTTAGTTGGTTGTATACAGTCTCTATTTTTCAACATTCTGTTATTTGGCGCTGCCGTGATAACATACTACTTGGTTTCGCAACGAGATGGCGACACGTGTAAAAACATGTCTTAATCTCACTTAGTTTTGGGAGGCTGGCTACCATAGCCGTATTACTTTATAGGTGCATTTTCGCTGCAATTAGTATGCCTTACTGAGGAGCTATAATTAGAGTGAAACCGTTCTACGTGGTTAGAACACATCTAGCCTTACATACTTTGTCCCTATTTGGGGGAAGAAATGGGCCAGGGCCGACAATTTACTAAATTGTTAGTTGGTTGTATACAGTCTCTATTTTTTAACATTCTGTGTTATTTGGAGCTGCCGTGACAACATACTACTTGGTTCCGCAACGAGATGGCGACACGTGTAAAAACATGTCTTAATCTCACTTAGTGTTGGAAGGCTGGCTACAATAGCCATATTACCTTATAGGTGTATTTTCGCTGCAATTAGTATGCCGTACTGACGAGCTCTAATTAGAGAGAAACCGGTCTATCGTTCTAATTGTGGTGAGAATACGTCTAGCCTTACAAGGACACCCATTTCTATACCATATAAAAGCAGGCCCACCGGGCAGGGGTAAAATCAGTTCTCGAATAGTTTCGAATAGCAGTTCAGACTAATATCAGTCTTCCGCCAGTACGGTTCGTTCATTTTCTTTAAATGCGTAATTATTTTGGTAAGAAGCCTTTGATTTAATTCTAATTTAAAGTCCAGTTTTACTTAAAAGAATTGACGGAGTGTTGCCGGCCCCTCCATATTTTTATTTTCATATCACTTTTGTCCAGGCACACATCAAATAACCGAAGGTTGTAATAACACTATGATTTACTCTCGTTTTTAGCTGTTTTGCGTAATGAATCATAGTGATCAACGACATTGTGTGCCGTTGTGGCTCACACCTTCCAATTAAAGTAGGTAACCGAAATAACTTGGAAGTTTGGAGGACTAGGCATATTCTCTGATGCGTTATCTCTCAATGGTGCCCCAGATGCGGCCCGAGTGTTAAAACATTGTAAAATATGGTTATTTTATTGCCATCATATAGCTAAAGCCTCCCTTAAACTTGGGAACCAAACCAGCTAGGAATAAGAGAAATACTGCGATCAGATTTTCCGGAGAATAAAATTTAAAAAAAACTGACAAAAATATCGTTGATCACTCTCAAACAGACAGCGTCACGATTAAAACAAATATGTCCCTAAGCGCATGGTTACAAATAGAGATCGACTTGTATTATGTTTCTTCAAAGTCATCGACTTAAGAAATAGAACGTTTAGTCCTATTAGTTTCATCATATATACAGGATGTGCCATTTAAAACTCCATAAGCTGTGTCTTCAAAACCAAATGAGATTTTTGAAAATTGTTAAAGCTGTTAGATTAAGGACGCGAATGGATGGAATTTTTCGGACAAATTTATTCTTATTATCACATGTAGCTGGCGCTGCTGTGCAGATAAACTTATTGAGCCTTAAATAATTGGAATAGGGTGTGTTTGATAGATAATTGAATTCCGAATAAATCGGTTCCTATTTATAATTTTTATGAAATCAACTATTATTTATATAGTTGAGGTTAAGTAATGCATCGCTTAGAAGATAGAAAACTCCATAACTTTTTTAATGCAAACCCGACACTAGTTTCTTTAGAATATTTTACATAGTTATATGGATGCTAATAAACCACTGTAAGCAGGTTACTGTACAACTTCCGGTTTCTCAGGAGATTAGAGGGGAGATTAATATAGGGGAGAGTGTTCCACAGTAAAACATGTTCCACAGTGAAACATTCTAGTTTAAAATATAACGCGCAGGTATACAACTATCGCCATCTCGTGAATAATAGTTAACTAACATTCTCACTTTTTGAACGAAGCTGCAAAATCCCACAGGCTGTACTTATGTTACTGTTTACCCGACTTTCTAAAAGTGAATATTAGTTTGGAAATGTATATTATTGTGTAATTATTAGTGCAGCGGAAAGCGCTGATACTGTACAATGTAAGTAGGGTTCTAAATGTCTCTAATTATTTCATGTTCATTTACAGCGATTTTTTTTTGTTCACGGTTATGCATGGTCCACAGTGAAACAGTTATGTTTCACTGTGGACCAGCATGTTTTAGTTTGCCCATATGTGTTTCACCGTGCCTCATGCATTTTATTACATCTATTTCGTTGCTGCAGATGGCAAGAAATCGTTCACTGAAGACTGCTATTGGTTTAACCCCCGCAATGTGATGCAAAATGCTATAAACCTGTATAATAGTGGCATATCCTTAAGAAAAGTTTCTGACCATACAGGTTTTGCTACACTTTTCCGTTATGCAAAAAAACAAAAAGAGAATCCTCTTGAACAAATAAGGCTTACACCTAAATACAATTCCAGACAAATTTTTGATAATGACCAAGAGAAAGAATTGGTAAAATATATTCTCACTATGTCAAAAATGGGTTATGGATTGACAGTAACGGAATGCAGGAAATTGGCGTACGAAAAATGGCAGTACGAAATCAAAAACAAATTCCCGAAAATTGGATAAAAAATAAATTGTCAGGTTAGGAGTGGTTTTAAGAAACGCCATTCTCATATTAGTATTCGTTCTCCTGAGGCATGCAGCTTATCAAGAATAACATGATTTAATCCAGATAATGTATCGACATTCTTTACCAAATTGGAGACGGTTCATTCCCGAAGTCAAAACTTTTCTGATGGTTCAAGAGTTTTAAATTTAGACGAAACATCAACCACAACTGTCCAGAATCAAAAAAAAAAATTGCAGGAAAGGGGATTAAACAGGTGAATAATTGCACCAGTGGCGAAAGAGGGCAGAATGTGACCATAAGCTGCATAATTAATGCTTTGGGAACAGCTTTACCACCGATGATGATTTTTCCACGCAAACATTTTAAAACTCATAGGGTTAATGGTGCTCCTTTTGGTATGTTAGGCCTTGCCACTACTTCTGGGTGGATGTGTTCTGAAATATTTCCTCTAGTTCTGGATAATTTTATCAAATTTACATTATCGAGGAAACATGAATTTAGACCTGGTACTTTGTAGTTAACATTTAACTAAGAACAATTTAATGTAAAATGAAAAACAATATTCATTTAACTATCTTACCTGTTTCTCAAACGAACGGTAGAGCTTTAGTTCAGCGGCAAAACGTTTAGTAAATAAATTAACATGTTACAAAATTCAAAATTGTGTTTTCCTATATTCCAATCTGCCGCATTGATTTGTGCACTTAATATTAGAATTAGGGCATACTCTATAAATTTATTTTCATCTATAAATTTCTAAATTCTAATTCTTATTACTATTATGATAAAATGATAATACTATTACTAATAAGTAATAAGTATTGATTAGCCGATTTCACTTCGCTTTGGTAATTTTCATTATCAAGTAGTGATGGGCAAAGCGGCGCAACGGTTATATTCTATTAACAGTTGAAGCCGTTAACGTTGTTTAATAAAAACCGTTGAAAATAACTGCTTCAGTTATTTTGAACTGGATAGTCGACCGATATTATCCTACATTCCCACAGCTGTGAGCGAGAGCGAGCACACTAGTATAAATAACGTATTACGTGTTAAGTAATATGTTATGAAGTAAAGTCCGCTCTATACTCTATACCCATACCCATACATATTTAGCATTCCCAGTCTCATGTCCATTCATCCCGTTAAATAGTTAAATTGTTGCCGATAAAACCGATGTTTATTCATCGAACCTGTTTGCAGTAGAACTGAAACAGATACGAGTCCGAATTCTAGTTTAGTGTAAACAATGTTTATTTGTACCTGTTTTTTTTATAAATCCATAGCTAGTCGTTACTGTTCCGTCTCGACAACCGTTTAAAAATAACAGATTTTAAAATAACGACCCATCACTATTATCAAGATCAAATGGTCAAATTGTATGAAATGGGTTTGTATGACGTTAATATTTAATAGGCATCAAAGAGGTTGTATTACAACCTCTTTGATAGACATTAACAATACCGGACACTGCCATAAACATGTAGAATATAGATAGAGATCTCTATATGTCATTGGAACACTGCTAATGTCTGGTGCATTATTATGACAGGTCATCTGAAGCAGCGCCGCGAAGCGTAGAAAGTTGGAAACATGACGGGAAGTTTAAATATCAATAGTGGAACTAACAGCTCTTAAGCTTAATTAGGCGAATGATAATTAAAGTTATGGATGAATACAACAACTTACAAAGGTTGCAACATCTTTATTAGCATAATTAATAACAATTACAAGAACTAATACACGTCAACACATTGAATAATTTATCTATAAATATATTTTGACAATCACTGCATAAGGTATAAAAAAAGAAGTACTTAACCTTCTGCCCTCAACCATACATTTTCAAACAATTGTGGAACTATGTATTAGAAAATGTGAAAAAGTAGATGCCATCAAAGATAAATGCTTAATAATATGTCGCTTCACTTTAAATCACATTTTTTTAATTCAAATATGGAATAAAATCTTATATTAGTCGATTTTTTTTTATTATAAAATGACGTTTTCATTAAGGTGAGTCAGGATTGAGTTTCATACATATTTACATATATAACAATTAATTACCCATAAGTATGTTTATTTGTATCTAATAACTCAACATATTTTTTTACACAATTAACTTTATTATGTAAGCCATTTTAAACATATAAAGAGTGCGTATCATGATACAAATAACGAGAGATATGATATTCAGACTACCTATTTATAGACCTGTCACGCGCATGGTGTCAAGTTGTGGGTCCAATGCAACAATAATATGCTGTCGTGCAGTGGGGTTTTTACGTTTCATCACAACCTCTTAACAAATTACGTATTTTACTAATATTTAAGTGCATACAGTTGGAAGTATTAAAAATGAAAAACATTAAATTTAGTGTTGCGATCTATATTATCTGAAAAAGACAATATAGGCGTAACTTCAACCGCATTAAACTGACGTATAAAAACTTTTTGATTGCGAATGACTTTGTTTTAAGTGTGTAGTTGAACTTCTATAACGTTACTCACCGCGTGACGTCATAGGAGGGGGCGGGGCATATGCGCAATATCATATCTCTTCTAAGTCATTATATCATGAGTGCGTATTGCCCCGCGCGCATATAAATTGTCATTTTTATTTCAATTTCAACTCATGCACCTAAATATGAAGCAGAGATCAATATTAAGGCTTCAGCCAGTCGGCCAGACAAATACTGAAAAAAGCGGTATTCTCGGTCGAATCGCCGCGCTCTATTGTAGTGTCGACTTTACGATCTGTCGGCCCAACTAACTGTCGGACGAACGATATGCCAGGATCTAAAGGCAACACTATTTTATTGCGCAAAGTAGATTTACCATTTATTTTAGTTGTCAGTAGATTATTCCTAAAATGCAAATCAAACACATATATTATTATATTGCTTCTTTCGAGTACACATGTTTTTAGAAAGAGGAACGTAGCATTATCATACTTTTTCATTGAAATGTGAAGTACCTCAATATTGCTTAGATCATATAGTTAGTTGTCATTTTTGGTATACACATTTGACACAATTTACTACATACCCACCCAGTTATGTAAGCATATCCATTTACTTCTAATGTGGTTTTTTCACAAATTTCCATTTCATCTCCTTTTAACACCATGGAAGAAACTTTTATTTTTATATATTTTTTTCAAAATCTGCTTATTGTATTAAAAAGTTATCGATGTCTATGTCACAATTACTATATTATACGATGGTGTCAATACTTAATTGCAGATTATAGACTGCAATGGGGCTGGAAATTAAGAAGCATCATAGGAGTAACACTGTTTTCTCCTTTTGCTTTCAATAAAGAAAATAGGTTTTCTATGCATTAAGTTAATCGTCTTGTCATTAGATATTGAAAATTAATTTTTTTACCAAATCATCAAATAACAATTTAAGGGCCCTAATATTCTCACTCCATCCAATAATAGCAGGTGGAAGCTTCCTCTGTTTATTTACAACCACTAATCAAAAAACATTTCATCCATTTTATTTTAAAAATTCCATTGTGTTGAACTTACTTTTACTGACCTGCGAAAAACCTTACCTTCTCCCAGTTTGTGGCTATTAAAGCAATCAAAAAGATTGTCAATGTTTTTAATAAACTTGGCAGTATAAGCTGCTGCTGAGGGTAAACTATTAAAAGTTACAGGAATAAGAATTCCCTGACATACAGAGTGGCTTAGTACTTGAGCAGCAAGTCATACTCTGTAACGATTGTTTTTATTCACCATCATTACTGCCTTACTGACGTAAAGAAAACCCCCAAGAAGTCTAAATAATAGCAGCTAACTTTATCTTTGAAATGCAATCCAAATTATAGTTTCAAAATTATTTATCGAAAATTAGCTAATAACTTTTACATTGTAACGCCCGTGCTGCATTTCCTTTTATGTACATTGAAGTTAAAATATCAAGAGACGCTATGTTTCCTAGAAGAGAAAGAGGTTGTTATTTAACAAATTTTTCGGTAAATCCCAACTGAGCTCATAATGACGTAATAGGCGACCGTTACAAAACGCGCCAGACTGGCTAGAATCGGACCGCGTCCATTGTTGTATCAAGGGGAGTTCGATACTATCTGTCTCTCTCGCACATATAAGTGTAAGTTGCAACGGTCAAGCAAAAGGGCGCCAAAGTCAGTGAGTTCTGCGTGTGACGCTAGCATCGCGAGGGAGTCGGGCTTCGGTATGCAGACAGTCAACATCGCTGGAACTGTCGGCGAAAAAGGGCTTAAGATCCTATCTTTTACAACTAATATCGCTAATATTATCGGTGGGTGCTACATAAGTGACTTGATCTCGATTTAATTAGAAATTAATAGCCAGTTTTGAACAAAACGTGAGTGAAACAGTGAACCTTTGTCTTCCCGGTACAGTAAAAGTTTTTAACGTAATCTCGAGTGCATAACCTTGTTTTCCGATCTCTGAAGCAAATCAGCCTTCAATGTCAGTAAATTCCGCATACCTTTAGGCAAATTCTGGCCGCAGAAGTTTCATTTAAATAACCTGCCTGCGATATGATTTCAAGAGCAGTAGGTTTCAACTGCAGGTTTACCGATCCCTTCTTATAACACATGGTACGTAACAATTTGTCTGGTTATCACCCATGAAAATGCCTTTCACACTTCCGGACTTTTCTTTTGGAAGAAGTTAAGAGGCTATGGCGGGCACTGACGGTTGATGTCTACATGTGCAACATCCCTAACCAACCAACAGGTGAATTGGAACCCTTGGAATCCCAGGCACAATTCAGCCCCGATGAGTCATTCTGAGTTTTTGTGTATGTGATTTTTGAATCTAAACAAATATAACATTCATACGCCATCCAAATTTTCTACCAACTTGCAATATAAACTTTGATCCAGCAAAATCAAGTTAAATTTTGATCAGTGAGATTGTTATTTAAAATAACTGTATTTTGTACCTTTTTCTTAAAATTTTGCCACTCATGTAAAATCACTGTGTAAGTTAAAATTAATCAATGTTTGTTTTTGAACTGCCTAACCTTCAAATGTTTCATTTATAATCAGTAAACAGCCATTTGACTCTGTGTTGTCTGAGCTTCTCTCAGATTTTGATTTTTCTTTATAGCATAAAAAGCTAACCTGGACAATATCTAGGAATACCACCTAAGCTGTCAAAAATTTGGAAACATCAGTAGATCTGATTGAAAACGATTACTTAAATCTTTAATGTTCAGTTTCTTGTATACATGCAATATTTACTGTCTTTCTTGTAACATAATATCCATTTTTCATTCTTGTTATATGCAATAGTTAATTTCTTTCTTGTAATAGTTAATATTTGTTTTCTTTTGTGTGAAATGCAATGTTTATTTTAATTTACCAGGAGCACTAAATTAATTTGCTCCCACAAGTTATATCAATAAATTTAAGTATTTAATTTTTTTTTAAATCTGGTTAATTGAACAACGCTTCCTCCCTAAATTATCTCAATCCTGTTGACATGGGTGAAGATTCTTCATATCTACTATCTAGATCTCTATAAATTCTGGCTTGAAGATCTCACAAATATAGGACTTTGGGCAGAACAGCATAAAAGCTGAGTAAGTATTTGATTATCTTAACATCTTCACACCTTACAAGGTGTTCTTTACCTTGTGAATAATAAATCTGAAAGATAGGTACATTTAGGTTAGGGTTTAGTAGGTGATGGTGACCTCACTACCATCCGGATTTGAATCCACTTGAGGTCAATCGCGAGATATCACTCACAATAACAACCAAATAAATATTTTCGGTCTTTTATAGGTCATTTACCTTAAAAGCTCTTGAACGGTTACACTAGGTCATACTAGGTGAGGATTTTCAATTTTTCTTAGGACGGTTACAACTCTCATGGGAGAGAAAGGGGGCTAGTTGATGTTTTTTCTTCAGCAAAACATATAAAACTTAAATAAAACTCATTTTATTTGTGAAACATAAAATACATCAGATTTAGACAAAAATACAATTAAAATTAAACCTATATATATATTTTTTCAGTTCGAACAAAACATGGGTTCGCACACCTCTACTTTTTGCCTGTGTGTTTTGATTTAATATGATATAACAAATGCTGTTTGAGCACACTTGCATAATCACATGATGAACATTGATAAGGTTTTTCCCCTGTGTGTTTTGATTTATTATGATTTAACAATTCATGCTTCCTTACACTGGCATAATCACATAATGAACATTGATAAGGCTTTTCTCCTGTGTGTTTTGACTTAATATGATTTAACAAGTTATCTTTCTTTACACTGGCATAATCACATAATGAACATTGATAAGGCTTATCTCCCGTGTGTTTTGATTTAATATGACATAACAAATGCTGTTTGTACACACTTGCAAAATCACACGATGGACATTGATAAGGCTTGTCTCCTGTGTGTTTTGACTTAATATGATATACCAATTGCTGTTTGTACACACTTGCATAATTACAGAATGAACATTGATAAGGCTTTTCTCCTGTGTGTTTTGATTTAATGTGATTTAACAATTGTCGATTGTGTACACTTTGATAGTCACATAACGAACATTGATAAGGCTTTTCCCCTGTGTGTTTAGATTTAATATGTGTTAATAAATTCAATTTGTACACACTTGCATAATCACATGATGAACATTGATAAGGCTTTTCCCCTGTGTGTTGGGATTTAATATGTGTTAATAAATTTAATTTGTACACACTTGCATAATCACATGATGAACATTGATAAGGTTTTTCCCCTGTGTGTTTTGATTTAATATGTGATAATAAACAGAATTTGTAAACACTTGCAAAATCACATGATGAACATTCATAAGGCTTGTCTCCTGTGTGTTTTGATTTAATATGATATGACAATTGCTGTTTGTACACACTTCCATAATCACACAATGAACATTGATAAGGTTTTTCTCCTGTGTGTTTTGATTTAATGTGATTTAACAGTTGTTGATTGTGTACACTTTCATAATCACATAATGAACATTGATAAGGCTTTTCTCCCGTGTGTTTTGATTCAACATGTCTTAACCAGGTGTGTTTGTACACAGTTGCATAACCACATACTGAACATTGATAAGGCTTTTCTCCTGTATGTTTTGATTTAATATGATTCAACAAGTCACCTTTCCTTACACTTGCATAATCACATAATGAACATTGATTAGGCTTTTCTCCTGAGTGTTTCGATTTAAGATGTCTTAACCAGGCGTGTTTGTACACACTTGCATAATCACATAATGAACATTGATAAGGCTTTTCACCTGTATGTTTTGATTTAAGATGAGTTGACAAGTTATCTTTCTTTACACTTGCATAATCACATAATGAACATTGATAAGGCTTTTCACCTGTGTGTTTTGATTTAATATGATTGGACAAGTTACCTTTCTTTACACTTGCATAATCACATAATAGACACTGATTCCGCTTTTTGAAAGTGGGCGAGGGGTGGTCATTATCAGTAGAACTTTCATTTTTATTCAAGCACTCTTCTTTTATATCTTGATGTAATACAAAACTATCCAAAGCATGCTCTTCTATTTCCAATTTTATTGAAGATTCATGTGGTTGCAGATCTAATTTCATATCATGTTCAAATTGACAGGAAACTATAAACTTTTGGTCAGTAGATACACCATCATTGTCTTTTTCAACTTTAATACATTTAGAGTAATCTCCGCAGATCTCCTGCTCTTGTTTTATATGTTCCATGGGTGTGTTTTGAGAACTACAATCCTTTTCAGGTTGTTTTCCACTACTAGCCATGTCCTCCTTTTCAGCCTTTATTATATCTGTAAACAAGAAAGCTTTAGTTAATTAAATTACCAAACAAATTACATGTTACAAAATTATGTTTTCCTTACATTTCAATTTGCCAAATTGATACCTCCGGTTAATTAAAATTATGGAATATTCTGCAACGGCCGGGGGGCTGGGGTGGCCGGGGGTTAATACTAGTTTTCCCTAATATGGGGAATTTTCGGGCTCACTCCCGGGACACGGCTTTACGACGGAATCCTGTTCGAGCGCCAACGCCTATAGAGTTGTCTTCAGAGAGTAGGCGTGCTCTCTCGGGACATTCACCCCTTTCCCAATTCACTGGCGACAGACACACAAGCCCAGGGTGGAATCTAGTGGAGACAGGGTCCTCCTAGGTTAAGACGAAGTCCCTGAGATTTCTGGTTATGGTCTTTATTAGAGATATATGGGTAAGGTTTATTTGGGCGGATATTCTGGAGTGTTTAAATGAAATGCTGAGTAACTTAAAATAAAATCTATTTACAAACTATTTACAAAAGAAAACGGGGCCCTGCTACCAGGGAATTAAATAATTATGAGGAGCCAGAGGCAGCGGTGGCTATCAAAGCTACGTGCGGGTTACACGGGGGGTCAAAGCAGTAAGGTTTAAACGGTGTGGGGTTGTGGCAAGGTAGTGAATAATAGCTGATGTTTCCAAGCGGGCATGCAACATACAGGGTGTGTCGGACACAACATCAAGCTAAGCTAGCTGCATAGCAAAACATATTGCACCGAAAGGTATTATCTAGTCGCTGCAATACGAATCCACTACAGCCTAGGAGTATCCTGGCTACGAGGCTCCCTCCGAAGCACGGCGGCGACCACCCAAAGGGTTCTTTTTGACTGTCCCGATAATGCAATCACTACGACAGGGACGACTCCCAACACCTTCGTGCGGCCGAATGCCTCCGCGATCCCGGGGGAACCGTAACTTCGAAATGCAGCCTCTAACTACCCGAGCAGCCCGCCAACGGAGACAGGGAAGAAACGGTCCCCTCTAAGGTTCCCAGTGTCATTGCGGAGCGTTCAACATTTCTACTACGGGCCCGCTAAATATTATTACGCTTTCACCTACCTAGGGCCTGGGGTACTTTCCGGTGACGATGTTCACCAAACAAACGCTGCGGCTATGGCCTCCTTAATCGGCGGCCTCGCTAATGTTTCTGCTTACCGGTATACTGTTTTCTCCCTGATGCGGACTTCTTCTCTTAAACCTCACGTACTTTACAATTTCACACTTGCGGTCGACGTACTCGCTTGTTCGCGGTTACTCTACCACTGAAAACTCTCCGTCGGCGTTCCGTCCGGCTACACTTCTTTTCCAAAATCGCGGCCGCCTAACTGCATCCCCCACCCGCCCACCCACTCATTATTCTGTTCGACGTGCCGGATTTCGTATATTACTCCACGAAAAATGTTGGAAGTTATTCCAACCTTCGCAAATGATAATTGCAGTTTATGGTGTATCATAATGCAGTGGCTATGACGGTAAATTAGGCCGGATAATCTCTTCAGGATTAGTCACTTCGTGACAATTCTATTTACTAAGTAAAAAAAGAACATTTCATCATCTGGTGATGCTAACCTTGTTAATAAAACAATCATCAGATCTTTAAAAATGTGTTGTGGTAAATTGGATTCTTCAAAAGTGCACTGGAATGAATATTGTATTATTAACAAATTTGCATATTTTAACCAGCAGAAACATGCTTAGAAACACTACTTGTATGAATGAACAATAATACAAATGGTGTTATTTTAACTCCCAAGAAAGTTACAGGACCTGAAGTGCAGGGCAGAACAAACTCCAGACTCCCAACCGACCCCTTAAACCACCCCCTCTTACTCCCACAAGGGGTGTAAAGTTAGTTCGCCTCCCCGTGGTGCACCCTGGATAGCGTCTACTATTAGACGTGAACTAAATGAACTAACCAAACCGTAACCCTACCTAGTCATGTCTTAGGAGGGCCGGGAATGCTTGCCTTAATTGGCCGGCATTGCGAGGAGAGTCCTCTATAAAAAAAACCACATCGCAAGGTCGTTGGCGGGTTGATGCCGAAGCGATGATGCTTCTGGCCGAAATGGCCGGGCATTGGCAGGATGGTAATTCTGTCGCTAACGTTAACCCTCCCCAGGGAAACCGGGCGACCTCCCTGTGTAAAATGCCTCTTCATGGGATGCGGGGCTCTTCCATGGAGGTTTATTTTCCCTTGCTGCTCGTGGGACCAAACATGGACACGACTTACACAGACCCAATAGAGGAGGTGGCAGGATTCAACCTTCCACTGGAACCTCCAGAGGGAAACAACAGGGGAAAGGAAAGTCCACCCCTAGGACGACTACCAAAGGTAGACCCTCCTATAGGAAGCTTGGTAATCGAGCTTCTAAAAAGGAGGAGGAACCTGCACCATAATTCCCTTTCCTTTCGAGCTCCTTAACCTACTCCTTTATCCTCTAAACACTCCTATATTCCTACCCCCATGCCCACCAACATAAGGTGCATCCAAGCTAATTTGCATCATGCTAAGGCTGCGACATACCTCCTTAGCATGAAATTAAAGGAAGAGCAAATAGATATTGCTCTTCTCCAAGAGCCCTGGACCGCCAATTCGGAACGAACTAAAGGGCTGGGTAACACTTCTGGTAAGATAGTAGAGGTGGGCACTGATACAAACCCCAGAGCCTGTATCTGGATCAGAAACAACTTGCAGTATTTTACACTTTCAGAGTACTGCACCAAGGACATGGCATCCATCCATCTCGTGATCACATCCGGGGGGACCAGGCTGGAAGTAGTGGCCTATTCGGCCTATTTCCCTGGAGTCAGAGATGCAGAACAACCACCTCCAGCAGAGGTGCGGAAATTGATCGCCTTCTGCAAGAGGAACAACTATCACCTCGTAATGGGTTGTGATGCGAACTCCCATCACTTGGCTTGGGGGAGCACGGACACTAACAGACGAGGTGAATCACTATTTGAATACATTTTAGGGGAGGAGCTAGTTGTCAACAACATAGGCTCGGAACCCACCTTTCTTACAGCTAATCGTAGAGAGGTTTTAGATCTCACGATCAGCTCAAGACTTTTGAGCTCAAAAATTTTCAAATGGAGGGTGTCGTCTGAACCCTCATGTTCTGACCATGCCCATATCCTATTTGAGATTGTAACAGGCCCTAGACCTGTGGTGGAGTATCGCGATCCGAGAAGGACGGATTGGGAGGGGTACAAACAGTCCCTCGCCGCAAGTCTTGGGTCCGCTATCCCCACAGTGAGGGATCGTGATGAGATTGAGATTGCAGCTGAACAAGTTAGGGAAGCTGTTGTCTCTGCATATTACGAAAACTGTCCACTAAGGTCAAAGAAAGACAGTCGGGGGTCTACTTGGTGGAATAATAACCTCGATAAACTACGAAGGGAAGTTAGACGTCTCTTCAATCGTGCTAAGACTACAGAGCAACTGGGAGCAATATAAAACCGCTCTAACACACTATAACAAAGAGATTAGGAACGCTAAGAGGGAGTCCTGGAGGAGGTTCTGCGGGGACATTAATAATATGCCCAGCAGCGCCAGAATCCACAGGATTCTCTCACGCGACCGTGTTCAGGAGCTGGGATCGATAAAACGACCAGATGGTTCCTTTACTGAATCTCGGAAAGAAACGTTAGAGCTCTTAGCACACACACACTTCCCAGATTGTCTGATCCTGAGCAACGGAGAGGTCCTACCGGCTGAAGGACGATTTAAACGCCCTCATGGGGAGGACTGGCGAGTTGCTTGGCGAATAGTAACAGCCTCGGCAGTGGAGTGTGCTGTGAATCATTTCCAGCCATTCAAGTCGCCAGGGGAGGATGGGGTGGTACCGGTCCTACTACAAAAGGGACTGGAGATTCTCCTACCTCACCTTATCAGGCTGTACAGAGCCAGTCTGGCCTGGAACTACATTCCATCCAGCTGGACGATGGTTAGGGGGGTTTACATTCCCAAATTGGGACGTAAGGACCTCCTACCTACATCACTGGGACCTCTCAGTATTACATCATTCCTTCTGAAGGGAATGGAAAAAATACTGGACGGACACATTAGGGGGAACATCTTAATCGTTAACCCCCTAAATACCCACCAGTATGCCTATCAAACTGGCAAATCAACTGAGTTAGCGCTCAATAACCTCGTCGAGAAGATCACACACTCTCTGGAAAATGGAGAGGTTGCGGTGGCGGCATTTCTCGACATCGAAGGCGCATTTAATAATGCATTACCGATCTCCCTCTACGAGGCCACTATCGCTAGGGGGGTGGAACCTACCATCTGTGGCTGGATCAGAAACATGCTGCATAATCGGACCATTATTACCTCGTTGCGGGGAGAGGTGGTCGGCGTCAGGGCTGCGAGGGGGTGTCCTCAGGGGGGCGTACTATCCCCCCTGCTGTGGTCCCTCTTTGTGGACGATCTGCTGGCTATTCTCGAACTCTGGGAGGTTGAGGTCCAGGCGTATGCTGATGATCTCGTCATAATGGTTAGAGGCAAATCTGAGGAGGAACTGGCTAGTACTCTTCAGGAAGCACTAAATGTAATCAATGATTGGTGCCGGAGGGAACAGATGTCTGTGAACCCTCGCAAAACGATCATTGTTCCATTTACCAGAAGAAGAAGGTTGGACAAATTAAAACCACCTATTCTCTTGGGAGAAACCATTCCATTTTCGGACCAAGCAAAATATCTGGGAGTTATCCTAGATAAGAAGCTCAACTGGGATATACAGTTAGAAAACGTTATCCGCAGGGCAAAATTGTCCCTGTGGACCTGCCGGAGAATCTGTGGTAACAACTGGGGAACAAACCCCCAACAGATGTACTGGCTCTATGTAGTGGTTATCAGGCCAATGATAACATATGGAGCCATAGTTTGGTGGCCTAGGGTACTTCGTGGTATCGCGAGGGCCAAACTGGCTCATCTACAGAGACAAGCTTGTCTGATGATAACGGGAGCATAAGCACCGCACCATCAGCCGCTCTGGAGGTCCTCCTCAATATTCCCCCACTTCACATATGGTTGGAGAGGGTGGCGAGGTGGACAACGTACAGACTAAAACAAACGGCAGATAACATGCCGAGGGAAGTCAGTCTGAGAGGGTCCGGTCTCCTTGATGACAGTGATTGTCACAGGATACTGGGAATGGTCTCGGACTTGATGCCTACAAAAATCAGCAGAGATCTGTCTTTCAAGACCGTCCTCCCGGAAAGGGAGGACTGGGACCGGAATCAATCGACCCTGTTGAGAGCGGACCTCTGCTGGTACTCTGACGGCTCCAAAACCAATTTGGGAGTAGGAGCCGGCGCATATGGGGGCAGCACCGATGCTAGACTTTCAGCTAGCCTCGGCAAGTACGCAACCATACACCAGGCAGAAGTGTATGCCATCGAGATATGTGCAAGGGAAAGTTTAAAAGACCTGTGCACAAACAAATCGATAAAGATATATGCAGATAGCCAAGCTACAATAAAGGCTCTTGGTTCCTACCGGTGTAATTCAAAGACGGTATGGAGTTGTAAATCTGCCCTTAACGAATTGGGCAGCTGTAATGAGGTGTCGCTGGTCTGGATACCGGGTCACTCGGACCATGACGGCAATGTTGCGGCCGACGCGCTTGCCAAGAGTGGGGCCCAGAGTGACTTTGTTGGACCAGAACCGGTGCCGGGGATAACATCTTGCACAGCAAAACGCACCTTAAAGACCTGGACAGAAAGAATGACAATCCAATATTGGCAAAATCTTCCAGGATTAGCCCACTCTAAGGCCTTCATAAATGGCCTGTCTGAGTCAAGGGCTAAAAAGCTGCTAGAGTTGAACAGACAACAACTGAGAACTCTAGTTGGCCTGTATACAGGACACTGCCGCTTGCGGCACCACATGCACCATATTGGGGTTGGTCAGGAGACCGAGTGTCGGCTGTGCATGGAGAATGAAGAAACAGCAGAGCATGTGCTGTGTTACTGTCCGGCAGCGGACAGGACTAGATACCTGCTCTTTGGCAAGGTAAAGCTTGCTCCAGAAGACCTGGATCAACTTTCGCCCACAAAGATTATCGACCTCTGCAGGAGGCTGGATTTGTTGGGCGAAATATAGACTTTAGGCATGAGCCACAATAGACCTTAAGGTCGCAGTGGAGGGCCGATATGGCCCACTCACATACAAACCTAACCTAACCTACTCCCACAAAGATACCTGGTTCTCCAATTAAAAAAACTATGAGAAGGGTGGACCAGAAAACTATGTACCTCCGCCAGAAGTCCAGGTCCCCCCCATCAATCCCCCTTTTCACTAAAAGACACAGTCTGCCCATTTAGAAAGCTAGGGTAATAGATGTGTACAGCACATTACATCAACGCAGAAGTCCAGATGAAGGAAAAACTCTCGAACTAGAAAGTTGAATTTAAAGAAATAACAATTAAAACTTACCATTTATTGTCTCCTCAAATAAATTAAGTCGGGCACTTTGGTCCATACCCCCTTCGCTGCAAGGCTGCAAACATACATATAAGGCCTATATTATGTTCAATGTGTGTATATTCTTAGTTCGTAATTTAAAAACATTAGCTAATAAAATGCTGGATAAATTTGCAGTGTAACCCCCGAACACTTTTAAAACCTCCCCTAGATGAACAATCCACAAGAAAAATTTCGTGTTCTCACCCCCCAAGGAAGTTATGGGACCAGGAGTGAAGAGGGGTGCTGTGCAGGGTAGGTAGTAAAAAAGAAATATGAGCAGAAAATGCGAAGAAAACGGCTTGAACGCTGTATTTTTCACATCCTAAAGCCATATCCCCCCTAAACCCTGCCTACCCCACACAGCACCCCTGTTCATGCCAGGTCTCGTAACTTCCTTAGGGGGTATGAACAAGAAATTTTTCTTGTGGTTTATGCAACAGGGGTGGTTGTACGCACGCGAGAGGGGAAGGAAAATCCCTACGGCGAAGCCCTCCCCCTCGACAAAAGTGGAACGCCAGGGGAAGGAAAACCCATATTACAATATAAGTGGCAAAGTATGTACAGAAAAAGAGAACATCCTATAGCAAATACAGCAAAACGATCGAAATTTACAAAAAAGAACAATAAATTTACACAACACTTACCTTTTCCATCTCGAGCAAATTATGTCCGGCCCTCGTGTAAACAACCTGTGACCTTGTAATTTAACAGTCTCCGACATGGCAATTTCTTCACCACAAAAACAACATAGAAAACAAATAACAAGTCACTGACTAAGAAAAAAGGCTACACATGCACCTTATAAGCCACTACAACACAGTGGCGATTTCTCCTAGTGAGCTAGGTGTGCGCCGCACACCCAAAAATAAAATGTGCACAGTTATATGTTTTATTTGTTTTTCCCTTAGTCTTAATACACTACATATTTTGGGAAAATCGATTTAATTTACTTATTTGATTTTAAAAGTAATCGGTTAATAGTGACTTGGAATGAAGTAGGTACCGGGTCTTCTAACATATTCAGAGAATATGAGTAGGTCAATAGCAATGGATAATGAATTCGGGTTAGGTGTGCGTTAATATTTCCGAACAACTTCCGTCGATGGAGATGTATTGATATACAATACAGTCCCCCACCCATGTGTTCATAATAGTGAGGAAAATACCATTGATTTTAACGCTGATTTGAGCTGTAAAAATATCGCTCAGAACAAATGAAAGCAACGTCAGTTTAACCAATGCTGCAACAGCATCATTTACCAACATTACGAGTGCACTTGCAGATACCAGAGTAATTTTTAAAAAGTCTGGACGCAGCAAGTGCGTTATGTAAGTGAATTTTCTTTCAATGTTTTAATAGAAAATATGTCTTATTAATGCAAGCAGGAATCAATTTGGTCACCGGTATAACCTATGGAGTAGGAACAATGTACCATATTTAACCAACATAACTTGTTTGACAATGTACAAAAATTTTCCGAAAATAATCTTAAAACATTTCCGAGAAAACTCGTTTCTTAACTGACGAGCCCTAGGTTAATAGCAAATTGAAATGAAAATTCACTACTAAAACGCACTTACTGCGTCTCGATTTTTTTTACAAACATGCATCATATTTCGATGAAAAATGCAATAGGGAATGTTAAAAAAAATATGTAGGTATCACCAACGACTTATGGGCCATCCTGTGGTTGTCAAAATAATTTTATAAGATGCAGCTCAAAACACTCTATAAGTCACGTATACAATTTTTTCTCGTATCTTGCATAATAACAATTATATTGAGCTTTACCGTAGAAATGTGTCACCCTGTATATATGTAAACAGAAAGTAAACCCGGATATGAATTCTAGGAGGCCTAGTTTGCACTCATTTACGAATTTTTTCTATGAAAATTGGCTAAAAATTATAGACTGTTAAACCATAAATTTAACTAAAACTACTTTCAAATCATCAGAGAAAGTGTCTAATTGAAATGAATTTTCTGGAAATATTTTATTAAAATGAAGGGCAATGATGGTTTAAGCTGAAACTTAAGGGTTTGCAGAACACTGTTTACATAATCCGTATTTCTTTCAGGTTATTTGCCTAAATGTTGCCACTTTTTACGTTTTGAGGAAAAACCCCATTTTTAGTGAATTTTCTTAAAAAAAATTCACTAATGAGGAGATCTCGACTTTCGAATTTTGAAAAAATTTCTTCAAATGAGCGCTATATAGGACCCCCGGAACCCAAATCCGAGGTCAGTTTCAGACTTTATATGTTTATATATATATATATATATATATATATATATATATATATATATATATATATATATATATATATATATATATATATATATATATATATATATATATATATATTTATGTGTCACACCTATAACTTAAAAAATAATGGGCCGATTTTGATAAAATTTGGCACATACCTTCCTTTCGCAAGTCGCTTGGATAAGTTCGTTAGCCAGGAAAATCCGCCAAGGTTTTCCCGGAAAATTATGTGTTTTCTTTCGAAAAAAATCGAAAAAAAATTATATTTCCAAAATTAACAAAGTAAGGGCAACCAAATTTCATACGCGGGTTTATATCATTAAAGGAAAGTCACCTACCAAAATTTAGCTCCGTAGGTTAAATGACAAAAAAGTTACAGGCATTCAAAGAAAAATAAATTTGGGCGATTTTAAACGTCAAAATTGGTGAGTACCTTCCTTTTGCAAGTGGCTTGGATATGTTCGTTATTTAGGAAAATCCGACGTGGTTTTCCCGGAAAATTTTGTGTTTTCTTTGAAAAAAAATTTATATCTCCAAAATTAACAAAGTAAGGGCAACCAAATTTTATACGCGGGTTTATATCATTATAGGGAAGTTACCTACCAAAATTTAGCTCTGTAGGTCAAAAGATAAAAAAGTTATAGGCATTTAAACAAAAATAAATTGGGGTTTTTCACAAAACGTCAAAGTTGCGATTTAAACGTCAAAATTGGCAACATTTAGGAAAAGAACTTGAATCTAATACCGGCTATGGAAATAAAATGTCTCAAGAAGAATGTTTTACAAACCCTGAAGTCTTAGCTTCAACCGTCATTGTCCTTCATTTTAATAAAATGTTTCCAGAAAATTTATTTCAAATAGACCCTTTCTCTGACACTTGGCAGTAGTCTTAGCTATAGAGTTTATCGTTAAGAGGGGGGTTCAATAAAATGCTTAAAATACACTATATTTGTAGCTTGTTGAACTGTCCCAATTAAGGCCTTAGACTGAAAATATAGTATACAATAGATAGATTGAGGTTTGAGGAAGGCAATAAAGATTTTTGTAAGCAAATATCCCGTTTATAACGAAAATACAACGTTTTTGCCAAACCATGATTTGACAATTTTTTGTCACAGAATTAGCTCAAAATCACTCTTTGCCTAGATTAGGTATCCAAGAATAAGTTTCTTAAATTTCAGGTCTTTTGGATTCCAAATAAAAACGTAATGCAAAGTGAAATGTAAAATATGACATACCTTAATTATTTAGTCAATATGTGTTGTCAAACTAGCGCGTTTCGGCACCATCCGTAGACCAGCTATTTTCTAAAAGATGGCGCACTAAAATTGTGATTCCACGAACGCATTTCATTTTCATTCATAATATGTCAAATCATCTTTAAGGTTACATGCCATTAGTAACATTTGAATGTTATTTAAGACCGAAACAGTCTACACTCGAATATGTTTCTGCGATCGGCGAAATAAATCAATCAATTCTGCAATTTGCTATTTAGCTAGCCACTTACATTTAATTTCCGATACCAAATTCCTGACGGTAAGGTGCTGTATGTGTAAATACAATGTAAAGAATTCGTTTATTACGAAGCGTCGGTAGCTCATTGGAAGAGTACTTTGTATGTCAAGCGGACGATGCTGGTTCGAGTCCGGCCCGGTCCGTTTCTCCTTTTAGTGAATTTTTATTGGGAAAAATTAACTAAATTCAAATGGAGAGGTATCTATGGTGAGATTTGACAAACATTTTTTTCAAATGACTGCGAAATAGGACCCATAGGACAAATATCCTGGGTCAGTTTCAATTTTTATATGTTTATATAAATATAATATAAATAAAAATTTTAAGTTTTCTTTCGAAAAAAATGTTTATCTCCGAAAATTACAAAGCTATTTTGAAGAAATTTATGTGAATATGTTGTCTTGGTAAAGGCCTTACCACGTGCCAAAATTCAATCTTCTAGGTTTATAGAAAATTGAGTTATTCAAATTTGAAGCATTTAATGAAAATTGATTACCATAACGCACTTGCTGCGTTCAGACTTTTTTTGCTTCCGCGACTTAAGCGGTTTGACCTTTGCTTTTTTTATATTTAAAAAATGGTTAATCTTGCTGGTGCGTATGGATGCAGTAATGAATATAATTCATAAAAACTAATTTCTTTCTTTTGTGCAAGTAAAAGATATTTAACGGTAATTATGCAGATGATCGGCATACGTGCGTTTTGAAAAATATTTCAGTAGACATGCTTAAAAGACTCAATGTGTGCATAAGCAACAAGATATATGTTGTGGAATCAACCCTTCCAAAAGTTACGAAACCCGGAGTGAATAGGGATGCTCGGCGGAGAAGGAAATATAAAGGAAAAATCAGTAAAAACAACTTAGTTCGACCTCTATAAGCAGCCTTTTCACTTTTTGTATCAACACTTTCTCCTAAACATGTTTTTCCCCTGCACCACGTATATTTGCTCCTAGTCCCCCGCAGCTTTTTGGGGGTTGAAGGGACACCATTTTTCATGTTTATGCACTAAACACTCTACGAAGCAGACCTGAACGACCTAACCTGACCTAACCTGACCTGACCTGATCCGGACCTGACCCGGATCCTTTTACCTAACCCATACCTAACCCTGGACTGACAAAAAAACGTAGAAGAAAACCGAAAAGCAGAATAACATGCATTTTAAAAAAAAATCTTATGATTTAAAATATTTTTGATACCGCTAGCCATTCCTCGAGACACAGTATCAATGGGCTCTATCCTGAATCTATATAAGCTACACAAACAAATTTTGTTAAAAAATAAAAAACTATAGTGAAAAAGCAAAAGCGACTACTTAAAAACTCAAAGACGCAGCAAGTGCGTTATGGTAGTGAATTTTCATAGAAATGATCTGGCACCAAATATTTTATTATAACTTTTTTTTCTTGCAACATAGAAATCAAAATTTTTGTGTATAGTTTACTTTTTAGTGAATTTTCTTTAAAAAAATTCACTAATGAGGAGATCCCGACTTTTAAATTTTGAAAAAATTTCTTCAAATGAGCGCTAATTAGGCCCCCCAGAACACATATCCAGGGTCGGTTTAAATTTTTATATGTTTATATATATATATATATATATATATATATATATATATATATATATATATATATATATATATATATATATATATATATATATATATATATATATATATTTATATATTTATATATATGTATCACACCGATAACTCAAAAAATAATAGGCCGATTTTGATTAAATTTAGTGAATAAATTCCTTTTGCAAATGGCTTGGATAAGTTCGTTAGCCAGGAAAATCGGTCCAGGTTTTCCCGGAAAATTTTGTGTTTTCTTTCGAAAAAAATATATATCTCCGGAATTAACAAAGTAAGGGCAACCAAATTTCATATGCGGATTTATATCATTATAGGCAAGTTACCTACCAAAATTTAGCTCCGTAGGTTAAAGGATAAAAAAGTTACAGGCATTCAAAGAAAAATAAATTTGGATTTTCCTCACAACGTCAAAATTGCGATTTTAAACGTCAAAATTGGTGAGTACATTCCTTTCGCAAGTCGCTTGGATAATTTTGTTAGCCAGGAAAATCCTCCGAGGTTTTCCCGGAAAAATTTGTGTTTTCTTTCGCAAAATATTTATATCTCCAAAATTAACAAAGTAAGGGCAACCAAATTTGGTAAGCTGGTTTATATCGTTATAGGTGTGCCACCTACCAAAATTTAGCTCTGTAGGTCAAAAGACAAAAAAGTTATGGGCATTTAAAGAAAAATAAATTGGGGGTTTCCTCAAAACGTCAAAGTGACAATTGAAAACGTCAAAATTCGCAACATTTAGGCAAATAACTTGAATCTAATACGGGCTATGGAAAGAAAATGTCTCAAGAAGAATGTTTTACATACACCGAACTCTTAGTTTCAACCGTCATTGTCCTTCATTTTACTAAAATGTTTCCAGAAAATTCATTTCTAATAGACCCTTTCTCTGATGCTTGGCAGTAATCTTAGCTATAGAGTTTATTGTTTAATGGTATATAATTTTTGTCGAATTTTCGTAAAAAATCAATAAGCTCAATATATTCGTTATTATACAAGATATGAAAAAATATTGTATACATTAATTATACGGTGTTTTGAGCTACATCTTAAAAAATTATTGCGACAATCACAGGGTGGCCCATAAGTCGTTGGTGATACAAATAAATTTTTTTTGTCGAAAACGCCTAATTTTTTTGCATTTTCCATCGAAATATAATGCATGTTTGTAAGTTAAGAAATTCTGGAGGCAGCAAGTGCGTTGTGGTTGCGAATTTTGATTAAATGCTTCATATTTGAAAAGCTCAATTTGCTATTAACCTATAAGGTTGACCAAGAAACGGATTTTTTCAGTAACACTTTTGGTTTACTTTTGGAAATTTCTGTACCTTTTCAAACAATCAAGTTATTTTGATGAAACATGGCACATTGTTTTTACTATATATGTTATACTGGTAATCAAATTTAATGCCTGCTTTTTTTTCTATATAGGTTATACTGGTAACCAAAATTGATGTCTGCTTTCTTAAAAAGAAAACACACATATTTGCAATAAAAACATTTTTATGAAAATTCACTACCATAACGCACTTGCTGCGTCCCGAGATTTTTTTTCTTTAAATGCCTCTAACTTTTTTGTCTTTAAACTTACAGACATAAATTTTGGTAAATTGTTCACCCTTATATATATATATATATATATATATATATATATATATATATATATATATATATATATATATATATATATATATATATATATATATTTGAAGCTGACCCTGGATATGGGTTCTAGGGGGCCTAGTTCGCGCTCATTTAAAGAATTTTTTTCTAAATTCAAATGTCGGGATCTCCTCGTCGGTGCATTTCTTTTAAAGAAAAATCACTAAAACAAGCACTTGTGAAGCCACGGGAAAAGTCTATGACTGTATTAAACATGGAACGGTTTCACTAAGTTAGAGCAAGAACAAGCAACCAGATATGGTTCAAATTGAATTAAGCCTTAAAATTTTCATCTCCTCTGTCTAATTATTTTTTATACAAAAACTCGCCAAGAAAATCATCCAAATAACAACAATCTGATGAGATAACGGTAAAGTGAAATAAGACTAAAAAAAATTTTTTTAAAGTAAAGTCACTAACTAGGATTCGAACTCGTCATGCAGAAGTCAATTGAATTTGATTATTTGATGTACAGCGACTTAGGACACTGAGCTATGCTCTACGTGTGTCTACTAGCAGCTGAATCCGGTAATGCATTGGTTCAATGTTTTAAAATTTACACAAAACCATTTCGACTTACAATAGATGTTTTGTTCATATTATAACAATTTCAAGGAAAATAACGACTTAAGACACATATCTAGGAGCTTGTTAGTCATTTCTTGTAGTATTTTTCACTCCCATTCGTACTCAATCGATTTTGAAGTTTCAACTTTCTTTAATCAGATTTAATTATTTAAAAATTCATTTACCTCTAACTTTTTTGTCTTTTAAGGTAGATATCTGAATTTTGGTACACAGGATACACTTTATGACAAGAGACCAGCTTACTAAATATTTCGGATCATTATTGTTTGAGTTATCGGTATTATATATATATATATATATATATATATATATATATATATATATATATATATATATATATATATATATATATATATAAACTGACCCTGGATGTAGGTTCTAGGGGGCCTAGTTCGCGGTCAATTGAAGAAATTTTTTTCAAAATTCAAAATTCGGTTAGTGAATTTTTTTTAAGAAAGTTCACTAAAAATTGACATTCTGTATGGAAAAAAAGTTGTATTCCTCAAGGTCACCACTAACAGCAACGCGTTAGCGCACACCTGAACTTTTTGGTCAGGAAACGCCATTGCTACAACACCACTGGTCATTAACAGAACAAGGTAAACAAGGCACAATTTCAGAAATAACGTTCGCAATACCTGAATAAATAAGAAACCGTCCAAATGTGTACCGGTACTAGCGCTGTACTGAAAGTGAAGTGTAAACTGTCAGTGATAATAGCAATGGCCCATGAGTCTAGGGATACCCAAACTCAATGTAAACTTTATGTCAAATGTAATGTTTAGGAGGGAAGGGGATGTCACGGGACAGGACCGTACTGGGAAATTGTTAAAAAACTGTGTAATGTGTAAGCAACTTTAAATGCGAATAACTCGGGAAATAATAGAGAACAAAAGGTAACATTAGCGTCAGCGTGCATTAAAGACACCAAACTTTATATATCAGCAGTCTATGTTTTTAAAATTGTTTGGGAGTTAAACTGCAAATTCACCAAATACTGTTAGAAAACTACAATAAGGTAATAATGTACATTGATACAACAAGGATAAGCACTATTATATTACACACATTTCGAAGTAGTGTTCGGTTTTTGAATTTCACACAATGTTGCCTCTTTTTACTTCCAAACTGCGAATGAATAATAAAATTAAAGTGAATCTAATAAATAATAAGGAAAGGGATTCATTTTTTATCTAGTAATAACTTGATTTGAAATTTATTTTAGTTTTAGTCGCAAAATTAAGAAGTTTGAAAAAAAATCTTTCAAAGAGATTTTTGTCAAAATATATCATAATAGTATATTTATTTCTTTATGTCATTAATATATACAAAAGCCAGGACGCAGCAAGTGCGTTATGGTAGTGAATTTTCATAGAAATGATCTGGCACAAAATATTTTATTATAACTTTTTTTTCTTGTAACATAGAAATCTAAATTTTGGTGCATAGTTTACTTTTTATATCGTAAACCTACCTACCAAATTTGGTTATCATAGCTTTTTTATTATTTTTTTTGATGAAAAAATTTTTCAAATGAAAACTCAAATTTTTCTCGGAAAACCTCTTCCGATTTTCCTGATTAACGAAATTATCCAAGCCATTTATAAAAGGAAGGTACATGCCAAATTTTATCAAAATCGGCCTATTACTTTTTGATTAAAAAAAATTTCGAATGAAGACTCAAAATTTTCCCGGAAAACCTTGTCCGATTTTCCTGACTAACAAACTTGTCCAAGCCATTTACAAATGTAAAGGTACATGCCAAATTTTATCAAAATCGGCGCATTATTTTTTGAGATAAAAATTTTTTTCCAATGAAAACTCAAATTTTTTCCGGAAAACCTCGTCCGATTTTCCTGGCTAACGAACTTATCCAAGCCATTTACATAAGGAAGGTACATGCCAAATTTTATCAAAATTGGCCCATTATTTTTTGTTATCGGTGTGATACATATACATATACTTGAAACTGACCCCGGATATGGGTTCTAGGGGTCCTAGTTCGCGCTAATTTACAAAAAATAAAAATTCAAAAGTCGGGATCTCCCCATTAGTGAATTTTTTCTACGAAAATTCACTAAAATGTGTAGAACACCTGTGTCCAGTATTCGCGAACTACTATTACTATACCATTCTTGGTGGGACATTCATAAATAGTGACGCTGGTTGAAATCTCAAGCGAACTCTTTATTTTTGATAACATTAACAACTGAAATTACACTGCCTTAATAGGTTACAGAAACTTTATAACGAATGGATACACGATATAGGTTAACTGAACGTTCCCTCTTCGGCTGTCACCTTGAACACACGCCTGTTGACGAAATATACCAGATTGTTTAACTTTATTATGGTATGTGCAACTGTTTTTAGGGCATATTCTATTATAATCACATTAATATGTAGTTGCTGTTAAGTCGACCGTTCCCGAAAAACAATACATTTAACCATCTCACCTGTTTCCCAAACGAACGGCAAAGCTTTAGTTCAGCAGCCACAAGTTTAGTGAATAAATTAACATGTCACAAAATTGTGTTTTCCTATATTTCAATCTGCCACATTGATTTCTGGTAGTGTTGTGAAATGTAGTGATGGGTTGTTATTTAACATTCTGTTATATTTTAACTGTTGTCGAGCCGCAACAGTAACAACCTGTTATGGATTTATACAAATAACAGGTACAGTGGAGGGGATGCTGTTGCGCAGTGAGTCGTATCTGTTTCTGTTGTCGTATCTGTTTCTATTGCACTGCTACGATGAAGCAGCTTCTGTTTTCATCCGCAACTGTTATAATAGGTTGAATGGACAAGAGACTGGGAATGGGGTATAGAGCGGACTTTACCTCATAACATAATACTGTTTTCATCCGCAACTGTTATAATAGGTTGAATGGACATGAGACTGGGAATGGGGTATAGAGTATAGAGCGGACTTTACTTCATAACATACTACTCTATACTAGTGTGCTCACAGCTTTGGAAACGTAGGGTCGTCGGTACAATGAAACTCTTAAATTTTGACAGGTTGTTGATTCACACAAGACACACACATATATTTACAATTTATAAACAAACACAAAATATGAAAAATGTAAATAAAAAGGCTGTATATGTAACAAGTGAAAATTATTAAAAATGAACTATATCACTGTAAAAATAAAATCAGGTCACCGCGTATATAAGAAAATAATCACATAGGCGTTGACGTAAACTCAATCTTCATTAGATAACTCGATATGCTGATGGCATTTTTGTTTTAAGAAAAAACTGATATGTATACAAACGTACAGTTATGCTTTAACGTGAGTCCTTAGGTATTATATTATATTAGGTAGTTTTTTGCTCATTCTTCTTTGCCTTATGTAACTAATAAATCAATATTCCTTTTTACTTTTCACTTTGGAAATCTAAGAAATAGGTCCGATTTTAAACATCTTTTTTTTATTACTACTGCAAAATAAAAAATCCCTGAAACTTAAAAAATCCCAGAAACAGTACCAATTTTAATGAAATTATAAAAATATTCCCTGTACCCGGTATAGTTGAAACCAGACACACTTCGCCCTATAGGTAGAGAGAAAAAAATTAGTTTTAATTTTTTTTTAAATTATTTATTTTATTTTTTGCTTACAATAATTCATTTATTTCATATAGCTCTCATTTTCAAGGAAAAGATGGCTATAGAGGTTTTCAAGCTCAATGCTTAACTAATACTTAATTAGTTAAGAAAATTCTAAAGAAATTCTGCATTGTTGAATTTTTTACCAAATTATTATTAGTGATGAATACCCAAAAAAAACCTCCATCATTTTTTTAATAAAAAAGTTATTAATTGTTTTAAACATAATACAAGAATATTTTTTATTTTAAACATTACCCAACTACACCACCGGACGGGTTCAGCTACTGTTACTACGTCTACGTGGAATTCTTAATAATTCATAGTTCATACTGTTATTTTCAACCTGTTATATTTAACTGTTTTTTCTAAATAACAGTAACAGGTGCGACCTGTTAAAGCAATATAACAGTTTTTCCCATCACTAGTGAAATGTGAAAATACGTAGTAAAATATTCCTCAAATCCCAGTTAGTGATGGGTTGGTATTTAACAGTCTGTTATTTTTTAACTGTTGTCGAGCGGCAACAGTAACAACCTGTTTGGATATATACAAATAACAGGTACAGGGGAGGGGATGCTGTTGCGCTTTACACTAGAACTCGGAGTCGTATCTGTTTCTGTTGTCGCATCTGTTTCTGTTGCACTGCAATTAGCTACGATGAATCAACTTCTGTTTTCATCCGCAACTGTTATAACAGGACGAATGGACATGAGACTGGGAATGGGGTATAGAGCGGACTTTACTTCATAACATACCATGATACAAATAAGTCATTATATCATGATAACATACTACTTTATACTAGTGTGCTCACAGCTTTGGGAACGTAGGGTCGTCGGTACAATGAAACTGTTAAATTTTGACAGGTTGTTGATTCACAAAAACACACACATTTATTTACAATTTATAAACAAACACAAAATATGAAAAATGTAAATAAAATCAACGATGTTTCTTTTTTTCTTTGAGAAAAATTGTCTACACTAAGAAATACTTTTTTAACAAAACACTTTTAAAGTTCTGAGTTTTTGTTGATGAACATTATTTGACTGACTTTGATCGACGAAAGTCTGTTACGGCGGTCACTTAAAATTTGTCCTGTTTTAGAAAAAGTCTTTCGCACGGAACAGACGTAGCGACAGTCCCAAACTTCTCCTTCGCCATTTTACTTAAATGTGGATATTCATAAGAATGAAATTTTCACCATTTAAGTGGATCTCCATTTCTAGGCAAAAGCGGTTCGTTGTTTGCACAGTTTTTAAAAGCGTAGTGATTAAGATGACCGGAGATTCACCGGCGGTGAACCGAGAATCGAAAATGTAACTAGAGATCCTTCTAACAAAAAATAAAAGCGTTATGTAATAAAGAACCATATGTGCAGAATAAAGGCAAATTTCTTTACCGAAATTTTATGAGAGGTGCAGCATGTTGGAGCTTCCAGTTTTGCGGAAACTCCATCAATTTTCATTATTCAAATGGAACACCTTTTATATTACCTCATTTTATTAATATTACAAGTCATGCTTGTAAAAAGTAAGCTAAGTTTCCTTCACTTCTGACATTTATGGTCGCTAAAAAATTCGTTCTTAATTTTTCAATATGTGAAAGGCTGTATATGTAGCAAGTGAAAATTATTAAAAATGAACTATATCACTGTAAAACTAAAATCAGGTCACCGCGTATATAAAAAAATAATCACATAGTCGTTGACGTAAACTCAATCTTCATTAGATAACTCGATATGCAGATGGCATTTTTGTTTTAAGAAAAAAACTGATATGCATACAAACGTACAGTTATGCTTTAACATGAGTCCTTAGGTATTATATTATATTAGGTAGTTTTTTGCTCATTTTTCTTTGCCTTATGTAACTAATAAATCAATATTCCTTTTTACTTTTCACTTTGGAAATCTAAGAAATAGGTACGATTTTAAACATCTTTTTTTGATTACTACTGCAAAATAAAAAATCGCTGAAACTTAAAAAATCTCAGAAACAGTACCAATTTTACTGAAATTATAAAAATATTCCCTGTACCCGGTATAGATGAAACCAGACACACTTCACCCTATAGGTAGAGAGAAAAAAATTAGTTTTAATTTTAAAAAAATTATTTATTTTATTATTTGCTTACAATAATTCATTTATTTCATATAGCTCTCATTTTCAAGGAAAAGATGGCTATAGAGGTTTTCAAGCTCAATGCTTAACTAATACTTATTAGTAAAGAAAATTCGAAAGAAATTTTGCATTGTTGAATTTTTTACCAAATTATTATTAGTGATGAAAACCCCAAAAAAACCTCCATCATTTTTTTAATAAAAAATTTATTAATTGTTTTAAACATAATACAAGAATATTTTTTATTTTAAACATTACCCAACTACACCATCGGACGGGTTCAGCTACTGTTACTACGTCTACGTGGAATTCTTAATAATTCATAGTTCATACTGTTATTTTCAACCTGTTATATTTAACTGTTATTTCTAAATTACAGTAACAGGTGCGACCTGTTAAAGCAATATAACAGTTTTTCCCATCACTATCCCAGTATTGGAATATTCATATTAATCCGAATATCACCGGTAGCGTGATACCAAAGCGTGATACGTAATACGGAATCGTGTATAATAATAAATAATAAATAGTAGTGTACGCAAAGAGGTTGTATATGTACCTCTTTGAGTGTACGTGTATGACACAAAAACTCTATGAGCCGAATGACGTGTAGTGTAGCGTCAGCAGAGTTGCAATATTAGAAATTTTCGTTGTGCTGATATCTAACTTAAAATTGTGCCGATAGAGGGTCGATTTGTGCAGGCTACTGTAATTTTAAATTTGGCGCCAAAGTATTACTCTTAAATCAGGACAGGCACAATCTTCGAAGTGTATGATCCATAGATATATGTTTTCCTATGGTATGATGCATTTGATTCAATTTAACGCGGCAACTTCGAATCACTTCTTTTCATTAAGTAAGTACATATAGCGTTTCAAAATTGTCATTGCTAGCATTAATCTGGAAGAAAAAAATAATAAACGAAGATTTTGGCTAAACCTTATAATAAATATATTTTTTATTTAGATTATTAAAAATTGTACTTAGATGACACTCATATAACCTAGCTTTATAGCAATTTCATCGCACTTAGCAGCAGTACAACCATTATTATATTATTGGTAACCACACTGAATTTTTTAGCACGAATTATGCTTTTATTTGCCTTGTTGACTGAACTTGCGTCTTGCGTCGCAATAATAAATATAATAAAAGTAAATTATAAAACTAGAAATTTAGAAATACAAACTACAAATCGAACGATGACGTATGACATATGACATGATGTAATGACTTGCAATGACTTGACAGTTGCCTGCTTGACAGAAACCAGAAGGCCAAGGGCAGTAAATATAAATTATTTGATTTGCATCCCTGTTTACCTTGTTTTTTGGGATGTACGTTGAAGGCTCCAGCAAATTTTAAAATACAACTAATGGTGCAAGGTGTAAACAACTCTCTATAAGCTAAATTAATATGAGTTATTACAGTTAATAAAAATGGTCTGATTTCTTATTGCATTGGGCTGATTGTGCTGCAAAGAGGAAATTGTGCTGGTTTTCGCACAATTGTGTCGGAAATTGCAACCCTGAGCGTCAGCCAGCCAATTGAGCTGTCCGAGATGCTGTCATCACAATTCTAATATGGCTGCTGGTAGGCACACATTTGGAACTACTCTATTGTTTTGAATAGCGGTGTATGACGTTCTCGTGTTTTTTAAAGAGTCTAGTTTGTAAATTGTTTATAAATGTTCCCATTAGTTTAAAATTTGTGTAAATATAAATTTAGTAGACGGTAGTGTGTTATCAAATAAAGTACTATTTGTTTAATTTCAAAAATATGCCTACGACGTGTTGTGTTGTGAAATGCGGAAGTCGTGGTAATCGCGATAGAGTCAAGTTTTTCAGAATACCGAGTGTACTACAATTTTAACATAAACCAGAGTTGAATGAGCTCTCCAAAATCCGGAGATTAAGGTGGATACACGCAATTAAAAGAAAAGATATAACAGAAATTACACTCAAGTATAGCAGAGTATGCAGTAAGCATTTTATCATAGGTACAACTTCATTTCAGCTTTGATTTCACGTTTACAAGAGATATTACTTAAATTATAGGAAAACCGGCTGAATTAATAGATCAAAATAATCCTGACTGGGTTCCTTCTCTACTCATGGGATATGGAGAAGATTCAAAGCGAGTAATAAAGCGAGTTGCTATCAATGCTGCTAGACAAGAAACAGCAGAGAAGAGAAATAAATTGGATGAGCAAGTTCTGGAGGTACATAAAAATGTTTTAACAATACATTAGTTCATTCTCTGAGAATACTTTACCTGAAACACAAAATGAAAATGTAATCACTATTCAACTTAAATTAAAATTAACTGACTTTCCACATAGTAGGTATACTTTAGATCATGTAAGAACATCGTACTTTAAGACACGAAAGCAAGTGCGAAATGTGGTTTACGAGCTTGCATAATATATCTAGCCAATTCTAGAGCACCACAAACAAGCAGCCCTTAATTGCAATTATGATTAAAAAAAAGTAAATTTATATTTACCTGTGCAACAATTACAACCTGAGCTCCAATTTTTCTAGTCTGGCAATTACGAACGAACCTGCTTCAAAATATTTGTGAGCAGAGAGACTTTTATGGACTTTCATTTGTTGATTAGTGTAAAAACTGTGGGTAAGCACTGAATAGTTAACGATATCGAGAGCATCAACTGGTGGGAAACTATATAGTTCTTCACAAGGAGGCATTGGGCCCGCCGTCAGAGTATAGGGATCAATTCCTTCAATAATACGAATTTTCTCTCGATATCTTCTAGCAACGTCTTCATTTTCATTTTCCAGTGATAATAGATATTCACTCTTGTGAACACAAGCCATTTTAAACACGCGCAAAGCACAATTTCAAAGGTTAACATCCACGGAACACGAGTTTGCTTGTGTTTGTGTGCCTACCAGCGGCCATATTGGTGGTTTTTAAATCACGTGTTCTGGACAGCTCTATAATATTAGCAACAGAATAAAAAGTATTCGGTATTCGTATCGTATTAGTAATAACAAATGTAAATCTGAACCTGCTTAACCTGTAACTAATACCCGCAATATTATATGGTAATCGACGTTTTTCCTATATTCCTAGAATGGGATGTATTCTATTTCGTTATATCCTGCTTATCTATTAGTGAATTTTTATTTTTTTAAAAATCACTAATAGAGAGGTATCAATGGTGAGCCTTTGCAAAAAAATTTTCAAATGAGCCCGAACTAGGATATCTATATCCGGGGTCAGTTTAAATTTTTATGTTTATATATATATATATATATATATATATATATATATATATATATATATATATATATATATATATATATATATATATATATATATATATATATATATATATATATATATATATATGTATTTATTTATGTATGTATCCAACCGATGACTCAAAAAAGAATGAACCAATTTCGATAAAACTCACAAAGTGCCTTTCTTTTATTAATGGCTTGGATGATTTCGTTATCCAGGAAAATCAGACAGGGTTTTCCAGGAAAATTTTGAGTTTTCTTTCGAAAAAAAATTTTTTTCTTTGAAAATTACAAATCTAGTTTGATGAAATTTAACGGATATATTCCATTCGGGCAGACCTTACTACGTACCAAAATTAAACTTTCTAAGGTTATAGAAAATTGAGTTATTCAAATTTTGAATTTTCTTTGGAAAACATTTTTTTCTCCGAAAATTACGAAGCTATTTTAATGGAATTTTGTGAATATGTTGCCTCAGGAAAGACCTTACTACGTATTAAAATTAAACTCTCTAAGTTTATAGAAAATTGAGTTATTCAAATTTAAAGCATTAAATAAAAATTCACTACCACAACGAAATTACTGCGTCCCGAACTTTTTTTTCTAATTGTGTCAATTAGATTACACAGTTTGTTGAAACAAGAAGTTGGTTATAAAACAAAAGTTTTCTGGTGCCGTTATAAGATGAATTTTTATAAATAAAAGTGAAATAATGAAAACAACAGTCTCTTTGATTTAGTTATTGCTCACAATTATTTTTATCAATTACAAAACCCTTAACCAACTTTTTATACGTTTATGATAATATCAGAACGCTGAAACGTGTAAAATCATAAACAAACACAAAGCCTTGGAAGTTCCAAGATTCACATATCTGAAAATACCTATGAAGACGTGTGCGCTGATAATTTGTGTAGAAATTAATCCCACCAAATCTCAGTCTTGCTTTCTTTCTCATAAGAGATACACCAGCCCTAGACCCATCACAATGAACAACCAAGTTATTCAAAATAATGGGTCATTTTCACTTGTTGGTATTTCTGTGGATCGAAATCTCAATTGGCACCAACATGTCACATCAATTGCAGAAGCGGCTGCTAAGAAATTAGGTTTCCTCTTCCGGGCTTGCAAATACTTTTCACCAGATAATCTCTATACCTTATATACTTTTCACAAATAAGACCAAACCTCGAATACTGCTCCCACATCTGGGATGCCGCTGCCGCTTCTACACTCGCTATCCTGCACTCTATTCAGAAGAGAGCTATACGTCTCATCGGTGACCCTACCCTCACCCAAAGGCTGCCATGCCTTGTCCACCTACGTGCCGCTGTTGACCTCTCTCTCCCTCTCTCTCTCTCTTTTATATAGATATCTGCACGGGCACTGCTCAGAGGAGCTTTATTCCATAGTTCCTCCATCTGCTGCCCCCAACAGATCTACCAGGGGAACAGAGCGAATGCACCCTTTTACTGTCCAGGTCACCAGACATAGAACATCTTGTTATGCCCGCTCTTTTGTCCCGAGGACTTCCAAGTTGTGGAATTCCTTGCCGGCACATGTTTTTCCTTCTACAAACCTTCAAGTCCAGAATTAACAAGTTGCCTCTTTCCTCCTTGTCGACACCCACGGTACGATAGTATTTAGGCTGTAAGCCCTAGTGGTGTGTTGTTGAAATATTTTTAAAAATGCGGCAGCCATCAGTAATATTTAAAAAAAGAAAAGTACTTATGTTTAAAATAGGTTTACCGGAAATACACAACAAGCCGCATATAGGGGACCGGTATTATTTTTTCATTTGAAATTACATTTTAGTGTTCTATGGGTTGAAGCATAATAAAAAATAAAAACAAAACATCCTGCCATCTACCCGTCATACCGGTGTACGTTGACCAAGGTTATGTCCATAGATTTTAGCGATTGATTTCTCTATCAATAATAACCATGAACAGAACGGTGTCACTTTATTCAAAATTCTTGTTAACTAGTTGGCTGCCCTGACGTAATTCGGTATCCGGAAATTATATCCAAATGACAGTTCTCTTTTAATGTCTCGTTTGTGACACTCGTGCTTCGTGGTTTAAGCTATCAGTGAAGTAAGTTTAATTCTTAGGAAAGTTAATTTTAAGTAGGTATTTGAAAATGTTTTATATCATCGTAGATCGTAGTATTGTTTTATATTGAAAAGACCTTAGGTGTTTGAATATTCCATGTAAAGAAATCACAACTGAAAACAAACACAACATGGCGTATTGCCATGCTTAAAATATGTTATTTTTATGTCTCATTTTTTTCAGGTAAAACAGAAAAATGCAGTTGTTCTTCCGTGGGAACTCTACTCACGTCCTGGAATGCCAAGAAGATGATACCATTGGCAACTTGAAGGTAAGATATATCTTTAGGTTATGACCGATTTAATTTCGGAGCCTGTTCTATGTAAAGCTTTAATGTTTTTGAAACAATAAATGACAAGGTTTTTTTCTTGAAGACAGTGTCATTTTGCGAGGTATTAGGCGTGCTAAGCTGTAAGATTACCAACGCAATTTCCTGATGACAGTTTTATCTTCTAAATTGATTGGTGCCTTCAAAATTCATAGTTTAAATTACAAAGAATTATGTACATCATATAACACCAATGGTAATGTTAGTCCTCGAGACTGTTTTCAGAAAATGGTTTATTTTATAATTATTTTCGGTAAATTTCTATAACTCAATGAAACTCTGCTCGACAATGACTGCAGATCATATTGGCATAAGCTTGTGCATTCTTATTAATCCGTCTTTACTTTTTCTTTGTGGAATTCTAAACATTGTTCAGAAACTGCATTTCTTGCACAAAGGTTAACCTCTCCAGGAGTGATGCCTAAAGTTTCTTGCGTTCCTGTACATAGCTATCTTTGAGTTTTTTTTATTATTTTTAATTTTTTTTTTATTGCAACAACACACCACAAGGGCTTACAGCCTAAATACTATCGTTCCGTGGGTGTCGGTAAGGAGGAAAGAAGCAACTTGTTAATTCTGGACTTGAAGGTTCGGAGGAGAAGGAAAAACATGTGCCGACAAGGGATTCCACAACTTAGGAGTCCTCGGGACAAAAGAGCGGGCATAACAAGATGTTCTATGTCTGGTGACCTGGACAGTAAAAGGGTGCATTCGCTCTGTTCCCCTGATAGATCTGTTGGGGGCAGCAGGTGGAGGAACTATGGAAGAGCGCTCCTCTGAGCAGTGCCTGTGCAGATATCTATAAAAGAGAGAGAGGTCACCAACAGCACGTCGGTGGGCAAGTGATGGCAGTCTTTGGGTGAGGGTAGGGTGACCGATGAGATGTACAGCTCTCTTCTGAATGGAGTCCAAGATAGCGAGTGTTGAAGCGACAGCAGCACCCCAGATGTGGGAGCAGTATTCGAGGTTTGGTCTTATTTGTGAAGTATATAAGGTATAGAGATTAGCTGGTGAAAAGTATTTGCGAGCCTGGAAGAGGAAACCTAATTTCTTAGCAGCCGCTTCTGCAATTAATGTGACATGTTGGTGCCAAATGAGATTTCGATCCATAGAAATGCCAACAAGTGAAAAGGACTCATTACTTGAATAACTTGGCTGTTTATTGTAATGGGTCTAGGGCTAATGTATCTCTTATGAGAAAGAAAGCAAGGCTGTGATTTGGTGAAGTTGAATTGTACAAGATTTCTACTTCCCCAGTCTAAAATTTTTTGGTGATCCACGGAGACAGAATCCTCCATGAGTCTGCGATCCTCATCTAATTGGGCTAAAGAGACAGGCTTAGAATATTGTATATTTGAGTGGAGAGTACTGTCATCCGCGTAACTATGAACTGAGTTGGATGTGCTAGCAAGCAGGTCATTGATGTGGAGAAGAAACAAAGTAGGGGCTAAAGCTGAAACTTGAGGAACTCCTGCATTAATTGGATACAGTTTAGAGGAATGGCCATCCACGACAACAGAAATGCTCTGGTTGGAGAGGAAATTTGCTGTCCATGTACAGAGTTTTGGTGGTAGGCCATAGGCCGGTAGTTTATTAAGCAGCGCTGCATGCCAGACCTGGTCGAATGCTTTGGATATGTCTAGAGCGACAATCTGGGAATCACCGTGTGGTTCCATAGACTTGTTTCAAGAATGGGTGACAAAGGAAAGGAGGTCGGCAGTTGATCTGCACTGACGGAATCCATACTGCCTGTTGTGGATTAGACTGTGTTTTTCAAGAAATTTTAATAATTTGTTGTTTATGTACTTTTCTATCACTTTAGAGACGACTGAAAGGAGAGAAATAGGCCTGTAGTTGCTAGGAAGCGCTTTGTATCCTTTCTTGGGGACGGGTTGTACTCTAGCAGTTTTCCAGTTATTAGGGAATATGCCTCTATTGTAAGATGTCTGAAACAGACCAGTCAGGACAAGAGCAAGTTCTGGCACGCATTTTTTGAGAACAGTCGCTGGGATCTCATGAAGGCCAGAGGCTTTTCTGGTATTAAGAGAAGAGAGCATCTTTCGTACCTTTTTAGTTTTGAAAATGATATCCGTTATTTTATGCGCGACATTGGGGACTGTTGGTGGTTGAACATTTGGAGGTGGGTTGAGAGTAGAATTGCCAGCAAACAACGAGGCAAAAAGTTCAGCCAGCCGTGCCCAGGGTGGTAGAAACAATATCATTCCCTGAAACAGGAGGGGAGAAACGTGCTCTTGCAGAAATTATTTCCAATAGATTTAGCAAGAGTCAAGAAGGGTTTGCTGCCGTTGAAGCTTGAAATGACTTTGTTTTTGATGTGGTTATTAAATGAGATTTCCTCAGAAAGAATGCGGGCATAGCAGTTTCTTGCATCCTTAAATGCTTGACGGTTTTCTTGACTTGCATCGTTAAATGCTTGACGGTTTTCTTGACTGGGATTCTGTATAAGCGTTTTGTGAGCTTTGATCTTTTCAAGTCTGGCCTTGCAACAGGATTTAGAGAACCGGGGCTTTTGAGTTGCTGAAGAGGTTTTCTGTGTACGCGGAATAAATAATTCCGTGCCAGCTTGGGTGATTTCGGTGACGTTTTGTGAGATATCAGAGGGGTCAGGATGAGAGAAGCAGACACGCCCATGGAAATGAGGAAAAGTAATCCCGCATTTCGTCGGACAGAGTTCAGGTTAGAATTTAGGCTACATATATTCGAGAAGGATATGTTAAATCTTGATGCTGGTCCCCCCTGCACACCCCTCTCCAGGAGATCCGAATGGTGGGGTATTTTATCTCCGGAATCTTTTGTACAAGAAGGAGCCATCATCATTTATGTTAATAAGGGAAACCGACTCATACACCAGAACCAGAAACGTCCGTTGGGACTTCACCGGCCCCTTGATGTAAGGGGTGGTACCTCCTCGGGCGAGAAAAAATCCTTTACTGTCACGTAAAGGAAAAGTCCACTACCACCTACCTACTCCGATTAGTCGCCTTTTACCACAGACTGGAGTTACCTTGGGCCTATTATTTTGGTTAGTCCCCGGACCCACAGAGGGCGCATTGCGTTGTACGACCAGCTTGTGCATAGATGGAAATACAATAGCCTGGATTTTTTATATTTCTCCACAATTTGTTGTTTAGTTACTGTGAAGTATTTGAATCTCTTTCAGCTCTTGACATTTTCAACTGTGATAGGATCATTATCGTTGAAGATTTTAATGTACATAATTTTATGATACTTGGATTTTCAAGTCTTGCATCATATGATAGTAAGGCGTCCACTCCTGTCCAGTTTCTTACTGTTTCTTTAAACGCCTATCAATTCAATCATATAGTCCATAGTAATGATTGAATTACAGATCTTGTAACATCCACAATGCCTTTTGGTGAATTTATTTTAAAAAATTCACTAATAGAGAGGTATTGATAGTGAGACTGCAAAAAAAAAATTCAAATGAGCGCGAACTAGGACCACTAGAACCCATATTCGGGGTCAGATTCAATTTTTATGTTTAGGCAAATCGGACAAGGTTTTCTGGGAAAATTTTGTTTCCTTTAAAAAAAAATTTTTTTTTTCTTCTAAAATTACAAAGGTATTTTAATGAAATTTGGTGGATATGTTGCCTTCGGAAAGACCTCAGGGTTCCCACTCGTCTGGAAAACCGGGAAAAGTCAGGGAATTTCTAGAAGAAAATATTTTGTCAGCGAAAAATTGGGAAAACGTGTGAAAATTGACAGTCAGGGAATTTTTGTCCCTGTCAGGGAAAAATTATTTATTTCCTTTTTATGATAAATATTTGAAACAATGTGTTTGCTTTTTGTGCAATTCTGAACCATTCATTTAATGATTTCTTTTTCCACAAAAACACAATAATTGTTTTTAGTGAATTTTCATTAAGAAAATTCACTAATAGAGAGGTATCGATGGTGAGACTTTCGGAAAATTTCTTCAAATGAGCGCGAATCAGGGCCTCTGGAACCCATTTCTATGGTCAGCTAAATATTTTTTCAAACGCAATATCTCTCAAATTGTCCAACTGATTGAAACGAATATTTACAACTTAAAAGAACATAGACAGACGTGGTTGTGTACCAATTTTCAAGTCGTTTGATCAAAGGAAAATAAAGTTATTCAAAATTAAAATTAAAATAATCCCTGACATCACTTCAAATTCTGTAATGCAATATCTACAATGTTGGACAAAGACAGATGATGTTATCTGTACCGCTATGCTATTTAAATAAATCTTAGATAAACAATAGAAGTTGTCGGAAGATGTCAGCCGGGAGAACGTTCTGAGAGATACGACAGGGACGCCACCTCGGTGCAGGACCAGGTAGTACTATAGCTCTAGTTTACACAAAATTTTATAGATAGAGCTGTTTACAATAAAGTACAACCAATTAACAATAATTGTGTAAACTGTCAGCCTTGGACCAGTTCTTTCGTATTACCGGGACACAGTTTGCATCTAAAAGCGATAAATTTTGGCATGCGAATGTATACTATAAATAACAAATTTCGGGACGCAGCAAGTGCGTTATAGTAGTGAATTTTCATAAGAATTGTACACTATTAGTAAGATATTATTAAAACTAATTCTTTAAAAAATTTCTCTAAAAGCGATAAATTTTAGCATGCGAATGTATACTATAAATAACAAATTTAGACATATAGGGTGAAAGGGCTGGGATTGTGTAGAAGCGTTTTGTGAGCTTTGACATTTTCAAGTCTGGCCTTGTCACAGGATTTATAGAACCAGGACTTTTGAGTGGCTGAAGAGGTTTTCTGTGTATGTGGAATAAATAAGTCCATGCCAGCTTGGATAATTTTGGTGACGTTTTGATTCGTATTATTCAATACACAATTTATTCTTAATTATTATTTATAATCATAATTTTGTCACAGTAACTGTTTCCCTTTGAAAATAATAAAATCTCAAATATCTTAACTAGAATCGGAGCATGTACGCTAAACTAAACCTGTTCAAATTTGTGTTTCGTTGGTGCAAGTTAACAGCTGGTCTTTAGTGTTTTATAACTATTGACCCTCCTGAGGCTTGCTAAAGAAAACTGAACTTGTTTGAGGCAGTTTTGGTCTTTTATCCAAGATTGTCATAAAAAGTTTCAGACATAGTTTTAAAATAAATGTTGTTGCTGGTTATCTTATTGACTTTAACATGAATTGTGTGCAAAGTAAATAGTTAAACCCCATAACCTACTATACAGTGTGTCCTAAACTGGATGGGAATGTATTGCTATCTCCGTTATTATTAGAGATAGGGAGACGGTTAAATTAGCAATGTTTTGTAGAATTTCATGCTCGTTCCAAATATGACTTGTATTTTGCCCTGCCTCTTTTCGTTTTCGAGTTATTTTGAAAAAACAAAATTTGTAGATTTCTTTTTTCTTCAATATCTAAGTAGGTTTTCTAAAACAAATTTATCGTTGCATAACATTTATTTACTGTTGCTCTATCCATACTCTTGGAAAATGAAATAAATAAATATAAAGAATAAAAAAATTTGAAATAAAAATTTTAATAATTTACACTGAACATATTTTTATAGGTATAGATTAAACTACTGCATGATATTATATAGTTTTATTTATCTAAAATTTTCCATATACGACATGAAGAGTAAGTAATAATAAAAATTAACTCAAAACTAAAACTAAACAATAAGTACCTTATTATCAGATTCTAATGTAGCTGAGTCTTATTATTTGTTTATGACGTATGTAAACAAAGAAGAAGATAACCTCGAATTCGACTCCTGCCACTGACAGTTTGCAAAATGACAATGGCAGATAGCTAACTGGCATTGTCAGCTTTAACTAGGAAAGGGCGATGGGTTTTAAATACCTTGAAGAATAGGAAGCTTAATATTTATACATAATAAAATGCAGTTCTAGATTGCCTTTAAACAAATTTAATCACTTTCATTAATTTTTTTATTTATTACTATATATTTTTCTGATATCTTAAAATTCAGATGACACTTTTGGCAAATGGGAACCCCGCTGATTGTTTATTGTAACATATGTAGCCTGTTCCGTTGAAGTTTAATTTGGAGCATTTGTTTCCTATAGCAACGTAACCCTGATATATCTGTCTGACCTTGTCTAACACTATAGGCACCCATTCAGAGGTAATTTCAGGTTGTATCGTGAATTTTTTTTTTTTTATTTGGTTATAACTCAGAATTTACTGAACCGATTAAGTTAAAATTTGGTAGAGAGGACAACTGATACGATATCTACGTGCGTGTGAGGCTTCAGTTTCATAGTTCTAGTCATTTAGAAGATATTGCGTTTTTTTGAGTTATCGGTTGGATATATATATATATATATATATATATATATATATATATATATATATATATATATATATATATATATATATATATATATATATATATATATATATATATATATATATATATAGTAAAACCTCCCAATAGCGGCCACCATCGGGGGAACATAAAACTGGCTGTTATACAGAGGTGGCCGCTATTCAGGGGTTTACCTTTAATGAATATACTTATGTAGATACTACGGTTAATATATGTGTATAATATAGGTTGTTTACTATAGGGAACTTATTATTAAGTTTTTAACATTTTTAGAAGAAAAAAAACTTAAATTGTAAATCACAAACTTTTATTTGCATACTGCAATTATTATGTAGGTAGAGGTACAGTTATTAATAACAGAACAACGACAAAAAATGAAGTTTAAATTGTAACATGCACAATTTATTTTAAACTTTTTTGACATATTTCATGATAGATTGCTGTTTCATATTCATGATTTTATTTTTATAATTCTCCGATTCACATGTAACATTTTTGAAATATTTGTAGCTAACTCACCGTTATTTGGAAGGACAAAAAAACTTTCTAAGTCTCGTTATTTTAGGCAAGCTTCGGATAAACTTGAAATTGGAGATACAGATGCAACACAATCAGATTCTTCTAGCTTTAACTAGGAAAGGGCGATGGGTTTTAAATACCTTGAAGAATAGGAAGCTTAATATTTATACATAATAAAATGCAGTTCTAGATTGCCTTTAAACAAATTTAATCACTTTCATTAATTTTTTTATTTATTACTATATATTTTTCTGATATCTTAAAATTCAGATGACACTTTTGGCAAATGGGAACCCCGCTGATTGTTTATTGTAACATATGTAGCCTGTTCCGTTGAAGTTTAATTTGGAGCATTTGTTTCCTATAGCAATGTAACCCTGATATATCTGTCTGACCTTGTCTAACACTATAGGCACCCATTCAGAGGTAATTTCAGGTTGTATCGTGAATTTTTTTTTTTTTATTTGGTTATAACTCAGAATTTACTGAACCGATTAAGTTAAAATTTGGTAGAGAGGACAACTGATACGATATCTACGTGCGTGTGAGGCTTCAGTTTCATAGTTCTAGTCATTTAGAAGATATTGCGTTTTTTTGAGTTATCGGTTGGATATATATATATATATATATATATATATATATATATATATATATATATATATATATATATATATATATATATATATATATATATATATATATATATAGTAAAACCTCCCAATAGCGGCCACCATCGGGGGAACATAAAACTGGCTGTTATACAGAGGTGGCCGCTATTCAGGGGTTTACCTTTAATGAATATACTTATGTAGATACTACGGTTAATATATGTGTATAATATAGGTTGTTTACTATAGGGAACTTATTATTAAGTTTTTAACATTTTTAGAAGAAAAAAAACTTAAATTGTAAATCACAAACTTTTATTTGCATACTGCAATTATTATGTAGGTAGAGGTACAGTTATTAATAACAGAACAACGACAAAAAATGAAGTTTAAATTGTAACATGCACAATTTATTTTAAACTTTTTTGACATATTTCATGATAGATTGCTGTTTCATATTCATGATTTTATTTTTATAATTCTCCGATTCACATGTAACATTTTTGAAATATTTGTAGCTAACTCACCGTTATTTGGAAGGACAAAAAAACTTTCTAAGTCTCGTTATTTTAGGCAAGCTTCGGATAAACTTGAAATTGGAGATACAGATGCAACACAATCAGATTCTTCACATTCACTATCAGAATTGGTAGACTGCACGTCCGTATTTTCACGTATTTCTTCAATACAATCAGTGATTGTTAGTTCGGGACTTTTGGTTAAAATATTATCATCAACTGCTGCAAAGTGTCTTAAGCTTGAAACTGGGTTAGTCAATGTGGGAAATAATTGCGCCAAGGGAATGTCATCTTCTTCATGAGCAATGTTTTCTAATTCCTGCTCATTCTGTAAAAATTCAGCTTTGCAGAAACATTTGCTAACAGTGTCTTTTGAGACCTTTTTCCAGGCAGCAGCTATCCATATCAAAGCATTGGTAATGGTGATGTGTTTATCGAATTCTTGAACTAAATCACTATCAATTAACTTTAACAGTCTTTTAACCAGTAAACCTCTATAAATCATTTTGAATTATATCTTGATCTAAAGGTTGACAGTGGGATGTTGTATTCGGCAGAAGAAAAATTATCTTTACGTTTTCCAGTGGGATCCTGGTCTGCGAAGTTGCATTCTCTAAAAATAGCACTACTTTCCTGTTTTGTCTTTTCATTTTATTGTTAAATTTAGGAAGCCATGCTGTCATTATATCTGTTGTCATCCAAGCCTTTTTGTTTGATACCCACGCCAGTGGCAATGCTATAATATGACAACGTGGATTCTTGCTTTTGCCAATAATTAGAGGTTCTTCTTTTTTACCCAGCATATTAGCACAAAATAGAATTGTCAGTCGTTGTTTAGCCATTTTTCTTCCAGCACACTTGTCATTCTTTAAAGCAAAGGTTTTTGATGGTGTGGCACGGTAATAAAGACCTGTTTCATCTGCATTAAAAATGTCCCTCGGGCAATAAGCTTTTAAGATTGATGGCAATGTTAATTTCCAATTTTCTACATCTGCGATGTTAACGTCAGCTGACTCACCACAAATTGCTTTGAAGCAAATACTATGTCTTTGGCAAAAATTTTCTAGCCACCCGTTTGATGCTTTGAAATTGGTCAGATTTAAATTCTGCGCCGCTTCTAATGCTCTTTGTTGAATTAAAGGTCTTGATACAGGCACATTTTTATTTCAAGCTTTGCAAAACCAGTTATACACCACTTGATCTACAGCACTACCCTCAGTTTTTAGAAATTTTCTTCTCTGTTCCACGTTAGCATCTTGTTTACAAAGTTATTTTATATCACTTTTATTTTTTTAAATGCCATTTATCTGAGTTTTTCCAACACTAAACTTTTCTGCGAATTTTCTTGAACTTGAACAACTTTTTTCACTATCAGTAATAATTTCAATTTTTTCTGTAAGGCGAGATCTTTTCTTTACACCGACATATTGAGTTGTTGATAAGCAGAAGGTTCTAACTTTGATTATTCAGTTAGGTATACGTTTCCTTTTACTTCACAGGACATTTTACCGTTAGTAAAGGCCTCCAATATCTAAACTAGACATTAAAATTTATTCAATTCTTAAAGTGCACTGGTTGTCGTTTCTTGGAAGTTGCTGTTCTTGTACCTATTATTTGACGAATGTGGCGCAATGGTCATAAATCATCCCGACGTGTTTTTTTATCACTCGATCTTCCGACGGACCATTCTCAGATTCGGCGTTGAGGGTGATTTGTTGATGACCGTTATATAGAGGTAAATTTACTATAAAAAAAAGTATTACAAATTTTTTATAGAAATTGTGCGTGGCTGTTGTATAGAGGTGGCCGCTATAAAGAGGTTAGTTAATACACAAATGCCATAAGAACCATTTTCTGAGTTTACATTTGGCCGGTATATAGAGCTGGCCGTTAACGGAGGTTTTACTGTGTGTATATGTATGTATGTATGTATGTATGTATGTATGTATATATATATATATATATATATATATATATATATATATATATATATATATATATATATATATATATATATATATATATTAGCTGACCATGGAAATAATATGCGATCATTTGAAAAAAAATCCGGAAAGTCTCACCATCGACACTTCTCTATTAATGAATTTTCGTAATGAAAATGCACTAAAATGCTGACGTGTATGTCATTATTATTATTCTAGGCACGTGTAGCTGCTTTAGAAAACTTAGAATCTACAGACATCAGTCTATACAGTGAAGGCAGTCCAGTTGATGATGAAAGCCTGGCTGCTGAATTCAAAGTGTCAGTCATTGAATACAACGTTGGCCTTCTTGGTGGTAAAGTCCATGGATCTTTGGCCCGTGCTGGTAAGTACCTTATTTAGATTAATGATTTCTTTATCAAGTTTAGCATACATGTTTCGACTCACATATACTGCTTGTTGTGGTTAAACCACAACTAATAAAGCTTCTGAATAGAATGGTCAAGAAAGTGTAGAAAAGCCATTTGTGTAAGTCGCGTTCGGTGATGTGAAAATGGGGGCTCTTATGAGTTCACTTAAGGCTATAAAACCAAGTATAGTGCATAATAAAATATAATGCTTGTTCCTTGATTGATTTAAGTATATGTATCACACCGATGACTCAAACATAAAGGGCCGACTTAGATCAAATTTGGTGGGTACATTCTTTTTGCAAATGGCTTGGATAAGTTCTTTGGCCACGAAAATCGGCCCTGTTTTTCCTGGAATATTTGGTGTTTTCTTTCGAAAAATTTTCATATTTCCGGAAATAACAAAGTAGGGGCAGCCAAATTTGGTATGCTGGTTAGTAGTTACGGGGACACTTGGGCCAGGCAGTTCTAGTGACTTGTTGCAGTTGGTAACATTGGTTGTCATGTGGTTAAGTATGGGCTCCACATTACCGACATGACAGCTGACAGTTACCGCCATCTAGTGACTTTTGTTGTAGTAGGCAACATTGGTTGTCAGTTGTCCTGAACAGATCAGATAAATCTGGTCTGTTCAGGACAAGATAGTACTGTTCAGTCCTGAACAGATCAGATTCATCTGATCTGTTCAGGACAACTGACAACCAATGTTGCCAACTACAACAAAAGTCACTAGATGGCAGTAACTGTCAGCTGTCATGTAGTTAAGGGGACACTTCGGCCAGACAGTTCTAGTGACTTGTTGCAGTTGGTAACATTGGTTGTCATGTGGTTGAGTACGGGCTCTACATTACCCACATGACAGCTGACAGTTACTGCCATCTAGTGACTTTTGTTGTAGTAGACAACAGTTGTCCTGAACAGATATCCCCCAACAGATCGACCAGGGGAACAGAGCGAATGCACCCTTTTACTGTCCAGGTCACCAGACATAGAACATCTTGTTATGCCCGCTCTTTTGTCCCGTGGACTTCCAAGTTGTGGAATTCCTTGCCGGCACATGTGTTTCCTTCTCCTCCGAGCCTCCAAACCTTCAAGTCCAGAATTAACAAGTTGCCTCTTTCCTTCCTGTCAACACCCGCAGTATGATAGTATTTAGGCTGTAAGCTCTCGTGGTGTGTTATTGAAATTTATATATATATATATATATATATATATATATATATATATATATATATATATATATATATATATATATTCCTGAACAGACCAGATTCATCTAATCTGTTCAGGCCAACTGACAACCAATGTTGTCAACTACAACAAAAGTCACTAGTTGACGGTAACTATCAGCTGTCATGTGGGTAATGTAGAGCCCGTACTTAACCACATGACAGCCAATGTTACCAACTGCAACAAAAGTCACTAGAACTGTCTGGCCTAAGTGTCCCCTTAACTACTCTGGTTTACGACACAAAAAGTAAACTATGTGCCAAAATTTAGACATATAGGGTGAAAGGGCTGTGATTTGTGTAGAAGCGTTTTGACCTTTTCAAGTCTGGCCTTGTCACAGGATTTAGAGAACCAGTGCTTTTGAGTGGCTGAAGAGGTTTTCTGTGTATGTGGAATAAATAAGTCCATGTCAGCTTGGATAATTTCGGTGAAGTTTTGATTCGTATTGTTCAATACACAATTTATTCATAATCATAATTTTGTCACAGTAACTGTTTCCTGTTTCCCGTTGAAAATAATAAAATCTCAAATGTGTTAACTTAAAATCGGAGCATGTACGCTAAACTAAACCTGTTCAAATTTATGTTTCGTTTGGTGCAAGTTAACAGCTGGTCCTTAGTGTTTTATAACTATTGACCCTCCTGAGGCTTGCTAAAGAAAACTGAACTTGTTTGAGGCAGTTTTGGTCTTTTATCCAAAATTGTCATAAAAAGTTTCAGACATAGTTTTAGAATAAATGTTGTTGCTGGTTATCTTATTGACTTTAACATGAATTGTGTGCAAACTAAATAGTTAAACCCCCTAACCTACTATACAGTGTGTCCCAAACTGGTTGGGGATATATTGCTATCTCCGTTATTATTAGAGATAGGGAGACGGTTAAATTAGCAATGTTTTGTAGAATTTCATGCTCATTCCAAATACGACTTGTATTTTGCCCTGCCTCTTTTCGTTTTCGAGTTATTTTTAAAAAACATTTTGTAGATTTCTTTTTTCTTCAATATCTAAGTTGGCGTTGATCTGACATGTCTACAACTTGCACATTATCAGGACACTTTTTACAGAGTAATATTTTTGTGCTATTGTCAACTTTGGATTGTCATTTGTTTTTGAGCTACAGGTATCAACATTTGTTTTAATTATGGCAGCCATATTGGATTTTTTGCTCATGTGATAGCCTGTGAAAAGAGCTTTCCAATGACGTACAACATGCTTGAGAAATATTGTAATTACACTGACAATTTTGAGAAAAACCGTTTTGAGGATAGTAGGCTATGAAATCCAATATCAGAAAACAAATGACAAAAAAAGTGTTCAAAAAGCAGTAGGCCATGGAGTCTAATAATAGACTTCTACTTTTAACATAATTTTCCGTAATGATTCACGATAAAAAAAATAGGAACTTTGAGCACACCAATGAATCAGCCCATTATTACAAATGATATTTTACATTACAACATTATCCTAAAAAAATGTTATAATTTAATTAAATAGGTAAACCTAGTAAATTTAAAACTAAATTTACTAACAGAACTCAATAAAAAGCAGATTAATGATTTATGAAGATGCCTTTGAAAATTGTTTGATTTTTAAACGTAAGTCAACTGAAAAACAACAGAAGAAAGTTGCTATGGATATAACACTATCATGGCAATTAATAATACTGTCGTTCTTAATTATCTGAACAATTTTAGGTGTATTTAACACGTTGCTTAAAATTTTGTACTGAATAGTTTGTTTCCTGTTTATTTTAAATATTATTTAACAATATGTTCAGTAATGAAGAATATTTTGACAAGCTGGGATGTTTTAGAAAAATTTGGATACTCTAGATTTTCTTACCTATAGTAAGAGAGGATTACAACCTTCAGGATTTATCCCCTTCTTCTAACATGTGAAGAAGTCTTACATTATATAATATTACCTCATTGGCTATTAATACATTGCAAATATGACTTGCTTAACTTTTACTTAGGAGTTGATCGATTAAGCTGAAACACCTGTTTAATTTTATATTGTAGTTCTTATATGATATTGTAGATTTTATATAATCATTTTCTTGTAAATTACCTGACCCAACTGATTGGTTAACTAGTTATTTTGTTAATAATTTTAAACATGATGGTATTTGTAATTATTGTATGTCTACAGGTAAAGTAAAAGGTCAGACTCCCAAGGTAGAAAAACAAGAGAAGAAAAAGAAGAAGACTGGTAGGGCCAAGAGACGTATCCAGTACAACAGAAGGTTTGTTAATGTTGTGGCAACCTTTGGAAGACGTAGGGGACCCAACTCCAATGCTGGAGCCTCATAAAAATAGTAATCATAGTGTTTTATTTGATTTGTAAAAAAATCTGTAATAAAAATGTTTCATTAAACATTTAGTTTTATATTTTTAAATCTACCTTTTCACATTTTATAATGCAGTTTTTCAAAAACTCTAAAATTACAGAGTTATAGGGTGTCAAAACAAGTTTTTTTTCTAATTTTTGTCGATAACTTTTTTGTCGTGAATCGATTCTTTTCAAATTTGGTGCGCACATATATAATATCACTCTGTATTTATGTTGCGAATTTGACATGGATCTATCTAAATTTAAGGGCCGAAGCTGCCCTTGACCAACAGATAAGGACTCTTAACTTTTTTGCTCGACTCTATTGCATTACTCCTATCCTATCCTAAAGTCCCCAAAAAATATTGTCTCCCGAAAATCCATAAACCGGGAAAATTAATGAGGCCTATCATTTCGGCTATAGATTCTCCAACATATAATTTGGCAAAGTGGTTGTCAAAGGAGTTTAAAAGACTACCTATTAAACAGAAAAGTTGTTTGGTGCTAAATTCTCTTGATTTTATTGATAAAATTAGAGATGTTAAATTATTGGAAGGAGAGATTTTGATGTCATTCGACGTGGCATCATTATTTCCTAGTGTACCCACAAAACAAACGTTGGAGTATTTGGAAGAATTATTAAAATTGAACAATATAAGTCAAGACGTCTGCAAAGAATATTTAACTCTAACTAGCCTTTGTATAAAACAAAATATTTTCCAATTTAACAATGAGTTCTTTGAACAAACTGAAGGCACAGCTATGGGCAATCCATTATCGCCTTTTATTGCAGATTTGTTTATGAGCAGATTTGAGACGGATTTAAAAACTAAAAGTCGGTATTTCCCTAGAGTTTGGTTTCATTATGTCGATGATATTTTTGCAGTGTTTGGCACAAATACATGTAAGGTAGAAGAATTTACTGAAAAACTAAATAGTCAATTTGGGGTTAAGGAGTCGCGGGCCAAAGGACTCCAGGGGGCAAGCTGAGGAAGTGGAAATAACAACATAAACTCCCGATGAAGCTTTCCCAAAGACCGTCATGCGCGGTAAAAATCCGCATCCTGCACGAGGTGACCCTGCTAATAACTAAACATGACGGATCTAGACAAGGAGGTCGAACTAAACTCCCCCAATCTACGGTGTCACGTGACCCGTGCCTATGGATGGATGGCACCAGGGCGATGGTGTCGTGAACGGAACCTCTGGAGTACCAGGCAACCCTCCAGAGTAACCCGCCTTGCACCACACAGGGGGTTCTGATGGTGTGGACAGTATTTCCCCCATTCTCGTGGGAACAACATGAAGATTATAAATACATATAAAACCAAAACCAATGAGGCTCGAGGAGTGGCTCCGGCTACAGACTTGAGCCTTGAGTCTATCCCGGAAACGGAGACGAGCCAGGGTGCGGCAGCGGACTCTGGAAGTCCCACGACCGGCGTAGATACGGGGGATCAGGGGGTAGCTTCGGCCAGAGACCTGTCCCCGACACCCAAGCTGGAGGCTGGGTCCCACCGGAGGGCGGCGAGCTCCGCGGACTCCGGGGGCCCCTCCACCAGTGAGGACTCTACTGTTAGAGTAGAGGGACTGCCCCGGCAGTCCAAGCGTCTTTCCGGGGCGCAAAGAAAGAAGCTCCGGAGGGCGCAAAAAATGGCGGCCGGGACCTGGACGGTCGAGAAACCTGTAAAGGCGCAAGAGGGGAGTGCGGGTCAGAAGAGGACGCGCTCGAACTCTAGCACGCCCACTACAGACAGACGTTCCAAAAGGGCCAGGGTGCCTGTAAAGGCGCAAGAGGAGAGTGCGAGTCGGAAGACGCCGCGCTCTGGCTCTAGCACGCCTACTACAGACAGACCTCCCAAAGGAACTAAGGCCGGAACACCGGCGCAGACTGGCTCTTACAGGGAGGCTGCGGAGGGCCTCGGGATGGCGGTGATTGACAGACGCCATCCTGAGGTCACGCTAGACCAGGGGAAGGCGGACCTGATCCAGGCTGCGGTGGTAGCTGCAGTGGACTCTCTTCAGGAAGGGGAGAGCCCGCCTCAGTTCCACCGGACGCGCCTGACGGGGGGCATCCTCTGGATAACCTGTGCCGGCCCGCAGTCGCGGGACTGGCTGCGGAAAACGATCGGGGGCCTCGGTCAGATTTGGGAGGGGGCGGACTTGACAGCCGTCGAGCCCAAGGAACTCCCAAAGAGACGCAAGGTCCTCGTACGGATCCCTGACACCGTCCCGCAGGAGACGGTGATCAGCAGACTTAAGATCCAGAACCCTGAACTGGGGACGCAACACTGGTCGGTTCTAAGCAGGAAGGCAGAGGAGAAAGGACAGACGCTCGCCTTCTCGATCGACCCGACATCTTACAGAGCCCTTGAAGGAACCTCCTTCAAGGCATTCTGGGGCATGGGAAGGGTTAGCTTCCGCCCACTGGGGAAGCAATTAAGGGTTAATGGGACTTAGGTTCCTTCAGGTCAACCTCCAACACAGTAGGGCAGCCACGGCCGGACTACTAATGGCTCTGAGGAACACGGATGTGGCCCTCATCCAGGAACCGTACTCCTACAAAGGAGAGATCAAGGGACTCGGCGGAGCTAATGGAAAGCTCATCTACAGCAGGTCCAGCGAGAATCCGAGGGCCTGCATTTTTGTCAGGGAAGGGATAGAGTTTCTCCCTCTAATGAATTTCTGTTCCAGGGACCTGGCAACGATCAAAATCCGATGTGGAGGAGCGGATGGGCTGAGGGACATTACTGTCGCGTCAGCCTATCTGCCAGGGGACAGCACGGACCCTCCTCCACCCAACGAATTGGAGCAGCTGATGGTGGGTAGCAGAGCAGGTGGATGGCAGACCATCATCGGCATGGATGCGAATGCGCACCATGAGTTGTGGGGTAGCTCGGACACAAACTCTAGGGGTGAGGCACTTTTACAATTCTTTATGAAATTTAATTTAGACATATTGAATAGAGGTAATAAACCGACATTCGTCACAACACGGCGTGAGGAAGTTTTAGACCTAACAGTTTCCACCCAGTTTCTGGGTGACTTTGTTAAAAGCTGGGCTGTGTCTGGGGAAGTGAGTAGCTCAGACCACAGATACATTCGGTTTGAAATCGCCAAAGTCGAAAGAGAAACGGTATGGTACCGGGACCCCCGCAAGGCGGACTGGGAAGCCTACAGGGCAGACCTAGCTGTGGAACTGCGGGGGGTTGAGAGGGCCATAAGGGATTCAATAGACCTCGAGATTGCAGTAGTCCAATTGCGAGACGCAATTACCTCGGCCTATAACGCCAACTGCCCCCTGAAAATGAGGGTGTCCACCAGGAACGTCCCATGGTGGAACGAGGACCTCAGGCAAAGGAGGACGCAGGTTCGTAAGCTGTTTAACGCGGCCAAAAGGTCGGGAGCATGGGATGAATATAGACAGGCCCTATCGACCTATAACAAAAGACTGAGGGACGCCAAGAAGGAGTCGTGGAGGAGGCACTGCGAAGAAGTGGAAAACACGTCCGAGAGTGCTCGACTACACAAGATCCTGTCTAAGGGCCCTCAGACTAACATAGGCTCCCTTAGAACACCCACGGGAGGCTTTACAAGCTCGGGGGAGGAAACTATGGAAATTTTACTCCAGACGCACTTCCCCGGCTGTAACATAATAAACCAATCACCTCCGGACTGGGAACACTCAGAAATAGAGGCGCCTTATAGGCGGGCATCTAGAGTAGACTGGACAGTCGCTAAAGAGGTGGTTACCTGGAGCAAAATCAGATGGGCCATTAACAGCTTTAAGCCATACAAATCGCCGGGATTTGATGGAATAATGCCCATCATGCTCCAACAGGGGATAGATATACTGGCGCCGGTGCTTACCCTCATTATGAGGGCCAGCCTGGCTCTGGGGTACATTCCGAGGGCATGGAGACTGGCCAGGGTTGTATTTATTCCTAAACCTGGGCGTCCAACAGACCAGGCAAAGTCCCTGAGGCCAATAAGTCTCATGTCCTTCTTGCTGAAAACAGTGGAAAAACTGCTCGACCGGCACATTAGGGGCGGTGTACTGGAAGCATATCCTCTACACTGCGGACAATATGCATACAGAGCAGGATTCTCAACAGAAACAGCACTGCACCAACTGGTGCTGAAACTGGAGAATACGCTGGAGAACAAGGAGGTGGCGCTGGGGGCCTTCCTAGACATAGAGGGGGCCTTTAGCAACACCTCGTTCGGATCGGTTCTGGCAGCTGCCCGGGAGCGTGGAATAGAGGAGACCTGCTGCAGGTGGATCGGTTCCATGCTCAGGGACAGGGCGGTGTTCACCTCACTCACGGGAGGGACTCTGCTGGCGGGGGTCGCGGCGGGGTGTCCGCAGGGGAGCGTTCTGTCTCCCTTGCTCTGGTGTCTAGTCGTGGACGGCCTGCTGGGGAGGCTCTCGGGAGGGGGGTATGAGGTACAGGGCTATGCGGACGACATTGTCATCATAGTCCGAGGAAAGGTCACACAGGCAGTGTGGGAGCGTATGCAGACTGCACTGAAAGTGGTGGAAGGGTGGACGGTTGATCAAGGGCTCGGGGTGAGCCCCGAGAAAGCAACCGTCGTGCCGTTTACGAGGAGGAGGAAGTGTGAAAGCCACAGAACTCTCACTCTATACGGTAGGAGCGTTCCAATGGCCAGGGAGGTAAAATATCTTGGGGTCGTATTGGACTCTAAGCTAACCTGGAATGGTCACATTGGAAAAATACTGCGTAAGGCAGTCATGACCTTAGCCGTCACTAGGCGGCTATATGGAAAAACATGGGGACTAAGACCTAGTATGGCCCACTGGCTGTACACAAGGGTGGTCAGACCATCGTTAACATATGCGGCACTGGTCTGGTGGCCTAAGGTGACACAATCCAGTGCCAAACAAAAACTAGGCAAGATACAAAGGATGGCTTGCCTAGGCATCACAGGGGCCATGTCTTCAACCCCAACAGCCGCCATGGAGGTGTTGCTGGATCTACCCCCCCCCTACACTTCGTTATTATGGGAGAGGCCAGGCTAGGACTATACAGACTAGCCTGCAATGGTAGACTGAAGATCAACCCAGGCTTCAGGGGCCACTGCAAAATTCAGGAGATCGTGAAGGAACCCATGCTTGAAATGAGGTCAGACTTCGCGAGCCCGCGAATGTGCAGGGAAAACAACTTCACAGTGGAAATCCCTGATCGCGGGGCATGGCGGGAGGAGACACCGGGCATACCACGGGACGCGCTCGTCTGGTTCACGGACGGATCTGGCGGGGAGCGTGGGACGGGGGCAGGTGTTTACTCGGAAGGACCGAGGGTAAGTCACAGTATTTCCCTCGGAGCCCATGCAACGGTGTTTCAGGCCGAGATGTACGCCATCCTGCACTGTGTGCGGGAGAACAAGAGGAGGGGCTACACCAACAAGCGGATCCTCATAGCCACAGACAGCCAGGCAGCCCTTAAGGCACTAAGTAGCCCACGGGTAAATTCCTGGCTGGTGAGTGAGTGCCGAGACGAGACGAGCGACCTGGCTGGGCAGAATGAGGTGACCCTCATCTGGGTGCCGGGTCACTCGGGGGTCAAAGGCAATGAAGAAGCTGACAGTCTCGCAAAGAGGGGGTCAGCAGAACCATTTATGGGACCAGAACCGGCTCTGGGCGTGTCAAAGAGCACTGCCAGGGGAGCCATTAAGTCCTGGGTCAGAAACCAACACAAGGTGTACTGGGCGGACTGTCCAGGGCTCAGACATGGGAAGTCAATAATTGACGGACCCAGTTCAAAGAGAGCTGTGGAGCTGCTAAACCTTAGCAGAGGACAGCTCAGAAACACAACAGGTCTCTTGACGGGACACATGGCCGTCAAGAAACACCTACATAAAATGGGGCGGTTCGAAGGGGACCTCGCATGCAGACTCTGCGGCGAGGGGGAGGAATCAGCCCAGCACATCTTGTGCGAGTGTATAGCTCTGGACCGGAAAAGACAACTGATCTACGGTCACTCTAGACCGGAGACAGAGCAATATAAAACTTCACCCTACCAATCGCTGTGCAGACTAGTTCAAGGCGCAGTGATTTTGGAATTGGTGGAGTAAGACTAGGGGTATGCACAATCAACCAAGGGTTGCGGTGCTATCGGGGCGGCAAGGCCGCGGACGAGCCCTGAGGGAACAAAAAAAAAAAAATAGTCAATTTGATGCAATAAAATTTACCCACGAAATAGAAATCAACAATAAACTTTCGTTCCTAGATGTATTAGTTATTAAAAATAAAGGCTCGCTTGAATTCGATGTCTATAGGAAGGAAACGGCTACTATTAGTTATATTCCTAATGACTCACACCATACGTTTGCACAAAAAACGGCTAGTTTAAATTTCTTAGTAAATAGATTGATCAATTTTCCGTTGAGTAAAAATAGATTTAATACAGAATTAAAATACATAAAAAATGTGGCGAGATATAACGGTTACTCGGATGGTTTAATAGACAAATTAGTTAACAAACACAGAACAAAGAAGTTGATATCTGAATGTACGACATTTAAGAATGATAAAATCGAGAAAAAAATTGTGTGTTTACCTTATGAACCACGAATCACAAAGGGTTTGGAAAGTATTTTTAAGAAAGCCTATTTACATTTGACGTTTTCGATGAAAAGTAATTTAAAAAATTTGTTGGGTAATATGAAAGACAAAGTCACTGAAATGTCCGGAATTTATGAGATTAGTTGCAAAGATTGTGATCTTAATTCGTGGGCCAAACTAGGAGAAACAGCCACTAGATTTCGCGGACATCTCGCACAGTTACGATATGGTACGGTGGACAGATCATGTGTGGCACAACATATATGGGATAATAACCACCACGTTGACAAAGAAAATTTGAAACTTGTCAGACATCAAACTATGCTTGATTCATTAGAAAGTATTTTTATATTAAGAACAAAACTTCATTAAACCGTGCGGCACCTGTAATTTCTAGCCCTTTGTTTTCTTTTTGCATTTGACCGCTTAAATACTCCTAATTTGTCTGGTAGAATAATAAATTATTGTCAATAACTCGACCGGTTTATACATATACTAATCACTATGTTTGTCTTGATTTAAATACCTGTTCGGTTTTTTGTATCTATGTAGTCAATATAAATATTTTCACGTAGAATTAAAATCAATAAAGTTATAGTTTTTATGTAGTATTTTAGTTGAAATATTTATCCTTTGTTAAAGTTAACACGGTGAGACAGACATCTGGGTTTTTAGTTTTCTATTTTTAAAAATATGGGTGAGTTGATGTTGTTTATCTCACCAGATGTCTTTATCGGCATGTACCAATATCCACATAGTAAATTTCTAGATCGAAACGAAACGTGCTGATTCTTTAAAGAACTCTGGTCTTTTTAAACCTATATTAGATAAGGGTCATAAATTTGTCGACCAAAAGATTAAAGCAGGTCTCCGACGTGTTTCACTCCGCAATAAACAAATGATCGTTCTTGGACGACAACTTTACTTCGGACTAGTTCGTTTACCTTGACGCGATATAAATATTAGTGATGGGCAAAACGGCTATTTTCTATTAACAGTTGAAGCCGTTAACGTTATTTAATAATAACAGTTGAAAATAACAGCTTCAGTTAATTATCTGTTGTTTTGAACTGGATAGTCGATTGATAGTATCCACATTCCCAAAGCTGTGAGCGAGAGCGAGCACACTAGTATAAATAACATGTTAAGTAATATGTTAGCATTCACAGTCTCATGTCCATTCATCCAGTTAAATTTAACAGTTGCCGATGAAGACCGATGTTTATTCATCGAACCTAGTTGCAGTGGAACTGAAACAGATACGAGTCCGAATTCTAGTTTAGTGTAAAAAACGTTATTTTGTACCTGTTATTTTTATTAATCCATAACTGGTGGTTACGGTTGGGGCAAGACAACCGTTTAAAAATAACATTATTAAATAACGACCCATCACTATCACTAATGCAGTGTGCTTACCTGATTGTTCTATGAGTGTGCTCATGGCTGTTGGTTTTTTTTTCTCCCTCACGACTCGTCCTCGGCTTTGCCGCCTCGGTAGCACTGCAGCAGTTGGCCTATTGTGCAGCCCTTAGTCTCTCCACCCATTCCAAAATCACTGTGGCTTGAACCAGTCTGTGCAGCAATTGGTAGGGTGAAGTTTTATATTGCTCTGTCTCCGGTCTAGACTGACTGCAGATCAGCTGTCTCTTGACGGCCATATGTCCCGTCAGGAGACCTGCTATATTTCTGAGCTGTCCTCTGCTAAGATTTAGCAGCTCCACAGCTCTCTTTGAACTGGGTTTCCCATGTCTGAGCCCTAGACAGTCTGCCTAGTACACCGTGTGTTGGTTTCTGACTCAGGACTTAATGGCTCCACTGGCAGTGCTTTTTGTCAGGCCCAGAGCAGGTTCTGGTTCCATAAATGGTTCTGCTGACCCTCTCTTCGCAAGACTGTCAGCTTCTTCATTGCCTTTAACCCCCGAGTTAGTAATCCTTTGTTCACCGACCTGGTGAATCCCTCAACTTAAACCGACAAAGTTTCCGATTATTACCGAGCTCTGAATCAGTTGGCATTATAAATTTCACTTGAGCCAATTTACATTTTAATTGCTGTAGAGAGATTTTAATCAAATTAATTCCGAACATCGACTTAAGACAGTTGTTCATTTAATGTAGGGGCCAAATTGTCTCACCCAGTATTGGAGCAACAAGAACCACCTGCCCAATAACCGTTTATGGAAAGTACCACTTATTCTCTCCAACCTCCCCTCTCGTATTGGCGTTGGTAAGCCTATGTTAGGCTCTGATGGTTAACTCTACTTGGAGAGCATTTTCAAAGGTTCAACAGGTAACTCCAGGTGTCAGGACTTGGTGAGATACCTAATACTAGTTCGTACGTATTATCATCTGCTGTGGCAAGTATCGAGTTTCTGGATACTGACTGGGCTGGGTGGTGTATTCCCCCATAGAAGTAGGTATATTGTAAATTGGTACTTATGACTAGCCGACTAATCTTCTTGATGAATTCTCTAGCGTAAAGCTTGCGCGCAATCTTTTCAAATTCAAATACATATTATAATATAGCAGGGGCGGCTCCTCAATAAGTGCGCGCGCACTGCCGCCTGCCGTGGAAAAAATAATATTTTTGCTATGCTATATTTTAAGACATTTTTATTTACTTTCTTACCTACTGCATTCAACAAACAAAATTAGTATATCGAGGATTTTAGAGAGTCGGCAGCCATTAATACAGAATCAGAATAAGTAAAGTGTTAATCGTTGCAGACGTTATATACATCCATATCCATATAAAGCAGTCGGGCGGCGGTGTGTATTTTTCGGCGCTCTCCGGAAATGCGATACTTCATTGCGAAATCATCGCCTATCTTCGTCGAAAACGACCGAATAAGCAATCTGTTGTGCGCTATAAAATTACACACTTCCAGTTTGAAGTGGACTTTTGGCAGAGCGTGTGTACCTACTACCTAGTAATTTTCGTCTTCGCGTCGGATTGATTTTTAATTAGATCATTTCGTTGTTGTTTACATGTTCTAACAAGACAATTGTTATTATTATTATGGTTACTACTTCCGGTTTCTTAATAAGTGGACAAAATAATTGTGATGCTGTGATTAATTCAGTGGATAATATTTTAAATTTAAAGGTTAACTCTTTGAGGGACTTTTTAACTACTATAACGTATAAGTAACTAGAAGAAAACATGGTAAGTAGTTAATAATTATTAAGTTTAGTAAGTAGGTTTTTTATAACACATTTTCTGGAAAAAATAGGCGAGTGCTTCATTTTTAGTGAATTTTTATTTTAAAAAAATTCACTAATAAAGAGGTATCGATGGAGAGACTAAAATTTTTTTCAAATGAGCGCGAACTAGGACCCCTAGAACCCATATCCGGGGTCAGTTTCAATTTTTATATGTTATATATATATATATATATATATATATATATATATATATATATATATATATATATATATATATATATATATATATATGTATGTATCCAACCGATAAGTCAAAAAATAAGCTACTGATTTAGATGAAACTCGGCAAGTGCCTTTCTTTTATTAATGGCTTGGATGAGTTCGTTAGTCAGGAAAATCGGATAACGTTTTCCGAGAAAATTTTAAGTTTTGTTTCAAAAAAAATATTTTTCTCCGAAAATTACAAAGGTATTTTAATGAAATTTGATGGATATGTTGCCTTGTAAAAGACCTTACTACACACTAAAATTGAACTTTCTACATTTTTAGAAATTTGAGTTATTCAAATTTTGAGTTTACTTTGGAAAAAAAAAAATTTCTCCTAAAATTACAAAGTTATTTTGATGAAATTTGGTGGATATGTTGTCCTGGGTAAAACCCTACTATACAGCAAAATTCAACTTTCTAAGTTCGTAGAAAATTGAGTTATTCAAATTTGAAGCATTTAATGAAAATTCACTACCATAACGCACTTGCTGCGTCCCGAACTTTTTTTTCTTGCGCACCCCCAATGCATTAAGGCACGAGCCGCTACTTTAATATACGTATGTTATATGTTTGTAACCATTCGCAATTCACATAAGTTTACCTGATTGAACAACATATAATTAGTATTCTTCAGATTTATTCGATTAGAGAACATCTAGATAATTCATAAGGCAAATTTGCAGATTACCTCCCGATTGCTTTTCAATATTTTTTTTCAGAAACATGCCGACCCCCCCTGGATGCACAAACCACAAGAAAAATTTCTTGTTCACAACCCCCCAAGGAAGTTACAGGACCAGGAGTGAATAGGGGTGCTGGGTGGGGTAGGTAGTAAAAATGAAATATGAGCAGAAAATTCGAAGAAAACGGATTGAAAGTTGTCTGTTTCACATCTTGAAGCCATATCCCCCTTAAACCCTGCCTACCCCACACTTGTTTTCAAAAAATGTGCACCAGAACTTGCTCCTGTCCTGACTCGTCTGTTTCAGACATCTTACAATAGAGGCATATTCCCTATTAGTAACTGGAAAACTGCTCGAGTACAACCCGTCCCCAAGAAAGGATCCAAAGCGCTTCCTAGCAACTACATGCCTATTTCTCTCCTTTCTAAAGTGATGGAAATGTATATAAACACCGTTTTACTAAAATTTCTTGAAAAACACAGTCTAATCCACGTCAGCGCAGATCAACTGCCGCCCTCTTTTCCTTTGTCACCCATTCTTGGAACTAGTTTATGGAACTACACGGTGAATCCCAGATTGTCGCTCTAGACATATCCAAAGCATTCGACCAGGTCTGGCACACAGCGCTGCTTAATAAACTACCGGCCTATGGCATACCACCAAAACTCTGTATGTGGACAGCAAATTTCCTCTCCAACCGGAGCATTTCTGTTGTCGTGGATGTCCATTCCTCTAAACTGTATCCAATTAATGCAGGAGTTCCTCAAGGTTCAGCTTTAGCCCCTACTTTGTTTCTTCTCCACATCAATGACCTCTCTAGCACATCCAACCCAGTTCACAGTTACGCGGACGACAGCAAATATACAATATTCTAAGCCTGTCTCTTTAGCCCAATTAGATGAGGATCGCAGACTCATTGAGGGTTCTATCTTCGTGGATCTCCAAAAAATATTAGACTGGGGAAGTAGATATCTTGTACAATTCAACCCCACCACATCACAGTCTTGCTTTCTTTCTCATAAGAGATACACCAGCCCTAGACCCATCACAACAAACAACCAAGTTATTCAAAGTAATGAGTCCTTTTCACTTGTTGGCCTTTCTGTGGATCGAAATCTCAATTGGCACCAACATGTCACATCAATTGCAGAAGCGGCTGCTAAGAAATTATGTTTCCTTTTCCGGGCTCGCAAATACTTTTCACCAGCTAATCTCTATACCTTATATACTTCGCAAATAAGACCAAACCTCGAATACTGCTCCCACATCTGTGGTGCAGCTGCCGCTTCTATACTCGCTATCCTGGACTCCATTCAGAAGAGAGCTATATGTCTCATCGGTGACCCTACCCCCACCCAAATGCTGTCATCACGTGCCGTTGGTGACCTCTGTCTCTTTTATAGATATATGCATGGGCAGTGCTCAGAGGAGCTTTCTTCCATAGTTCTTCCACCTACTAACCCCAACAGATCTACCAGGGGAACAGAGCGAATGCACACTTTTACTGTCGAGGTCACCAGAAATAGAATATCTTGTTATGCCCGCTGTTTTGTCCCCAGGACTTCTAAGTTGTGGAATTCCTTGCCGACACATGTTTTTCCTTCTCCCCCAAACCTCCAAACCTTCAAGTCCAGAATTAACAAGTTGCCTCTTTCCTCCTTGTCGACACCCACGGTACGATAGTATTTAGGCTGTAAGCCCTCGTGGTGTGTTGTTGAAATAAAAAAATATATAAAAAACAATGATAATGAAAAAAGTAGTCGATACAAGTTAAGAATTAATTAACTAAAAATCAAAGAGACTAACACAAAAAGCTTAGCAGGCTGCACGGCTGCAACACAAAGAAAAAGCCTTTAATTTTTGTTCTTTTCATGTTTCTGAAGTACTTGACAATAATATAATAAATAATAATAAAAAAGTTAATCTCGGTCATATCTAATTTTGTTATTAATTGTAGAACTTGTTACCAGTACAAATGCACTGTTAGGTGTTCGTAAATTAGTAATAGTGAAAAGAAATAAGGTGCCAAGCTTTATCTATCAGTAATCTGTGTGCCTAAAACTGACAAGAGATAATCTGTAAAATAGCCAAGGCCTTTTTTCGATTCAGATGGGTTAGCAGGAAGGACCAGAGGAACTGTTCTTTGTAGGTACAGATTTGTAATAACTACACGTGGTAAAACAATAACAATTTAATATAAGTTACAAGTTAAAATACAGGGAAATGAATGTTGTGACCCAATAACAATACAACAAAAAGGTGACTTACAGTGGGAGACTGAGATGGGGGCGTCGTCCTCAGGGGGTGGCCACGGTGATGCACTTTGCTAGTTAACAATGCAGACTCTAATTTTTTTATTTTTTTTTATTTCAACAACACACCACGAGGGCCCACAACCTAAATACTATCGTACCGTGGGTGTTGACAAGGAGGAAAGAGGCAGCATGTTAATTCTGGACTTGAAGGTTTGGAGATTCGGAGGAGAAGGAAAAACATGTGCCGGCAAGGAATTCCACAACTTGGAAGTCCTCGGGACAAAAGAGCGGGCATAACAAGATGTTCTATGTCTGGTGACCTGGACAGTAAAAGGGTGCATTCGCTCTGTTCCCCTGGTGAATCTGTTGGGGGCAGCAGGTGGAGGAACTATGGAAGAAAGCTCCTCTGAGCAGTGCCCGTGCAGATATCTATAAAAGAGAGAGAGGTCACCAACGGCACGTCGGTGGGCAAGGGATGGCAGCCTTTGGGTGAGGGTAGGGTCACCGATGAGACGTATAGCTCTCTTTTGCATGGAGTCCAGGATAGCGAGTGTAGAAGCGGCAGCGTCACCCCAGATGTGGGAGCAGTATTCGAGGTTTGGCCTTATTTGTGAGGTATATAAGGTATAGAGATTAGCTGGTGAAAAGTATTTGCGAGCCCGGAAGAGGAAACCCAATTTCTTAGCAGCCGCTTCTGCAATTGATGTGACATGTTGGTGCCAATTAAGATTTCGATCCACAGAAATGCCAACAAGAGAAAAGGACTCATTACTTTGAATAACTTGGTTGTTCATTGTGATGGGTTTAGTGCTGGTGTATCTCTTGTGAGAAAGAAAGCAAGACTTAGTTTTGGTGGGGTTGAATTGTACAAGATTTCTACTTCCCCAGTCTAATATTTTTTGGAGATCCACGGAGACAGAACCCTCCATGAGTCTGCGATCCTCATCTAATTGGGCTAAAGAGACAGGCTTAGAATATTGTATATTTGAATGGAGGGTGCTGTCGTCCGCGTAGCTGTGAACTGGGTTGGATGTGCTCGAGAGGAGGTCATTGATGTGGATAAGAAACAAAGTAGGGGCTAAAGCTGAACCTTGAGGAACTCCTGCATTAATTGGATACAGTTTAGAGACATGGCCATCCACAACAACAGATATGCTCCTGTTGGAGAGGAAATTTGCTCTCCACATACAGAGTTTTCGTGGTAGGCCATAGGCCGGAAGTTTATTAAGCATAGCTGCGTGCCAGACCTGGTCGAATGCTTTGGATATGTCTAGAGCAACAATCTGGTATTCACCGTGTTGTTCCATAGACTTGTTCCAAGAATGGGTGACAAAGGAAAGGAGGTCGGCAGTCGATCTGCGCTGACGGAATCCATACTGCCTGTCGTGGATTAGACTGTGTTTTTCAAGAAATTTTAGTAATTCGGTGTTTATATACTTTTCCATCACTTTAGAGACGACTGAAAGGAGAGAAATGGGCCTGTAGTTGCTGGGAAGCGCTTTGGATCCTTTCTTGGGGATGGGTTGTACTCGAGCAGTTTTCCAGTTACTAGGGAATATGCCTTTATTATAAGATATCTGAAACAGACGAGTCAGGACAGGAGCAAGTTCTGGTGCGCATTTTTTGAGAACAATTGCTGGGATCTCGTCAAGGCCAGAGGCTTTCCTGGTATTAAGAGAAGAGAGCATCTTTCGTACCTTTTTAGTTTTGAAAATGATATCCGTCATTTTATGCGCGACATTGGGGACTGTTGGTGGTTGAACATTTGGAGGTGGGTTGAGAGTAGAATTGCCGGCGAACAACGAAGCAAAAAGTTCAACCTTGCCCAGGGCGGTAGAAACAATTTCATCCCCTGAGACAAAAGGTGTGAACGTGCTTTTGCAGAAATTATTCCCAATAGATTTAGCAAGAGTCCAGAAGGGTTTGCCGCCGTCGGAGCTTAAGAGAACTTTGTTTTTGATGTGATTATTAAACGAGTTTTTTGCCTCAGAAAGAATGTGGACATAGCGGTTTCTTGCGTCGTTAAATGCTTGACGATTTTCTTGACTGGGATTGTGTAGAAGCGTTTTGTGAGCTTTGACCTTTTCAAGTCTGACCTTGTCACAGGATTTAGAGAACCAGGGCTTTTGAGTGGCTGAAGAGGTTTTCTGTGTATGTGGGATAAATAATTCCATGCCAGCTTGGATAATTTCAGTGACGTTTTGTGAGATATCAGAGGGGTCAGGATGAGAGAAGCAGACAGACGCCCATGGAAATGAGGAAAAGTAATTCCGCATTTCGTCCCAGTTCGCGGAGTTGTAGTGCCAAACGTGGGTGTGATGACTGTGTGACCTCGAGTTGCATTGCGCAGGAAGCAGTGACCATGCCGTGGTCTGAGTGACCAAGGGGGGCGGTGACTGATATCTTATAGCATTTAGGTTGTGTAGTAAGAACTCACAAGCACATGGTGCTCTTCCGGCCACGGGTCCATCGCTCGCTGGAAGAGTAGTAAGGATGGACAGGGTGGACTCAGGGAGATTGAGGATGAGTGTTAGCAATATCAGGACACAACAGCCTTTTTATATGTTCTACCTATTTTCAACACAAAAATCAATTCTACTAATTAAAATCAATAAGTTTTTATTTACAAAAGAAATTATTATTAGTTGACAGTTCTTTGATTATACTGAGCCCCTCCCCAATGATTTTAATGCCTACACAACTTTATGTGATATACTTTGTCAATTCAAAATTGTTCCACTATTTACAAACTGCAAATAACGTTACATGACACTAAACATAAGGGTTCCAATTACTTCCATCTTCAGGCGTCAAGTTATTTGTCACGAGAAGAACAATATCTACAATCCACCAAATCCCTACACCACCTAGCGTCAACAGTTTCCCCACGGCAGTGCCAGTCTGTCCCAAACAAAACCTGTCCATCCCTAAGAAACCCAGCAGCACACTATACAACAATGTGGTTGTGAAATACTGATCTGAGAACTTCAAACATGGCACATTCTCTTTCATGAATGTTCTATTTCCATAGCACTCGATCTTTTCAAGCACAGTACACACCACTCTTGTCTTTTCGACGTCTTCATAACGCATCCCTCCAAACTTGACACATCCATAACCAAGCTGCTCTTTGGCGGTTTTGTTACCTTTGTGGTCGACTGGTGCTTGGCAGTCAATGAATTCCCATGGTAAAAATGAACAGTTTACCAAAGGTCCCAATGGATTAAACGGTGCCACTGTTACATTGTTGTTCAGTTGTTGGGCACACGTACAATAAAATAAAGCTAAACCAATTAATAAACACCACCTGGTATGATACATTTCTGGCTTATGGATTACATAGACAAGGGTGTCGAGTAACCCAGATGTTATTCTTACATTTCTTCAATAATCACATTCCTCTAAGATACAAATTTATCACTTTTTTATTACAAAAAAATATTTTATTTCAATTAATTTTTTTAATTAAACCTTTATAACAGTAATATATATCATTAAATGTGATGCAAATATGACATGAATTTAAAACAAAACCAAATAGATCAGCTGATTCATGATATAATGATGACATTGACTATAAAATATATGATAATGCGTATATGCCCCGCCCCCTCCTATGACGTCACGTGGTGAGTAACGTTACAGAAGTCCAACTACACACTTAAAATACTCAGTAAGTGGTGGACGTACCGCCACCTAGTTGCGGAACCAAGTAGTATGCTGTCACGCCAACTCCAAATAACACAAAGTGTTAAAAAAAATAGAGACTGGATACAGCTAACTAACAATTTAGAAAATTGTCAGCCCTGGCCCATTTCTACCCCAATATAGGGACAAAGTATGTAAGACTCGATGCATTTTCGCAACAATTAGAACCGTAGACCGGTTTCGCTCTCATTAGAGCTCTTCAGTACGGCATACTAATTGTAGCAAAAATGCACCAAAAATAATACGGCTATGGTATAGCCAGTCTTAAAATACTCAAGTAAGTGGTGCGAAAATGCATCGAGTCTTACATACTTTGTCCCTATATTGGGGTAGAAATGGTACAGGGCTGACAATTTTCTAAATTGTAAGTTAGTTGTATACAGTCTCTATTTTTTTAACACTTTGTGTTATTTGGAGCTGGCGTGACAGCATACTACTTGGTTCCGCAACTAGGTGGCGGTACGTCCACCACTTACTGAGTGTTTTAAGACTAGCTATACGATAGCCGTATTATTTTTGGTGCATTTTTGCTACAATTAGTATGCCGTACTGAAGAGCTCTAATGAGAGCGAAACCGGTCTACGGTTCTAATTGTTGCGAAAATGCATCAAGTCTTACATACTTTGTCCCTATATTGGGGTAGAAATGGGCCAGGGCTGAGAATTTTCTAAATTGTTAGTTAGCTGTGTCCAGTCTCTTTTTTTTAACACTTTGTGTTATTTGGAGCTGGCGTGACAGCATACTACTTGGTTCCACAACTAGGTGGCGGCACGTCCACCACTTACTGAGTATTTTAAGACTGGCTATACGATAGCCGTATTATTTTTGGTGCATTTTTGCTACAATTAGTATGCCGTACTGAAGAGCTCTAATGAGAGCGAAACCGGTCTACGGTTCTAATTGTTGCGAAAATGCATCGAGTCTTACATACTTTGTCCCTATATTGGGGTAGAAATGGGCCAGGGCTGACAATTTTCTAAATTGTTAGTTAGCTGTATCCAGTCTCTATTTTTTGAACACTTTGTGTTATTTGGAGCTGGCGTGACAGCATACTACTTGGTTCCGCAACTAGGTGGCGGCACGTCCACCACTTACTGAGTATTTTAAGACTGGCTATACGATAGCCGTATTATTTTTGGTGCATTTTTGCTACAATTAGTATGCCGTACTGAAGAGCTCTAATGAGAGCGAAACCGGTCTACGGTTCTAATTGTTGCGAAAATGCATCGAGTCTTATACACACTTAAAACAGTCATTCGCAATCCAAAAGAAATCGATATGTCAATTTAATGCGGTTGAAGTTATATTCCACGTTGTCGCCTATATATTTTTTTTCAGATCATATAGAACACAGTACTAAATTTATTCTTTTTCATTTTTATATTACAATACATAAGCAAAAGGCAAGGTGAGCCCTGAATGAACATTGGGTTTACATAAATTAAAAAGTAGAGAAGACGTTCGCAGACATTTAGAGGGCGTTAACATTCATAAACTTGATTTGATCATCATGTCACATAATCACAGTGTATAGTATTCTGATCTTAAAAAATTAAAATTGCTTCCAACTGTATGCACTTAAATATTAGTAAAATACGTAGTTTGTTAAGAGGTTATAAGATGTGATGAAACGTCAAACCCCACTGCGCGACAGCATATTATTGTGGTATTGGACTCTCCACATGACGCCTGGCGCGTATGTGAAAACTGAAAACTGTGATGAGCACTGATAAGTACACTTGGAGAACCCAAATCACCACAACACATATTTTAAAGACCTTACGATCGTTTCGCCGACAACGTCAGCGTCATCAGAGGATGAAAAATTCTGAGTGACATTTCTAAAAATAGGTAGCCTCAATATCATATCTCTAGTTATTTGTATCATGCAGCTGATTATTGCGATTGTGAAATGTGAATTGGTTAATTGTCACAGAACAAGGAAGAAGGTAATAACAGTTTGTTATCTTTGGCCACAGAGTACTCCATATTAGCCGAATTTGCGTCGCTTTGTTCATTTTATTTTTGGTCAGAATCTTGTGAGTCATTCGCGTGGAAAGTAATGACGGCACACCAGTTTGTATTAATAATTCTTCTTGTTCTTCTTTCGACCTAGTTTGACTGGGCTCTGAGCTTTGTCAAACTTCCTGGTCATTATTTAGTAAAATAATCAGATGTTTCAAACTTAAAACTGCTTAATTTTAAAATTAGTTGTGTTTACCTTTTCAAAAATTCGAATTTATGTTCTATAATGTAGGATTCCTATTTTGCATGTCAACACAATTAGGTTATTTACGTTCCTTCGACCGTCGAGATGACACTCATGTAATAATAAGTTGACACGCGAAATTTGTGTTGTGAGTTGTTACCCTTTTGTTTGGTAATTTGATATGTCATTTTGGCGATTTTTTATTTAAAAAATTCGCTAATAGAGAGGTATCGATGGTGAGACTTTGCAAAAAAAATTTTAAATGAGTATATATATATATATATATATATATATATATATATATATATATATATATATATATATATATATATATATATATATATATATATATATATATATATATATATTGATGCTGACTACACTTTGGGGTCCCTTTTATTTCTTGGAATTTTTGGTACGAGTTTATCCTATACGAACCAACATTTAGCGTGGTACTCAAAATTTTCCTTTTAGGAGCATATTTTTTGAAAAAAAAATTAAAATAGCTTGTAGTATGAACTTTGGGGACATGTCTCAAATGATTGTATCCGTTAATACAACTAATGTATCTAAAAACATTCTAAACACCTTAAAACATTTCTGTATAACTAGTTCAGTGAGATGACCAACATGTGTATTTTTTTAACATAGAGTTCAATTATTTGAATTGCTATTGATTCCAAAAAGTAACACAAAATATGGCAGGTTTACATATAATTTCTTAGATGTAATGAACAAAAGACATTTCTGTATAACTAGTTCATTGAGATGACCAACATGTGTATTATTTTCAATTTTTCTAAAACATATAGAGTTCAGTTATTGTTCATTGTTATTTATTCCAAAAAGTAACAAAAAATATGGTAGTTTCACATATAATTTCTTAAATGTAATGTACAAAACGCATTTCTGTAAAGCTAGTTCATTGAGATAACCAACATGTGTACTATTTTTAATTTTTTTAAAACATATAGAGTTCAATTATTCTGAATTGCTATGTATTCCAAAAAGTAACACAAAATATGGTGGGTTCACATATAATTTCTTAAATGTAATGGACAAAAGACATTTCTCTATAACTAGTTCATTGAGATGACCAACATGTGTATTATCTTTCTTTTTTTTTTTTAAACATATAGAGTTCAATTATTGTGAATTGCTATTTATTCCAAAAAGTAACACAAAATATGGTAATTTCATATACAATTCTTTAAATGTAATGTACAAAAGACTTTTCTGTATAACTAGTTCATTCAGATGACCAACATGTGTATTATTTTTAATTTTTTTTAAACATATAGAGGTCAATTATTGTGAATTGCTATTTATTCCAAAATGTAACACAAAATATGGTAGTTTCACATATAATTTCCTAAATGTAATGGACAAAAGATATTTCTGTATAACTAGTTCATTGAGATGACCAACATGTGTATTATTTTTCATATTTTTAAAACATATAGAGTTCAATTACTGTGAGTTGCTATTTATTCAAAAAAGTAACACAAAATATGGTAGGTTCACATATAATTTCTTAAATATAATGGCCAAAGACATTTCTGTATAACTAATTCATTGAGATGGCCAACATAAGTATTATTTTAAATTTTTTTAAACATATAGAGTTCAATTATTGTGAATTGCTATTTAGTCCAAAAAGTAACACAAAATGTAGTAGTTTCACATATAATTTCTTAAATGTAATGTACAAAAGCCATTTCTGGATAACTAGTTCATTGAGATGACCAACATGTGTATTATTTTTAATTTTTTTAAAACATATAGAGTTCAATTATTGTGAGTTGCTATTTATTCCAAAAAGTAACACAAAATATGGTAGTTTCACATTTAATTTCTAAAATGTCATGGACAAAAGACATTTCTGTATGACTAGTTCATTGATATGACCAACATGTGTATTATTTTTAATCTTTTAAAACATATATACCCAGTTTCACAAAGCTTGATTAAATATTTAACGGCCGGTTAGTTAATCAGAGATTTAGACGACCAATCACAGACTATATTTCGGGTTCTTGCCATGACAACCAAATATTTTGAAGCTGTAATTGGTCGTCTGAAGCCCTGATTAACTAACCGGCCGTTAAATATTTAATCGAGCTTTATGAAATTGGGCAATAGACTTCATTTATTATGAATTGCTATTTGTTCCAAAAAGTAACATAAAATGTGGTAGTTTCAGTTCTTATTTTTTAAATGTAATGTACAAAAGCCATTTCTGGATAACTAGTTCATTGAGATGACCAACATGTGTATTATTTTTAATTTTTTTAAAACATATACAGTTCAATTATTGTTAATTGCTATTTATTCCAAAAAGTAACACAAAATATGGTAGGTTTACATACACTTTCTTAAATGTAATGTACAAAAGACATTTCTGTATAACTAGTTCATTGAGATGACCAACATGTGTCTTATTTTTAATTTTTTTAAAACATATAGAGTTGAATTATTGTGAATTTCTATTTATTCCAAAAAGTTACACAAAATATGGTAGTTTCACATATAATTTCTTAAATGTACTGGACGAAAGACATGTCTGTATAACTAGTTTATTGAGATGACCAACATGTGTATTATTTTTAATTTTTTTAAAACGTATAGGGTTCAATTATTGTGAATTGCTATTTATTCCAAAAAGGAAAACAAAATATGGTAGTTTCACCTATAATTCTTTAAACGTAATGTACAAAAGACATTTCTGTATAACTAGTTCATTGAGACGACCAACATGTGTATTATTAATTTTTTTTAAACATATAGAGTTCATTTATGGTGAATTGCTATTTATTCCAAAACGTAACACAAAATATGGTAGTTTCACATATACTTTCTTAAATGTTATGTACAAAAGACATTTCTGTATAACTAGTTCATTGAGATGACCAACATGTGTATTATTTTTAAATTTTTTAAACATATAGAGTTCAATTATTATGAATTGCTATTTATTCCAAAAAGTAACACAAAATGTGGTAGGTTCACATATACTTTCTTAAATGTAATGTACAAAGGACATTTCTGTATAACTAGTTCATTGAGATGACCAACATGTGTATTATTTTTAATTTTTTTAAAACATATAGAGTTCAATTATTGTGAATTGCTATTTATTCCAAGAAGTAACACAAAATATGGTAGGTTCACATATACTTTCTTAAATATAATGTACAAAAGACATTTCTGTATAACTAGTTCATTGAGATGACCAACATGTGTATTATTTTTAATTTTTTTAAAACATATAGAGTTGAATTATTGTGCATTTCTATTTATTCCAAAAAGTTACACAAAATATGGCAGTTTCACATATAATTTCGTAAATGTACTGGACGAAAGACATGTCTGTATAACTAGTTCATTGAGATGACCAACATGTGTATTATTTTTATTTTTTTTAAAACATATAGAGTTCAATTATTGTGAATTGCTATTTATTCCAAAAAGTAAAACAAAATATGGTAGTTTCACCTATAATTCTTTAAACGTAATGTACAAAAGACATTTCTGTATAACTAGTTCATTGAGACGACCAACATGTGTATTATTAATTTTTTTTAAACATATAGAGTTCATTTATGGTGAATTTCTATTTATTCCAAAACGTAACACAAAATATGGTAGTTTCACATATAATTTCTTAAATGTAATGTAAAAAAGGCATTTCTGTATAGCTAGTTCATTAAGATGACCAACATGTGTATTATTTTTAATTTTTTTAAAACATATAGAGTTCAATTATTGTGAATTGCTATTTATTCCAAAAAGTAACACAAAATATGGTAGTTTCACATATACTTTCTTAAATGTAATGTACAAAAGACATTTCTGTATAACTAGTTCATTGAGATGACCAACATCTGTATTATTTTTAATTTTTTTAAAACATATAGAGTTGAATTATTGTGAATTTCTATTTATTCCAAAAAGTTACACAAAATATGGTAGTTTCACCTATAATTCTTTAAACGTAATGTACAAAAGACATTTCTGTATAAGTAGTTTATTGAGATTACTAACATGTGTATTATTTTTAATTTGTTTAAAACATATAGAGTTCAATTTTTGTGAATTGCTATTTATTCCAAAAATTAACACAAAATATGGTAGGTTCACATAAATTTTCTTAAATGTAATAGACAAAAGACATTTCTGTATAACTAGTTCATTGAGATCACCAACATATGTATTATTTTAATATTTTTTTTAAATATATGGAGTTCAATTATTGTGAATTGCTATTTATTCCAAAAAGTAACACAAAATATGGTAGTTTCACATATAATTTAAATGTAATGGACAAAAGACATTTCTGTATAACTAGTTTATTGAGATGACTAACATGTGTATTATTTTTAACTTTTTTAAAACATATAGAGTTCAATTATTGTGAATTGCTATTTATTCCAAAAAGTAACACAAAATATGGTTAACTCATATATAATTTCTTAAATGTAATGGACAAAAGACATTTCTGTATAACTAGTTCAGTGAGATGACCAACATGTGTATGATTTTTTTTTTAACATATAGAGTTCAATTATTCCAAAAAGTAACACAAAATATGGTAGTTTCACATATAATTTCTTAAATGTAATGTACAAAAGACATTTCTGTATAACTGGTTCATTGAGATGACCAACATGTGTATTATTTTAATTTTTTTAAAACATGGAGTTCAATTATCGTGAATTGCTATTTATTCCAAAAAGTAACACAAAATATGGTAATGTCACCTATAATTCTTTAAATGTAATGTACAAAGGACATTTCTGTATAACTAGTTCATTGAGATGACCAACGTGTGTATTATTTTTAATTTTTTTAAAACATATAGAGTTCAGTTATTGTTCATTGGTATTTATTCCAAAAAGTAACACAAAATATGGTAGTTTCACATATAATTTCTTAAATGTAATGTACAAAAGACATTTCTGTATAACTAGTTTATTTATATTACCAACATGTGTATTATTTTTAATTTTTTTTTTAAACCAATAGAGTTCAATTATTGTGAATTGCTATTTTTTATTTTTTTAAAACATATACAGTTCAATTATTGTATCTTAAATGTAATGTACAAAAGACATTTCTGTACAACTAGTTCAGTGAGATGACCAACATGTGTATTAGTTTAATTTTTTTATTTTAGTCAACGTAAATAATCTTGCTGTCTAAATTGCATTGAACTATATACTACGTATGTGGAAGGGGCATCGTTCGCAATGCGCATGCTAGGCGTTGAAGACGACAGTGTACACGTTCCAGTAACGTAGTATTACAGTTCAACGCTTAAATGTCCAACAGTTAAGAGTCACCGCAAGTGAACGTTTAGCCTTCAACCTACTAACCAAATGAACATACTCAACTGTTGGGTTCGTTGAAGGCATCATTTGATAAATATCTAACTACAAAATATTGACGAATCACTTATCCTGATATTACGCTTGCTATAACAATGAGTGATAATGTTAAACCGTTTTTAAAATAGCAAATGTTTGTAACACTCAATGTTAAATCCACTTCGGCCAAGAGGGTTTGGCGCCAAGCTTTGATATTTTAGCAGTTTCCGGATTTAAATTGAAATCAATATGCCTTACACGCAGCACAAAAAGTTTTCTTGTAAAATAAGTCATCGTTAAATGAAGACATGGGCGAGTTCACCAGGCGACAAGTGCTGCCAGCAGCTGAAATGTCAACATTTTCTGATAAAGCAATTCCGCTGTTGGCGCCTGGTGAACCCACGCATTGGCTGCCATCAGTTAAATTTAGGCGCTTATCTGCTGGCTACCGATATATTTCAGCGGTTGGAGATTGATGAACGGCCTTCTGTTGACTTCAAGCACTGTTTTGTAACGTTTGTTTGTCATTCCGCTTTCATACATTGTAAACAGCTGAGTTCCAGCATGAACTCAGGGGTGGTGAATGCATATTTTGACACAATGATTCAACTGTTGGCGCCTGGTGAACTCGGCCACTATTGCATGTAGATTGTAGATTCAAGTAAATGGGCGAGTTCACCAGGCGCCGGTTGCTGCATTGTTATGTCAAAAAAAGGTTGACAAATGCCAATTTTTTTGTTGACATAATGCAGTTGCTGGCCATGGTATAATGACTTTGCGTGATTGTATGAGTAGAAATTATAAGAATATTCCATCATCGTATCTCGTTTTTCACCATTCATACAGCCAACGCCCAGACGTGTCGACGCGGTCTCATAAAAAGAAACTCCTCGTACCAGACACTGAATTTGAGGTCCGACCCCAAAGTGTAGTGAATATGCTATGTAACTTTGGGACCCGACCCCAAAGTGTACAAAAGACCTCAAAGTGTAGCATGTGTATGTAATACTGTCCCCAAAGTACAGGATACATGTATATATATATATATATATATATATATATATATATATATATATATATATATATATATATATATATATATATATATTGTTACGCTCCACGGGGTTCTGGATTTGTTGACTAACAAAACACAGCTTTTCAAACTACTATTTATTATTACCAACTATTTTCCACCACCAGTATAAACTAAAATATTTCTCTTCTCCATTATTAAATGTCCATAGAACTATATTCCACTATTCGCCTTCTATGATCACTTCCTCAACACCTACACTTACTGCTCGCTTAATACTCTATGATCACTTTTTTTACACCACACTAATTCAATAATGAACTAACCTACTCTGCGCACCGCTCGTGAACCAACTTGGTTTAACCAAGTAGTATGTTCTCACGCCAGCTCCAAATAATGCATCTAGTCTTACATACTTTGTCCCTATATTGGGGTAGAAACGGGCCGGGGCTGACAATTTTCTAAATTGTTAGTTAGTTGTATACAGTCTCTATTTTTTTAACACTTTGTGTTATTTGGAGCTGGCATGACAATATACTACTTGGTTCCGCAACTAGGTGGCGGCACGTCCACCACTCACTTAGTATTTTAGGGCTGGATATACTATAGCCGTATTACTTTTGGTACATTTTTGCTGCAATTAGTATGCCGTACTGAAGAGCTCTAATGAGGACGAAACCGGTCTACGGTTCTAATTGTTGTGAGAATGCATCTAGTCTTACATACTTTGTTCCTATATTGGGGTAGAAATGGGCCAGGGCTGACAATTTTCTAAATTGTTAGTTAGTTGTATACAGTCTCTATTTTTTTAATACTTTGTGTTATTTGGAGCTGGCGTGACAACATACTACTTGGTTCCGCAACTAGGTGGCGGCACGTCCACTACTCACTTGGTATTTTAAGGCTGGCTATACTATAACCGTAATACTTTTGGTGCATTTTTGCTGCAATTAGTATGCCGTACTGAATAGCTCTAATGAGAGCGAAACCGGTTTACGGTTCTTATTGTTGTGAGAATGCATCTAGTCTTACATACTTTGTCCCTGTATTGGGGTAGAAACGGGCCAGGGCTGACAATTTTCTAAATTGTAAGTTGTATACAGTCTCTATTTTTTAACACTTTGTGTTATTTGGAGCTGGCATGACAATATACTACTTGGTTTCGCAACTAGGTGGCGGCACGTCCACCACTCACTTAGTATTTTAAGACTGGCTATACTATAGCCGTATTACTTTTGGTACATTTTTGCTGCAATTAGTATGCCGTACTGAAGAGCTCTAATTAGAGCGAAACCGGTCTACGGTTCTAATTGTTGCGAGAATGCATCTAGTCTTACATACTTTGTCCCTATATTGGGGTAGAAATGGGCCAGGGCTGACAATTTTCTAAATTGTTAGTTAGTTGTATACAGTCTCTATTTTTTTAACACTTTGTGTTATTTGGAGCTGGCGTGACAACATACTACTTGGTTCCGCAACTAGGTGGCGGCACGTCCACCACTCACTTAGTATGTTGCTCATGTAAATACCTTACTACATACCAAAACTCAACATTCTAGGTTTATAGAAAATTGAGTTATGAAAATTTGAAGCAATTCATGCAAATTCGTGACCATAACGCACTTGCAGCGTCCCAACATTTTGAAATTTGTAGAAGTAGCGTCTAAAGCTAAGTTTATACTTTAGATTGGGTAATTACCGATTCTAAGATTTTTAGATTTTACATCTCACACAGCCGAAGTTCGTAAAACATGTCAATTTTCGATTGTCACGGCTTTTGTTTTTTACTGGTTGGCAGCTTTGTAGTATCAAAATACCAAAATTAAAAATAAAAACGACTTTTAGGTTATATTTATATTATATTATCACATATAAATTTAACTTGTGTTTTGTTTGCGTTGGTATAACAAGTTATATCCAAAATCCAAATAACATTAAATAAATACTTTTCTAGTCTTTAGTCATTTTGCCTTGCACTTCAAACGAAGTGCTTAAATTCTCTGTTTATATAGTATTAATTAACAGTTTTCATGATGGACTACGAGTTTAAAATGAAAACCCAAAACGAACGGGTTAAAGTCGAAGACCTTTTCGATTACGAGGGCTGCAAAGTGGGCCGGGGCACATATGGGCACGTATACAAAGGTAGGCGAAAAGATGGCTCTGATAGTAGGGATTATGCATTGAAACAAATTGAAGGGACTGGACTATCAATGTCAGCTTGTAGGGAAATTGCAGTAAGTATTAACTAATTGTTTTCTAGTTTGGATATGAGAATTTTTATGTAAGTTACATTGTTGCAATGATATTTCCATGGAAGTGTACACAATTTAAGAGGTTTCTCTCATCTCTTATAATGTTTGTTATAATTAGGGTGACCAGATATTTTGGAGTTAAAGAGTATTAATGACTTTGGAACGTGTATGCGGGGGTAATGCTGCATCTTGGGGTTGTGGGAGACCGGTGGTTTCTTTCCTGAGAAAATTCTGCAAAATCTGATGCTCTAGAAGCCAATTTGAAGCAATTGGAGTCAAAAAATTTGAAAATTATTGTGAAGTGATTTTTTCAAATTTGTATGTACCTAGTTTAACTAAAACTAAAACAATAGGATTAATGAAAAACATTTATAAACATATTTTGCCAGAAAGTAATTATTGACAAAAAGTATAGTTCTATAAAAAGAAGAAAAAAAGTCAGAACACAGCAAGTGCGTTATGGAAGTGAATTTTTATAAAAATGTAAATATGTCTCTCTAATGCAAGCGGGCATGAATCTGGTTACCCGTATATTATTTTAAATAAACTAATAGGAATACATTTCGCGGCGATTTCGCAATTTGCAAGTGTATGAATCTGGCTTTTGTCCAAGACTACACTGAAATCCAAACATTAAAAACCGAGTGTTAATACTGCTCTTAGAATATTATTTACAGACATACTGATTTTCTTTTTGACTGAAAATTGTATTGTTTTAATATTTTATTATTTATAACCATCGTCCAATATTTATTTTCAATATTTATATAATCATGTTTTAAATATATGTCAGGTTAGTTAAAAGTCAGTTGTAAAATGTCAATAACGCTACATAACAAGTGCAAGCGACGAAGTGGAGAAATAATGAGCTTGTTAAGTTTGCAAGCAACTTGCTGCTGTTAAAGATCAGCGGTGTTGTCTAACGTCAATCAGCTACCAAGTGGCTTGCAGTTGCATGCTAAAATTTAGTGCTTTTGAAAGCAAATATTATCCCGGTATTAGGAAAGAAATGGGCTAGGGCTGACAATTTACAAAATTGTTAGTTGATTGTACACAGTCTCCATCTATAACATTTTGTGTTAACTAGCGCTGTCATGACTACATACTACCTGGTTCCGCACCTAGTTGGCGTCACTGTGGTACATTTCACAATGTTCTACATTCTAACCAAGGTTGGCAAGAAACAGGTTTTTTAAATTTTAAATAGTGATGGGAAAAACTGTTATATTGCTGTAACAGGTCGCAACTGTTACTGTTATTTTTGAAATAACAGTTAAATATAACAGGTTGAAAATAACAGTATGAACTATGAATTATTAAGAATTCCACGTAGACGTAGTAACAGTAGCTGAACCCGTCCGATGGTGTAGTTGGGTAATGTTTAAAATAAAAAATATTCTTGTATTATGTTTAAAACAATTAATTAATTTTTTATTAAAAAAATGATGGAGGTTTTTTTTTTGGTATTCATCATTAATAATAATTTGGTAAAAAATTCAACAATGCAGAATTTCTTTCGAATTTTCTTTACTAATTAAGTATTAGTTAAGCATTGAGCTTGAAAACCTCTATAGCCATCTTTTCCTTGAAAATGAGACTTATATATGAAATACATGAATTATTGTAGGCAAAAAATAAAATAAATAATTAAAAAAAAAATTAAAACTAATTTTTTTCTCTCTACCTATAGGGTGAAGTGTGTCTGGTTTCAACTATACCGGGTACAGGGAATATTTTTATAATTTCATTAAAATTGGTACTGTTTCTGAGATTCTTTAAGTTTCAGCGATTTTTTATTTTGCAGTAGTAATAAAAAAAAGATGTTTAAAGTCGGACCCATTTCTTAGATTTCCAAAGTGAAAAGTAAAAAGGAATATTGATTTATTAGTTACATAAGGCAAAGAAGAATGAGCAAAGAAACTACCTAATATAATATAATACCTAAGGACTCATGTTAAAGCATAACTGTACATTTGTATACATATCAGTAACGTAACAGACTTTTGTCGACCAAAGTCAGTCAAATAATGTTCATCAACAAAAACTCAGAACTTTTAAAGTGTTTTGTTAGAAAAGTATTTTTTTTTAGTGTAAGACAATTTTTCTCAAAGAAAAAAAGAAACATCGTTGATTTTATTTACATTTTTCATATTTTGTGTTTGTTTATAAATTGTAAATATATGTGTGTGTTTTGTGTGAATCAACAACCTGTCAAAATTTAACAGTTTCATTGTACCGACGACCCTACGTTCCCAAAGCTATGAGCACACTAGTATAAAGTAGTATGTTATGAAGTAAAGTCCGCTCTATACTCTATACCCCATTCCCAGTCTCATGTCCATTCATCCTGTTATAACAGTTGCGGATGAAAACAGTATTATGTTATGAAGTAAAGTCCGCTCTATACCCCATTCCCAGTCTCATGTCCACTCATCCTGTTATAACAGTTGCGGATGAAAACAGAAGCTGCTTCATCGTAGCAGTGCAACAGAAACAGATACGATAACAGAAACAGATACGACTCACTGCGCAACAGCATCCCCTCCACTGTACCTGTTATTTGTATATATCCATAACAGGTTGTTACTGTTGCGGCTCGACAACAGTTAAAATATAACAGACTGTTAAATAACAACCCATCACTAATTTTAAACAAAACAAACTGTTTTTTTTTTCGGAACAGTTTTTGTTTGTTTTAAACCCGTTTTTTATACATGGAATAAAAAACATCTTTTAAAACAAAACAAAAATAAGAATAAAAACAAAACCCCATTTGAAGTTGGGTATATGCGCTAATAAGTTTACCAAGCAACAATGGTAAAATAAAGAAGGAGACCAGTTCTCAGTGTCAGTGCTCTATTTTATATATTTTCCTTCTTTTGTGTTGAGGTTAGGTACATAATTAAATGGTGGGAAGTGGGAAATCACGCAAATATTCGATTACACAGTGTCAAAATAACAAATAATAATGTCTGGATGAAGGAAGGATCCAGTTTGGTCTAACTTTTTAGAAACAGCGGCATTAAACAAACAAAAAGGGTGATATGTAAAAAGTGTAACTTCGAAATGGCAGCTTGGGTAAAAGGATGTCACAAATACAACTGTACTGTGAGACGCTTTGTAACTGAACGCTGCCAATATGACAAAGATAAGATCAGTATTATCAACTTGCGAAGAGCTAGGATCACCTGAAGATGGAACACCCTGGCTGACTGTCTGGAATGGCATCTCGAAAACTGGCATATACTGTCAAAAGTATGTACTGACAATAGGTTATCAATTGACGTTAATGTAGTGAAGTTAATGAACGATATGAATTTAAAAATTAATGCTAATGATTATCTTGAAAAGTTAAAGCTAATTTCTGTGGCATTAGACAAGGTACAAAGAAACAATTGTACTATTAGTGAAGCAACTGAAATTTGGCTGACTAATTCAGGACTTTCAAGCTTATTCTGCAGCTGATGTAACCTTAGTTGGAAAACGTTTTCAAATGGCAACATCTCATAGTCTTTTGCTTGCCAATTTATTATATGAATGTTTTTGTGGGAGAAAATTACCCAACAAACAACCAAAAACGTGCAATACTCATTCTTTTAAGTAGAAAGTTATCAGTTTTCTTTAGAAGTTTAAAAGAATAAGCATATTTATGTTTTTGATGATGTTTGTGTATTAAACAAGTTTTTTGTTCAGAATGTTTATTTATTTCATAATAATATAACAATAATGTTTATTTAGCAAAAAATGCTACATATAAAAATTACAATAAAAATAAATGCATAGCTACAAACTTATTACTAATTTAAAACTAAAGCTATCTATATTTTGGTCAGGTAGTCTCTAACTTTGGTTTTAAACAACCTAACACTTTCTATGTTTTTAATATCACTAGGAAGTGAGTTATATTCCTTAGCGCCGTTGAAAAAAAACCTGAATTTTGTGCCATCTTTGTGTTCTTATGTTCTAGAAAGACGTCACTCTTACCTCTTGTCCCATAATTGTGCACCTCATTGAAGTATGTTAGACATTCTTTAATATAGACTGGCATAATTCCTTTTTTTTAATTTTATGTAGAAAAACATGTACATTCAAACTTAACAGTCTCTCAACATTCAACCATTCTAACACCCCCAACATGTTTACAATTTTCTCATATTTACTGCAACCTAATATTATTCTCATTCCTCTATTCTGAAGTAACTGTAATCTATGTACAGCTTCTTTATTTGCCAAATACAAAATTGAGGAGGCATAATGAAAATGTGGCAGGACTATTGTATTATAAATAGTTTTCCTGGCCCATATGGATAAGCAAGGACTGGTTCTTTTCAAAACACCTAACTTTTTTGAAATTTTTTTACACAGATAATCTACATGCTTACTAAACATCAAATTGCTGTCCACCATTATACCTAAATACTTTATGGAGTCCACTATTTCAATAATTTGTTTATCTATTTGTAGTCCATTATTGATCTTCATTCCCAATTTGGAAAATTTTTTAAAAACCATCATTTTCGTTTTTTCAAGATTTAATTTTACTATTTATTTTCAACCATTTACTTATGTTTTCTAGATCATCTTGTAATTTTCCAATTATTTCATTATAATCATCTCCTGTTATATAAACTACCGCATCATCTGCAAACAATTGGCATTTAGTGTGCGTTAAGCAGTTTTCAATGTCATTTATATATAACACAAATAAAAGAGGACCCAGTACGCTGCCTTGAGGAATGCCCCATCTTCTCTTTTATTTCTGATACCTCCGCTTCACACTTAACATTCTGTACCCTCTGACTTAGGTAACTCTCTAACCATTTATATACAACTCCCTCCACTCCATACATCCTCAATTTCATCAGCAGTCTCCCTCTATCAACAGTTTCTAAAGCTCTCTTCAAGTCTAAAAACACAGCAACTGTTACACGCTTTTCATCCATACTATTCTTCCATTCATTCAATACACACTGAAAAGCAGTCTCGCAACTATAGTTTTTCCGAAAGCCAGACTGATGTTTCATCAAAATATTATTATTTTCAACATGATCTGAAAACTGTTTAAAAACGATTATCTCTGTTATCTTAGCTTCTGATATACATGTATTAACAGCTCTAAATTCCGGTGCTTTTATTGTGTTAGTCACTTTTCTTGCTGGTATTATTGTACATATTTTCCATTTTCTAGGTACACACCCTGTCTCAAGTGAGGAATTTATTATATTTACTAAAGGGCCATATACCTTATCAAATGTTACTTTAAGTAGATCAATTGTGACTTCATTTTGACTAGATTTATTAGGCAGTGAAAAAATAACATCTCTCAGGTCTTCCTTATCTATCAACTTAAATGCATCCAATTTTTCAGTTACCCTAAACTCCAAAGCATAATCACTCATATCTACATCCGGAATACTATTTACTATGACTCTAATACTGTCTACAAATAAATGATTAAATTTATTAGCTATTACTTTTTGATTATTAAATCTACCTTCTTCAAATTATATTTCTTGATAACAAGATTATGCCTTTTCTGAAATTATTGTTTTCATGGTCCTCCACATTTGCTTGGGATCATGTTTACTTTCATCAACTGATTCATGAAAATGGTTTACTTTCTGCTGCCGGATCATTGCTACCACCTGATTTCGCTTTTTCTTTTAAGTTTCCCAGTCATTGCTACATCTACTGAAAGCAAACTTGTTGTATAAGTTGTCACGTATTTTCATTTGTTCAATTATTTCCTTAGTTATGAATCCTTTATATTTATTTGAAATTTTTATTTCCCTCTTTGGTAGCATTTCATCAACTATAGCCAAAAAGTTTTGATAAAAACTATCATATTTTTCATCAATATCATTTAGGTGATAATTATAGTCTAGATTGTTCATTTTCTGTCTAAGCAAGTCAATGTTATTAAGTTTCGATCTTTTAATTACAAACTGGCTGTTATTTACATGAGAACACAAGAAGCCTACTTTAATAAGTGAATGGTTATTAAAAGCATTCACTTTTACTTCCGTAGTGATAGGGATATGATTGGCTATAACTAAGTCAATTAATGATTCTGCTCCATTAATCGAGAAGTTAGTGGACTCATGTACATACTTTTTTAGTCCATAATTATTCATGCATTCATGAATATAAACATAGTCAGAGATGTGTGCCTTTTATTTTAAATATTATGAAAAACTCCCTTTCTGAACCTGAAAATGTCAGGGAATTTGATTTTTGATTTCTGCTATCAAATTTTTTTAAATAAAAATTCGCTAATATGCATTAAAATTGGATATATTGATGTTTTGAAACATAGCTTTAAGATATCACAATGTTACTTTTTTTGTTTTGTAAGTCTGTTTTCTATTTCAGTTATTAAGAGAATTGAAGCACCCCAATGTGATAAACCTAATTCGAGTATTTTTGTCCCATAATGACAGAAAAGTATGGTTACTATTTGACTTCGCGGAACATGATCTTTGGCATATAATTAAATTTCATAGGGCTGCCAAAGCTAACAAAAAGCCTGTGATAGTTCCTAAGGGGATGGTAAAGTCACTTCTGTATCAAATATTGGATGGTATGTATGATTACTTTTATTGTATAATTATTAGGGATTGAAAAAAAGTCTGGACGCAGCAAGTGCGTTATAGTAACGAATTTTCATAAGATTTGTAAGAGATAATGCAAGATACTTTACCTGCTAAGCATATCATTGGACCTGTTGTACGATCAAAAAAAAATTAAGCCATGCAGGCAAGTGTTGTAATTGACAAATTAAAGGTTATTGCTCTATTCTTTTGTTATTAAGATGTTAATAATTATAAGTACAATGTATATAGCAAATTTGTTGTTACAGAATGTTTAAATCATAGATCACTGTTATTAAAGAATTCACTTACCTACCTTAGAATTAGTATTTGATCAAACACGGTATCCCAACACGTTTTATCTACCGACGGCACATATGGAGGTGTTGAGCTTGTCTCCAGTCTATTATATGTGTAGAAATTACTTTTATATTTCAACACACACCACGAGGGCTTACAACCTAAATACTATCGTACCGTGGGTGTCGACAAGAAGGAAAGAGGCAACTGTTAATTCTGGACTTGAAGCTTTGGAGATTCGGAGGAGAAGGAAAAACATGTGCCGGCAAGGAATTCCACACCTTGGAAGTCATCGGGACAAAAGAGCGGGCATAACAAGATGTTCTATATCTGGTGACCTGGACAGTAAAAGGGTGCATTCGCTCTGTTCCCCTGGTAGATCTGTTAGGGGCAGCAGGTGGAGGAACTATGTAAGAAAGCTCCTCTGAGCAGTGCCCGTGCAGATATTTATAAAAGAGGCTCTGGGTGAGGGTAGGGTCACCGATGAGACATATAGCTCTTCTGAATGAAGTCCAGGATAGCTAGTGTAGAAGCGGCAACGGCACCCCAGATGTGGGAGCAGTATTCGAGGTTTGGCCTTATTTGTGAACTATTTAAGGTATAGAGATTAGCTGGTGAAAAGTATTTGCGAGCCCGGAAGAGGAAACCTAATTTCTTAGTAGCCACTTCTGCAATTGATGTGACGTGTTGGTGCCAATTGAGATTTCGATCCACAGAAATGCCAACAGGTGAAAAGGACTCATTACTTTTAATAACTTGGTTGTTCATTGTGATGGGTCTAGGGCTGGTGTATCTCTTATGAGATAGAAAGTAAGACTGAGATTAGGTGGAGTTGAATTGTACAAGATTTCTACTTCCCCAGTCTAATATTTTTTGGAGATCCACAGAGACAGAACCCTCCATGAGTCTGCGTCATCTAATTGGGCTAAAGAGACAGGCGTAGAGTATTGTATATTTGAGTGGAGGGTGCTGTCGTCCGCCTAACTGAACTGGGTTGAATGTGCTAGAGAGGAGGTCATTGATGTGGAGAAAAAACAAAGTAGGGGCTAAAGCTGAACCTTTAGGTACTCCTGCATTAATTGGATACAGGAATGGCCATCCACAACAACAGAAATGCTCCGGTTGGAGAGGAAATTTGCTGTCCAGGTAGAGTTTTGGTGGTAGGCCATAGGCCAGAAGTTTATTAAGCAGCGCTGCGTGCCAGACCTGGTCGAATGCTTTGGATATGTCTAGAGCAACAATCTGGGATTCACCATGTAGTTGCATAGACTTGTTTCAAGAATGGGTGACAAAGGAAAGGAGGTCGGCAGTCGATATGCGCTGTCGGAATCCATACTGCCTGTCTTGGATTAGACTGTGTTTTTCAAGAAATTTTAGTAATTCGGTGTGTATATACTTTTCCATCACTTTAGAAACGACTGAAAGGAGAGAAATAGGCCTGTAGTTGCTAGGAAGCTCTTGGGGACGGATTGTACTCGAGCAGTTTTCCAGTTACTAGGGAATATGCCTCTATTAAAAGATGTCTGAAACAGAAGGGTCAGGACAGGAGCAAGTTCTGGTGCGCATTTTTTGAGAATAATTGCTGGGATCTCGTCAAGGCCAGAGGCTTTCCTGGTATTAAGAGAAGAGAGCATCTTTTGTACCTTTTTAGTTTTGAAAATGATATGTTATTTTATGCGCGACATTGGGGACTGTTGGTGGTTGGAGGTGGGTTGAGAGTAGAATTGCCGGCGAATAACGAGGCAAAAAGTTCAGCTTTGCCGAGAGCAGTAGAAACAATTTCATCCCCTGAAACAAGAGGTGGGAACGTGTTCTTGCAGAAATTATTCCCAATAGATTTAGCAAGAGTCTAGCATGGAACCGATCCACCTGCAGCAGGTATCCTCTATTCCACGCTCCCTGACAGCTGACAAAACCGATCCGAATGAGGTGTTGCTGAAGGCCCCCTCGATGTCTAGGTAGGCCCCCAGCCCCACCTCCCTATTCTCCAGCGTATTCTCCAGTTTCAGCACCAGTTGGTGCAGTGCTGTTTCTGTTGATAATCCTGCTCTGTATGCATATTGTCCGCAGTGTAGGGGATATGCTTCCAGTACACCGCCCCTAATGTGCCTGTCGAGCAGTTTTTCCATTGTTTTTAGCAAGAAGGACATGAGACTTATTGGTCTCAGGGACTTTGCCTGGTCTGTTGGACCCCCAGGTTTAGGAATGAATACTACCCTGGCCATGCTCCATGCCCTCGGAATGTACCCCAGAGCTAGGCTGGCCCTCATAATGAGGGTAAGCGCCGGCGCCAATATATCTATCCCCTGTTGGAGCATGATGGGCATTATTCCATCAAATCCCGGAGATTTGTATGATGCTGTTGATGGCCCATCTGATTTTGCTCCAAGTAACCACCTCTTTAGCGACTGTCCAGTCTACTCTAGATGCCCGCCTATAAGGCGCCTCTATTTCTGAGTGTTCCCAGTCCGGAGGTGATTGGTTTATTATGTTACACCCGGGGAAGTGCGTCTGGAGTAATATTTCCATAGTTTTCTCCCTCGAGCTTGTAAAGCCTCCCGTGGATGTTCTAAGGAGCCTATGTTGGTCTGAGTGCCCTTGGACAGGATTTTGTGTAGTCGAACACTCTCGGACGTGTTCTCCAATTCCTCGTAGTGCCTCCTCCTTGGCGTCCCTCAGTCTTTTGTTATAGGTCATTAGGGCCCGTCTATATTCATCCCATGTGCCCGACCTTTTGGCTGCGTTAAACAGCTTACGAACCTGCGTCCTCCTTTGCCTGAGGTCCTCGTTCCATCACAGGACGTTCCTGATGGACGCCCTCATTTTCAGTGGGCAGTTAGCGTTATAGACCGAGGTTATTGCGCCTTGCAATTGGGCTACTGCAATTTCGAAGTCTATTGAATTGTCTATGGTACTCTTAACCCCCGCAGTTCTACTGCTAGGTCTGACCTGTAGGCTACCCAGTCCGCCTTGCGGGGGTCCCGATACGATACCGTTTGTCTTTTGACTTTGGCGATTTCAAACCGGACGTACTTATCACAGCTTACTCTTCACAATTTGTTCACTACATAGATGTAATATAGTTATATCTTCTATTCCGCAACAGGTACAGGAGTTCTGATTACTTCACTAGTTAGATCCGTAGTTAGTAATTGATCATGTCAAAAATCACAAAATAAACACAACTAATACTCTCAAAATTTTGAGTTCATCGACAAGCAATTTACACACCATTTACAATGAAATACAATCTTTTCACACTGTCACATCTTATTTATTTATTTATTTATTTACTTATTCTAATTTGCACCTACAGAATTAAACAATTCCAAATGGTACTTAAAAATAAAATAAAAAATCAAAAATTACTCAAAGTAACAAAATCACTGTCTTAAGGCAGTTTTCATCCTAAACATAAGGATATAAAAGATATCACAATTCGAAAAATTAGCAATATAATTATGCAACAATCTGTCCATGAAACTGTTACATCCATAGTTGGTCCTGTGTGTTCACTCAAAAAAAAAGTTGCTGTTGGCGAGTTGAGTGTGGTGGAACATGGAAAAGGACCAACTCAAGCAGATTATTACAGTCAATGAGACCATTAATTAACTTATATATAAACATCAATGAAAGATACTCATGTCGCGCTTTGAGACTGACCATACCACAAAGAATCAATCTGACATCATACCCAATATCTTGGCAAGGAAAGTGATGCTTATAAAGAAGTTACTTAACAAATTTGTTTTGTACTCTTTCAATATGATTAATATGGCAAGCATAGGATGGAAACCATACAACACAACAATACTCAATATTACTTCGAACCAAGGATGTATACAAACGAGTGATTGCCCTTGTGTCAGTCATATGTTTTGTGTGTCTTTTAACAAACCCCAAAAGTCGGAAACATTTCACAACCACAGCATCAATATGCAGATTAAATGACAAATCATTTTTGAAAATTACACTAAGATCTGCAACTGAAGTGACAACGCCCAGCACCGTGTTATAAATAGTATAGCTATGAAAAATCCGATTCTGACCCCTAAAATAGCTCACAACCTTACATTTACCCACATTAAGCGACAACAAGTTTAAACTGCACCAGCGAGTCAAGGTGTCGAGATCATGTTGCAAAGTGTTGACACCATGGACAACTTCAGAAAAAAACTTCAAGTCATTTCGATGACTCAAAACAACTCACAACATCATTAATAAAAAGATTGAAGAGAATGGGACCTATATGTGATCCCTGTGGTACCCCAGACAAGACGAGGACCTCATCTGATAGAGCACCACCAATGCTTTCTGTCAGACAGGTAAGATCGAATCCACAATAGATAACAACCACAGATGCCCATTGCAAACAACTTTTGCACAAGAAGGGTATGACACACACTGTTAAAAGCCTTTGATACATCAGTGTATACAACATCAACTTGTTTACCAGCGTCCAATGCATCCGTCACATAAGATTGAAAAATGGTGAGATTAGTGACCGTTGACCTTCCACTACAGAAACCATGCTGTTCTCCGACAATAATGTGTTTCAAGGTATTGGAAATCTCATCCACAATGATAGATTCAAATAGTTTCGGTATTACAGGTTCAATTGAAACACCTCTATAATTGACAACTTGTGTCTTATCACCTGACTTGTGAATGGGGATCAGAGTAGACAACTTCCAAAGTGAGGGGCAAAAACTGGCATTGAAAAACCTTTGAAAGATACTACACAAAGGGCCGCTCAAAGAGTGTCGACAATTTTTCTAAAATGAAGGAATACCATCCAAACCTGCTCGTTTTTTGCCATCTAGTGAGTCAATTTTATCCTCGATTTCCTCAATTGTAAAAATATTCATAGAAAGGTTATGTGCAGACCGTATATTAGATACATCACAAAAGTCAACATCCAAGGAACCATGGTCAGAATAACAGGATTGAAAATGTGCAGCAACGGCGTCTGCTATATCACACTCATTATTATATATTACATTATTAAAACTCATTCTATTCGGAATCCCAGAGTCCTTCCTCAAGGAATTAACGAAAGACCAGAACCGTCTGACATCAGACTGAATGATCTGCTCTGTGCTAGTCACAAACTATAAATAATTGTAGTCAATGCGATACTTAGTGTCACGTCTAAGATTTGAATATTTCATATAATCAGATTCAAGACCAGTTCTTTTAAATTTACGGTAACTGTTATTTTTCTCAGTGATGAGTTTACGAAGTTCCGAATCAAACCACCGAGGATATTTACAACTTTTCACTGTTTTAGATGGAACATTTTGGCTAATAGCCTTGTACAGCACATTGTAAAACTGATGTGTTAACAGATCAAGATCACTTGAGTAATCAATAAAAGACCAGTCATAATCCAAGAAACATTGATTCACGCACGCATAGTCAGCTCTGTCAAAATCAAATGTTTCAACTTGAGTTTCACTCCTGAGTGAGGGAAGATATGTAAAACTAACTGTCACTTCCAAAAGAGGATGATGCAGATCAACTCGAGATAGAGGGTTTGTAATCTCTTCAACTGTGACTTCGTGGAACTCAGAAAAGACTAGATCTAGGATTTTATCATTAGTATTCTGCACAGCATTAATGTGTTCCATTTCCAGGAAGTACATTGCGTCAGTCACAATCTCAGCACATATATTCTGTCCACAATGAGGCACCATAAAATCACCTTTACAAAACCAACTAATATGTGGCATATTGAAATCATCAAAAATCAAAAACTTAGATCCACTATAAGTATTTTTTAAGTGTTCACACTTGTTGACAAAACCTTGATATGCCTCAAAACAAGAATTAGGAAGAAAATATACCACCCCCAACACTAATTTATTGTCATATAAATCTATTTTGATCCATAAGTCTTCATAATAAGGAACCTATACAGTGTCAATCACAGCTCGATTCAGCTTATCCGAAAGAGCTATGAGAACACCACCACCACCTCTACAAAAACCAGTTAAAACGAGTCCCTATCGCTGCGAAAAGGTACATAATTATTTACATTAGTTACAAAGCCCTCATCGTTTAGCACATTTAGATATTCTTATTCATAATCAGTATGTTTTAGCAAAATGGGTAAATGGTTTAACCCCAAGGTTCACAAAATTCGAATGTTTCTGAAAAGAAATTTCATAAAGCTGACCGTGAGATTATCTGCAAAATCACCAATTAATTAGTTGTATTGTTCCAAGTATACATTATCTCCAAAATCACCAATTAATTATTTGTATTGTTCTGTTTCAAGTATACATTATCTGCAAAATCACCAATTAATTATTTGTATTGTTCTGTTTCAAGTATACATTATCTGCAAAATCACCAATTAATTATTTGTATTGTTCTGTTTCAAGTATACATTATCTGCAAACTCACCAATTAATTAGTTGTATTGTTCCAAGTATACATTATCTGCAAAATCACCAATTAATTATTTGTATTGTTCTGTTTCAAGTATACATTATCTTCAAAATCACCAATTAATTATTTGTATTGTTCTGTTTCAAGTATACATTATCTGCAAAATCACCAATTAATTATTTGTATTGTTCTGTTTCAAGTATACATTATCTGCAAAATCACCAATTAATTATTTGTATTGTTCTGTTTCAAGTATACATTATCTGCAAAATCACCAATTAATTAGTTGTATTGTTCCAAGTATACATTATCTGCAAAATCACCAATTAATTATTTGTATTGTTCTGTTTCAAGTATACATTATCTGCAAAATCACCAATTAATTATTTGTATTGTTCTGTTTCAAGTATACATTATCTGCAAAATCACCAATTAATTATTTGTATTGTTCTGTTTCAAGTATACATTATCTGCAAAATCACCAATTAATTATTTGTATTGTTCTGTTTCAAGTATACTTTATCTGCAAAATCACCAATTAATTAGTTGTATTGTTCCAAGTATACATTATCTGCAAAATCACCAATTAATTATTTGTATTGTTCTGTTTCAAGTATACATTATCTTCAAAATCACCAATTAATTATTTGTATTGTTCTGTTTCAAGTATACATTATCTGCAAAATCACCAATTAATTATTTGTATTGTTCTGTTTCAAGTATACATTATCTGCAAAATCACCAATTAATTATTTGTATTGTTCTGTTTCAAGTATACATTATCTGCAAAATCACCAATTAATTAGTTGTATTGTTCCAAGTGTACATTATCTGCAAAATCACCAATTAATTAGTTGTATTGTTCTGTTTCAAGTATACATTATCTGCAAAATCACCAATCAATTAGTTGTATTGTTCCAAGTATACATTATCTGCAAAATCACCAATCAATTATTTGTATTTTTTCAGGTATACATTATCTACATTCCAACTGGGTACTTCATAGAGACCTGAAGCCGGCCAATATTCTGGTAATGGGGGAAGGTCCAGAAAGAGGGAGAGTGAAGATAGCTGATATGGGGTTTGCAAGACTGTTTAATGCCCCTTTGAAGCCACTGGCTGATTTGGATCCTGTGGTAGTTACCTTTTGGTACAGGGCTCCTGAACTTTTACTTGGTGCTAGGCATTATACCAAAGCAATAGGTACATCTACCTGTAGTAATATTAAACATAGGGTTTAATAAGTATTTTATTTATTCATTTATTAGTAATATTATGACGATGAATTACACAATGGGCGAGTTCACCAAGCGCTAGCAGCTCCATTGTTAGGTCAAAAAATGTTTTTTGGCAATCCGAGGTTTGACTTACTGACAGCTACCTATTATTTCAGTGTTTCTTATACACTGGAACTTTTGTAAGTCGAATTTGAAGGGACCAGCAAAAAAAATCTAGTTAAGGAAACTTCGAGTTACAGAATAATAGAAATACCAATACCCCACATTAGAACGAAGTTTTACACAATTAAGCTTTTAGCGCATTAACTCGTAGTGGACTTTTTTTACGTGATAGTAAAGGATTTTTTTCACGTCCGAGGAGGTACCACCCCTTACATCAAGAGGCCGGTGAAGCCCCAACGGATGTTTTGCGTTCTGGTGTATGAGTCAGTTTCCCTTATAAACAAAAATGATGATGGCTCCTCCTTGTACAAAAGATTTCGGAGATAAAATAACCCTCCATTCTGATCTCTGGGTGGGGTGTGCAGGGGGCGCCGGCATCAAGAACATATCCTTCTCGAATATATGTGGGCTAAATTCTAACCTGAACTCCGTCCATCATTTCCTCCAGGCTAATAGGCCCCAACTCCTTTTCCTCACCGAAACCCAAATCAGTGCCAAAACAGCCACTAATCACCTTAATTTTTAAGATGTGTGTGCATATGTCCGTAGCAATCTACCCTGCACCAGACTCCCCAATTTAGAAGCTGGAAGAAAAGACATACTTTGGATGAAACTCTTTCTCAGGCCTGCAACTAAATTCATCTGTTGCATTTACCGGTCACCTTCTGACAACAACTTTGTCCAGCTCTTCGATTACCTTTTTGAAAAAACCTACCATCTGATTTCTAAATATCCTTCCTCCGAGGTCACTATTCTTGGTAACTTCAATGTCCATAATAAGGAATGGCTAAGATCTTCAAACCGATCCACAAGGGAGAGCAGCGGAGGCCTTCGCAGTCAGCAATTCCTTAGCCAATATGGTTCAGCAACCTACTTACTTTCCTCGCATCCCAACACACAGCTCAAATCCCTTGTATCTCCTTCTTACTACAAAACCTGAATGCTATAAGACATCAGCTACCACCCCCCTTGATCGCTCAGACCACGGCATGGTCACTGCTTCCTGCGTAATGCAACCCGAGATCATAAAGTCATCACACCCACGTATCGTTTGGCACTACAACTCCGCGAACTGGGATGAAATTCGGCATTACGTTTCCTCATTTCCATGGGTGTCTGTCTGCTTCTCTCATCCTGACCCCTCTGATATCTCACAAAACATCACCGAAATCAACCAAGCTGGCATGGAATTATTTATTCCACGTACACAGAAAACTTCTTCAGCCATTCAAAAGCCTTGGTTCTCAAAATCCTGTGACAAGGCCAGACTTGAAAAGGTCAAAGCTGACAAAACGCTTCTACACAATCAGAATCAAGAAAACCGTCAAGCATTTAATGACGGAAGAAACTGCTATGTCTGCATTCTTTCTGAGGCAAAAAACTTGTTTAATAACCACATAAAAAAAGTCCTCTTAAGCTCCACAGCAGCAAACCCTTCTGGACTCTTGCTAAATCTATTGCGAATAATTTCTGCAAGAACATTTTCCCACCTCTTGTTTCATGGGATAAAATTGTTTCTACCACCCTGGGCAAGGCTGAACTTTTTGCCTTGTTCGCCGGCAATTCTACTCTCAACCAACCTCCAAATGTTCAACCACCAACAGTCCCCAATGTCGCGCATAAAATGACGGATATCATTTTCAAAACTAAAAAGGTACGAAAGATTGCTCTTTTCTCTTAATACCAGGAAAGCCTCTGGCCTTGACGAGATGCCAGCAATTTTTGTCAAAAAATGCACACCAGAACTTGCTCCTGGCCTGACTCGTCTGTTTCAGACATCTTACAATAGAGGCATATTCTTCAGTAACTGGAAAACTGCTCGAGTACAACCCGTCCCCAAGAAAGGATCCAAAGCGCTTCCTAGCAACTACAGGCCCATTTCTCTCATTTCAGTCGTGATGGAAACATATATAAACACCAAATTACTAAAATTTCTTGAAAGACAGTCTAATCCACAACAGGCAGTATGGATTCCGTCAGCGCACATCAACTGATGACCTCCTTTCCTTTGTTACCCATTCTTGGAGCAAGTCTATGGAACTACACAGTGAATCCCAGATTGTCGCTCTAGACATATCCAAAGCATTCGACCCGGTCTGACACGCAGCACTGCTTAATAAACTTCTGGTCTATGGCCTACCACCAAAACTCTGTACCTGGACAGCAAATTTCCTCTCCGACCGGAGCATTTCTGTTCTCGTGGATGGCCATGTTTTTAAACTATATCCAATTAATGCAGGAGTCCCTCAAGGTTCAGCTTTAGCCCCTACTTTGTTTCTTCTCCACATCAATGACCTCCTCTCTAACACATCCAACCCTGTTCACAGTTACACAGCACCATCCACTCAAATTTCCATCCATACAATATTCTAAGCCTTTCTTTTTAGCCCAATTAGATGAGGATTGCACTCATGGAGGATTCTGTCTCTGTGGATCTCCAAAAAAGTTATTCAAAGTAATGAGTCCTTTTCACTTGTTGGCATTTCTGTGGATCGAAATCTCAATTGGCACCAACATGTCACATCAATTGCATAAGCGGCTGCTAAGAAATTAGGTTAACTCTTCCGGACTCGCAAATACTTTTCACCAGATAATCTCTATAGCTTATATACTTCACAAATAAGGCCAAACCTCGAATACTGCTCCCACATCTGGGGTGCAGCTGCCGCTTCTACACTCGCTATCCTGGACTTCATTCAAAAGAGAGCTATACGCCTCATCGGTGCCCTTACCCTCGCCCAAAGGCTGTCATCCCTTGCCCACCGACGTGCCGTTGGTGACATCTCTCTCTTTTATAGATATCTGCACGGGCACTGATCAGAGGAGCTTTCTTCCATAGTTCCTCCACCTGCTGCCCCCAACAGATCTGCCAGGGGAACAGATCAAATGCATCCAGTTACTGTCCAGGTCACCAGACATAGAACATCTTGTTATGCCCGCTCTTTTGTCCCGAGGACTTCCAAGTTGTGGAATTCCTTGCCAGCACATGTTTTTCCTTCTCCTCCAAACCTTCCAGTCCAGAATTAACAAGTTGCCTCTTTCCTCCTTGTCAACACCCACGGTACGATAGTATTTAGGCTGTATGCCCTCGTGGTGTGTTGTTGAAATTAAAAAAAAATCACCTTAAGAAGATAGGTCAGGGGGCCGGTGAAAACTGCAGATATTGCACTAAAACAGCAGAAGCCACAACATTTTCTATGGCTCAGTTATGCAAAAGACCCAATTACCTTTAATTGGCAGACCTATTTTAGTTGAAAAATACACGCTTTTTGTGTCAAAGTACCTACTTGTCCAACAGTTAGTTATGAATCCTCTTTCTTTCCTAGAAAATTTAAGCTCTAAGCTTTGGCATGCCCTCCCGGCAGACAACTATTCAAGAAGCGAGTAAACACCCACCGTGTGGCACAACAATCAACTTTATGATCTCTTACAGACACATACACATAGGCTTTGGCTTTCACAAACTACTCTTCTAGTCGCAAAATTACATTCTCTATTGTATTGTTGCGTTTTCCCAGGGTTCTGGATAAGTGAGACTTTAAATTTTAACAAAACAACTTTATTTACTCTCTAAATATGGATACAATAAAAGTTCTAGAATGTCTCTCTCACCAAACACTTAGATTTACTCTCTAAATATGGATACAATAAAAGTTCTAGAATGTCTCTCTCACAAAACACTTAGTTTATCTGGCCTTACAATAATCTGCACACAAGTCACTATATTGGAACTACAGTCGCTACTCTCTAACACATCACACTGGTTACTGCTTCTTCAAGCCACTTCATCCTCTAACGGAACTGTACTGAGCTGAGCTGGCTTGCTTTCGCCTTTATATACCCGTCGTACCTTCCACCTCGTTTCTGGAGTGTTCAATTCCAGAATGTTCCAGGACCTGCTTTTGCTAGAAGGTTTTGTGAATACAGATCGGCCCCATGTGTATACGGGGGGTGTATATACAGGTGATTCAAATGTGGTCAGCACTCCTATGTTACACAAGAGGTGTTTCTCGTACTATAATATCTCTCTGCGTATACAGGTTGAAAGGGTTCTCTGCGTATACAGTGTGTATATACAGGGTGTTCAGAATGCGCTGACCTCAGTTATACGTTCCGACGGGGTACAAGTTGGTAACTTCGTTATTTTTGGTCCTAGGGGGTTGAGACTTCGCCCGTGGGGAGTCACCCCAGGCACCCCCGGCGGGGGGGGGGGGGTGTTGCCAGATTGTGCAAGAATTCCCATATGTTGGGGAAGTTTTGGAGATGTGGCAAAACCGCACCTACATCTATTGAAGTGCTTTGTAACAGTATATAATTACATATAGTTTGTTTTATTTATGGTTTTTTGTTCCCTAGATATATGGGCAATAGGATGTATATTTGCAGAGCTTTTAACGTCAGAACCAATCTTCCATTGTCGACAGGAGGACATTAAGACTAGCAACCCCTATCACCATGATCAGCTAGATAGAATTTTCAATGTTATGGGTTTCCCACATGAAAAAGACTGGGAGGATATCAAGAAGATGCCTGAACATCCAACTTTATTGAAAGACTTTAAAAAATCAAAGTAAGTTATTCTGAATATAGGAAAAACATTTGGTAAAGATCCATAAAATTACTTCTTCTGATGGTTTGAAGAATATTAATACACTATCCACTTGCTATCTATAAATTACAATATTGCTGAGAATTTTTCACAGTTTTTGTCGGTTATAGACAGGGTGAGTCCTTTTGGGACATAGAGTCAGCACAGATTATTTGGACCCAAATATTTACATGCTATCTATAAATTTAAATATCGCTGAGAATTTTTCACATTTTTTGTTGGTTATAATATATTGAGTCATAACTCTTGGGACATAGAGTCAGCGCAGGTTATTTGGACCAAAATATTCACAGGCTATCTATAAATTTAAAATATCCCTGTTCACACAGTATGTGAGTGAAGCTTTGGAGCGACGGGGTCAGGTGGGTGTCATTTATACAGACTTATCCAAAGCGTTCGATCGTGTTGACCACTCAACACTTCTGCACAAGCTGCATTTGGCGGTCCTTGATGGACGGCTGATGGAATTCTTTGGATCCTACTTGACTAACCATGTGCAACATGTTTTTTTTATAATGGATTTAAGTCTGTACCCTTCACTGCTAGTTCCGGCGTTCCACAGGGTTCCAATCTTGGCCCACTCCTCTTTTTGTTATTTATCAACGACACAAGCTCTGTAACTTCTGGTAATCCTCTATTAGTTGCTGATGATCTCAAATTATACTCCAGTGTTCATGATATTGGTGACTGTTCAAGACTCCAGGTGGACTTTGACAACTTAGCTATGGTGTGTTGAGAACAGGCTTGAATTAAGTGTCTCGAAATGCAAAGTGATGACATACACTAGAAAAACCAGCCATATAGCTTTTCCCTACAAAGTGGGTGGTGTACCATTGGCTAGCACTGAAACGCACAAGGATCTTGGCATTGTATATGATGAGCATTTAAGTTTCACTGGACATATTCAAACAATCACAGCATCCTGTTTGATGTTGATGGGTTTCATTGTGAGGAGTGGCAGATCATTTTCCAGTTTGGATAACTTGAAAATTCTCTATTTTGCTTATATTCGATCGAGGCTTTAATATTGTAGCTTGGTTTCTGATCCCTTTTATAGTGTTCAGGTTGGTGCTCTAGAATATATTCAGCGTAGGTTTTTAAGACACCTTGTATATAGGGAATCTGGTACCTACCCACAGAGAGGATGCGATCGTGGCCAATTGCTGATGCAAGTTGGCGTACCGAGTTTGTATTCACATAGAAAAGTTGCATCTGTGATGTTCCTCCATGTTTCATGGTAAAGTTGATTGTCCAGACTTATTGATTCAGTTAAATTTGTCAGTTCTGCAGGCTGCATCTAGAGAGTGTTTAAGCCTCCAATACCAAGGACTAACTTGTATATAAAATCACCTGTGTACACAATGAGCTCTGCTTTTAATGACATTGCAAGCTTGTGCGACTTCTATTCGGATAAAGCTGTGGTTATTCGTAGGGTGGTTATATCTTACTTTGTCAGTTATTGGAACCATTATATGTACTGTTTTGTGGAATTTCTGCCTTGTGATGTTTTGCACAGTATTTTAGTTTTGTTTTGGACGTAATTTTTGTTCATGTTATTTTCTTTCTTTTTTTTTTTTTAATTTGAACAACACCATGAGGGCTCACAGCCTAAATACTATCGTACTATGGGTGTAAACAAGGAGGAAAGAGGCAATTTGTTAATTCTGGACTCGAAGGTTTGGAGGTTCGGAGGAGAAGGAAAAACATGTGCCGGCAAGGAATTCCAGAACTTGGAAGTCCTCAGGACAAAAGAGCGGGCATAACAAGATGTTCTATGTCTGGTGACCTGGACAGTAAAAGGATGCATTCGCTGTGTTCCCCTTGTAAATCTGGTGGGGGCAGCAGGTGGAGGAACAATGGAAGAAAGCTTCTCTTAGCAGTGCCTGTGCAGATATCTATAAAAGAGAGAGGGCACCAACGGCACGTCAGTGGGCAAGGGATGGCAGCCTTTGGATAAAGGTAGGGTCACCGATGAGACGTATAGCTCTCTTCTGAATGGAGTCCAGGATAGCAAATGTAGAAGCGGCAGCGGCACCCCCAGATGTGGGAGCAGTATTCAAGGTTTGGTTTTATTTGTGAAATATATAGGGTATAGAGATTAGCTGGTGAAAAGTATTTGCGAGCCCGGAAGAGGAAACCTAATTTCTTAGCAGCCGCTTCTGCAATTGATGTGACATGTTGGTGCCAATTGAGATTTCGATCCACAGAAATGCCAACAAGTGAAAAGGACTCATTACTTTTAATAACTTGGTTGTTCATTGTGATGGGTCAAGGGCTGGTGTATCTCTTATGAGATAGAAAACAAGACTGAGATTTGGTGGGGTTGAATTGTACAAGATTTCTACTTCCCCAGTCTAATATTTTTTAAGATCCACGGAGACAGAACTGTCCATGAGTCTGCGATCCTCATCTACTTGGGCTAAAGAGACAGGCTTTGAATATTGTATATTTGAGTGGAGGGTGCTGTCGTCCGCATAACTGAACTGGGTTGGATGTGCTAGAGAGGAGGTCATTGATGTGGAGAAGAAACAAAGTAGGGGCTAAAGCTGAACCTTGAGGAACTCCTGCATTAATTGGATACAGTTTAGAGGAATGGCCATTCACGACAACAGAAATGCTCCGGTTGGAGAGGAAATTTGCTGTCCAGGTACAGAGTTTTGGTGGTAGGCCATAGGCCGAAAGTTTGTTAAGCAGCGCTGCGTGCCAGACCTGGTCGAATGCTTTGGATATGTCTAGAGCGACAATCTGGGATTCACTGTGTGTTACGTATTATTCTTTTTGTTTGGTGCCCTATTAATGGGATTATCCTGTTGGGCATGTATTCAATAAATAAATAAATTAGTAAATAAATAAATAATTGTATTTGTTTGTTTATTTTATTTTAATAATTGTATTTGCACATGATGTGTTATACATCCAATAGGGTATTTATGGAACAAATAAAGTATTGTATTGTATTAATATTGATAAGCGACCAACTAGTTGATTCATCATTCGTCAGTTGCTTGATGACTGATCGATTGTGCGGTTGAATGACTGACAGATTTAATATTCAAATTACTGACCAATTAAATGGTTAACATAGAAATAAGCAGTGCTGTTGAAGGACTGACAGATTTAATATTCAAATGACTGACCGATTAAACAGTTAACATAAAAATAAGCATTAAATACAATATGACAATGAATTCTAGCTTGAGTTTCGACAAAACTTCAAAACAGCAAGAACTCTGTTGTTTTGTATTCTTATTCAGCTTTATCTCAAATTAAGATTGGTAAAATGTGGTCTTATTAAAAATGTGTTTATATGAGTTATCTTGTTCCAGTTATGTGAACTGTTCCCTGGTAAAATACATGGATAGGCATAAGATCAAACCAGATAGCAAAGCCTTCCACCTTCTTCAAAAACTATTACTAATGGATCCTAATAAACGTATCACATCAGAACAGGCAATGCAGGATCCATATTTTCAGGAGGAGCCTTTACCTACTCAAGATGTATTTGCAGGTAAGATAAATTCATGTGGTCACTCAAAATTGTGGCTTACTTTTTTTTTAAATAAGAAAATTATAAGCTTCTGTGATAAAGTAAATATAATCATATATAAACAATTATACAGGATGTCCCACGTAGACCTTCCATTAGCCGTTTCTGGAGTACGGCTCACAATAGAATTCTGAAAATTCACACACATAGGTTTCTCAAAATTTCCAGTTCACTGAAAATATTGACGTTAGTATGGGACTTCCAGTTATACCAGAAATAGACGTTAACTTTCTTATTTCAAATGGAAGCTGGTGTTTTTTATTACGGATATAGATTGCTCGTCAAGTTTTATGGTAGGTTTTACTAACATGTTATGTCATTCTTTTTCAACTATTTTCGAGATATTTGACATTTTTCAAAAATTTTTTAAAAAACATCACATTTACACACCTGTATCTCTCTTATTTTTCAACCTGAAGAGTTGAAATTTTAAAGTGCAAATTCTAAAATGCCACTAAATATTTGGAATATACTAAAGCTAGTAGTGGCAATTTTAAAACCTTATAACTCTCTTATTTTAAACACAATACCCCATATTTTATAACGTTACTTCATGTACTTTTTATTGTTCTTTCGATTGGTATCAGCATTCCCCATACCAAAGTCCCACCGATTTGAAGATATTTAAACATTATTTGCGATAAGAAATAATTATTAGTGAGTTTATCAGGTTGGCCTAGGAGATGAAAATTTTAAACATCATTCTAAGAATGGAATGTTTCGTCCAAAATTTCATAAGAGTAAAGCATTATTAGAGAACAAAGAGATTTGTGTGTTATCACTTCATAATAAATGTTCGAAATTTGCACTGTTCACTTCGAGGCATTTGATGGCTCTTTTAATGATGGTACTCGTGGCTCGAGAAAGATAATCTTGCTCCATTGCGTTGAAGGCCTCTAATACTCTAGCTATCATATCTTGTTTTGTAGTAGGTGGTTCCTGGTAAACTTTGTTCTTAATGCACGCCCAGATACTAACATATAGTGGAGTCAAGTCTGGTGAGCGGGCTGGCCAACAATGCGGACCACTGTTAGCTATCCATCTGTCTTCAAATGTTTCCTGGAGTAGGTCACTTATTATCTGTGAGTTGTGTGGTGGAGCTCCATCTTGTTGATACCAAACTTCTGCAGCTTCGTGTTCATGCAAGGAGTTCAGCGCTGCTTTTATTACTTGCTGCAGAATGCGACAATATCCAGGACCTGTGAATACTGCACATTTAGAATTCGTTCTTACCTTTTTTTTAATCTAGCCATTATTACCGATATGAATAAAAGGGTCATATTTTTAAATTTAGTTTCAGTGAGTCAAATAAATATTTTAATAACATAATGTACTACAACCTGTTAAGGTCTCATCATAAATGTTAAGGGCAAAAATTCGATTGTATTTTACTGCGCAAAATACATTGAACCTCCAACAGTCCTGGAAATTTCCATCTCTAGTAATGTGAGGATTTTCGTCCGACCTATAGTGGCTGTTGTGATGATTGAACATGCATCTCTTTGAAAATTTTGACTCATTGCACCATATATTTTTACTTGAGAAATTTTCGTCTTCTTGAGTTTTCAAAACATACCATTCGGAGAATTCTACATGTCGGGAAAAATCCCCAGGTTCTAAATGGTGTATTAAAGTGAACGAAAATGGTGTCCATTTGTTAATTTTTAGAATTCTGTGAATAGTTTCTTCTTGAAACGTGCAAATTTCTACTGCAGTCTCTGATTGACGCATGCGGATAAGCAGTAAAAAATGCCAAAACATTTATTTGTGTCTCTTTGTCCAATAGCGGTTTATTTTTATTACCTTCTGAACAAAACGTGCCATTCTAAGAACAATTTTTCAATAGTATTCTGATCATGTCAGGAGTTGGTCTATGTCTATCTGGAAATCTCTCTGCAAACACACATGTTCTGCTAACAATTCAATTACACTCTCCGTAAATAATAATTAAATTCAAAAAGTCATCATTTGAGTAATTGAAGTGTGCCATTATTGTGGAAAATACGCTCTTTTATTAAAATACAATTGACAAAGGTACTTTACAGTACAACCATTAAGTTTACTGTCGAAAAATGACGTTTAAAATTTTCATCTCCTGGGCAACCTGATAAACTGAGTAATAATTATTTCTTATCGCAAATAATGTTTAAATATCTTCAAATCGGTGGGACTTAGGTGTAGGGAATGCTGATACCAATCGAAAGAACAATAAAAAGTACATGAACTAACGTTATAAAATATAGGGTGTTCTATTTAAAATCAGAGAGTTATTAGGTTTTAAAGTTGTCAAGATAGACCGGCCTATTTCGGACATCCTGTCTAACTTGTACTAGCTTTAGTAAATTCCAAATATTTGGTGGCATTTTAGAATTTGCACTTTAAAATTTCAACTCTTAAGGTTGAAAAATAAGAGAGATACAGGTGTGTAAATGTGATGTTTAAAAAAAAAATTGAAAAAAGTCAAATATCTCAAAAATGGTTAAGAAAAATGACAACATGTTAGTGAGACCTACCATAAAATTTGACGAGCAATCTAGATCCGTAATAAAAAACAGTATCTTCCATTTGAAATAAGAAAGTTGACATCTACTTCCGGTATAACGGGAAGTCTCATACTAACGTCAATATTTTCAGTGAACTGAAAATTTTGAGAAACCCACGTGCGTGAATTTTCAGAATTCAATTGTAAGCCGTACTCAAGAAACGGCTAATGGAAGGTATACGTGGGACACCTCTATGTATTTTCAATTTCAAGCAAGACAGTCAGAAGATAGTGCCCCTCTTGATGATAAATTTATATGGTTTGCATTGTGTGTTTTTTAGTGGAAATTATATGATTGTGCAGTACTCTTTGTAATCTTTCCAATGGTGCAAATTGAACTTGTGTATGGTAGTATTTGATGAAATTAGGTCCTCTATTGTGTTTATTTTAATGAATAGTTTCTGGTTTTAGTGAATTTTCTTTAAAAAAAAATCACTAATGAGGAGATCCCGCCTTTTGAACTTTGAAAAAATTCCTTCAAATGAGTGCTAATTATGCCCTCGAGAACACATATCCGGGGTCAGTTTTAATTTTTATGTTTATATATATATATATATATATATATATATATATATATATATATATATATATATATATATATATATATATATATATATATATATATATATATATACCACCATATATGTCAGCAGTGCAGCTTGAACTTATCCTTAATGTGCTGGAACAGTCTGTCCTCCCGCTGTTGGTAAAATTTGGTTATTATTGCTGATTTTAATGTATGTGTCACACCGATAACTCAAAAAATAATGGACTGATTTTAATCAAATTTGGTGAGTACTTTCATTTTGCCAGTGGCTTGGATAAGTTCGTTAGCCAGGAAAATCTGCTCAGTTAAAATAGATTAAACAATGATTTGTTTTAATTTCACAGATGGATTCCCCGGTCAGTATCAGTTCTGAGCTGACCTTAAATGTATGGAATTTCGACCACGAAAATATAATGCATGTTTGTAAGAAAAGAAATTCGAGACTCAGCTAGTGCGTTATGGTAGCGAATTTTTATTGAATGCCTCAAAGTGGAATAGCTCAATTTGCTATTAACCTATAAGGTTCGTTGGCCAGAAAACTAGTGTTTTCGGGAACATTTTAAGTTTATTTTCGAAAAAATTTTGTAAATTTTCAAACAGTAAAGTTATTTTTATGAAATATAGTACTTTTTTTCTACTATATATGTTATACTGGTAACCAAATTTGATGTCTTAAAAAACACACATATTTGCTATTTAAAACATTTATATGAAAATTCACTATCATAGCGCACTTGCTGCGTCCAGACTTTTTTTCTTATATTCTTTGTTCACAAGATAACCGTCTGCTGAAATTGAAACTATACAATTATTTAATATACAGGGGGCAGCCAGTATATTTCATCATTGCTGGCTGCAGCCTTTACTAATATTTGTTGTTATCGCTAAACATGGAGTCATGTGGCAGGTGCAACATTAGCCTGAAGAGATCTAAGCTTGCATCTTGTAATAAATGCGGCATATTAGAATGCCAAGCTTGCTCTGAAATGTCACTCATGATGACCTTGGGAAGAAAATTTGGATAATTTTGTAACTCTTCTTTCAATGCAGACCATGGTTCCATACGCCTTGCTTTTGCTCAGCAGCCATCAGAATTTGGCAGCCACCCTTTTCTTTGAACTTCTTAAGCCATTTCAACATGGTTTCAGACAAGGCAGATCAACAATGACAGCTATAGCAGAGTTTTGTGCAACTTGATAGAGTGGGAGTACGTGGTATAGCTCGGTGAATAAAATCCTACCTCACAGGGAGAAGACAGACAAATAAATATTTTTTTCATATGCCAAATAAAAAAGGTTTTACACACATGCAGAATGGCTAACTTTATCTGTTATATGTAAGAAGTGTGACTGACTATATCAACAATTCTGCAGATGTTGGTTATAAGTAATGTGTGTATAAGTAAATAGATATCTCATAAGATAAACGGTAAATTGTATTCCCTTAAAAATTGATTACAGGTTGTGCGATCCCTTATCCGAAACGTGAATTCCTGACAGACGATGACCAGGAGGAGAAGGCAGACAATAAGCGGCAGACACAGCAGCAACAACAGACCCAGCAATCCCAACAACAGACCCAACAACAGACGCAGCAACAACAGCAACAGCAGTCTGGAAACGGAGACAATCATGGCAACCCAGCTAAGAGAGTAAGACTGACCGGACCACCCCATCCGGGACAGGTCAACCAACAGGTAAGAAAAATTGTTGCTAGAACAAATCACTGCATGTATACAGGGCGAGTTTTTGATAGTGTTACGAGGGGACGGACATCTTGAAAACAGTTTAAAAATGATTTGACCTCCTCCACTTATTATATAAAATATTTATTGTCAATTACTAGGCCAAGTCAAGATCGAGCAGTATGGGTGTGTCAGTAAACACATTACCTTTAACGTGGTAATGCCAACCGGCTGGCGTTTCTTTGGAAATGGAAGCTGCCCGTGATTTTTATGTGAAGAAGAAAAAAAATCTCTTAGTCAGCCTTAAATGGCCTGTAGAGCACGGGAATATTAAATTAAGACCCCCAATTTTAGTATATTCACTACAGTACCATATACCCTGCGACCTCTCAACGTCGCCCTCGTACTATTTTATAACAACTAAAATTCGGGGTGGTTGGATTTACTATCTCTAGAAATGAAATTCAGTCATTTACTTTTCAAGCTAATTTAATATAATTTAAATAAATTTAACACTCAAGATTTACTCAAAAACCCATTGAACAACAATTGTTTAAAATATAACATCACTTAATTGCGCCTCTGAGATTGAAGCGTTAGATCTTGCGCAAAGCGCGCCTCAAAAGAACCAGGCTTAATTTACCCTTCCAGTATTGACAAGGCTTCCTGGTTCTGTCTCACAATTGGCACGAAAATAAACTGATATAATGATAGTCTACGTTTAACTAAAATCTATAAACAAGCCCTTATGGTTTACCCCTACAGAGATTAAATGTCTTATCTACGATACTCTAATGTCTCAACCCTAACTATACAATTTACACTTACTTCCTATACTAAACTATTCGATATATGAACATAAATCCACTCCCCGGTAAATCAGTTACAATTATAAAAACAAACAAAAGAAAATCTTAGGATCCTTGTTCTGATTTGTATTAATTATGGTTAGGGTAATTCTCCAATACAGCTACCATGTATGCCTTTATACCTTGACAAGAAAAGAAAATTATAGCTAGCACTTACCCCTTCCGTTTGAATATTCCAGTAGGAAAGAAAACAATACCGACCTTGCAAGAGCACTCCAGTACCCTATCTCTTGGAGGTTTTGATAATTATCGAGCGATAACGATTAATTAATACAAATTTAAAAAAAACTCCCTGTTTAAACCTCTAACTAAACACAGATTCTTTCCGAATCACTAAGCACCACATAGACCCCGCGTTCTCTTGAAAGAAAACTACCTTTTCCCCTGTACCTCTTTTTTCTGACTTTACAGAGTTAAAGTCCGAACTCCAATCGCGTGTGTCAGCACTCCGGTATCGGTTTATTCCAAGTACTTTCGTAATATCTTAACTCGGTCATGCAACTTTAATGATTCCACAGCGTTGAATATCATCATACCTCCACGTGTTTACTAGCAAAGTATCAAAGTCTCTACCCGGTGTTTACTGACATTAACTACGCTCTGCACCTGTTGTATTCGAGTAATTTAATGTTGCAATGATATACTTGATTTTTATTTCATAACACTCTGACAATTGTTTCAACGAAACCAAATATTAAATTAGCAAATTTATGTACTGCCCCGCAATTACAAACCCCACTTAAAAGACAACCCTATTTAGCGGTATCTAGGTACTACATAGGCTGGCCCATAATCATAGTTGTCTTCTTGGACACTGGCCAAAACTCAAGCAGGTAATCCTGATTACAGGGGGAGATATTTAAACATATTTTTACATTTACCCCCGCCCTCTATTTTGAGTGGCGGGGGATAACTTTTGATTTTGATTTTTAAATGGGGTGATGTATTTTTTTTATACAATTCGAATCTTGGACCCCCCCCCCCCCTTCTTCTAAAGCAGTATCAATTTTAATTGCCTAAAGACAAACCTGTGAATGATTAAGCTGTCTAACGGGGCGAGTTTACGAGTCATTTACTTTACCTTAAAAGTATTATGAACGTAAACTGTAAATATCATAAACTCGTCTCAACTTCTTTATTATTAATACTTGAGTAAATATTTATTAGGTACATTTTTCAAACTAGGCAATTATACACGTCCTGCCGCTCGGGCGTGTATTCAAAAAAATTACCCCCTGTTATATTGAAAGAAAACATTCTTGTTTACCGACCTTCAACGGAGGTCTTGCTTGATATTTGTTTGGAACACTATGACCGAGCATTCGGGCCCAATTCACCAAAATTTTACTATATAATCGGCCTTAGCATATACCTGTGACGAAATATGTGACATTTATTTTTATTTTATGTGTTAAAACAAACTCTGGGTTAGGGTTTTTATCCTAAGAATAAAAACCAGTTATCTAGTTTTAAAATCACTTTAATACAAAAATAAAATTTATACAAAGGTTTCTTTAAATTAAATTTAGAGGTGTGCAAAGTTTCAAAATTTCGAACCGAACCCGAACTCGAACCGAACCTTCGGTTCGAAAATATGTTCGCACTAGCGACCTTGAAGTAGTTCGAAGTTCGAAATATGTAATTCTCCAAAATAGGTCGAACTTCTTGCTCAAAAGTATTTGAAATTGAACTTTACAGGCATTGAATACTGCCAAAGATAGCGAAGTTGCGGCCCCGTTAACTCAGTAGCAGCACTGTAAACTCGTTATTGGTCTCATTGAGTCGATAGCGTAATTTTAGGATATTTCACTCATGCATATTTTTGACAGTTGGTGGGACACATTGAAACACGATGAAGCCATTTAGCAGTCACAGAATTATTTTTCTTACATTCCTAGCCTCCTAACACCTTTTTCAGTAACAACATTATGATGGTGGTGTTCGAAGGCGATCGGTAACGTAAATTTTCAGAATTTGTGAGGATAATTGCATATTGATTTTGGAAAGCGCTGGTTTCAACATGGTTTATTTCACAATGAACCAAAACAGTTAAATATTCACAATCAGGAGACAGTTCCAATTTTAAGTGGTTATTTTATACCTATCATGCTCACTTTGACCCTCTCAATCTGTTTGCTAAAACTGCCTAGCCAATGCCAAACAACAACAACAACATATTTATCATTGTTTAGTTTTTTTTTTTTGTATTTTTGATTTAACGTTGACCCATCTCCACAACGATCAGCACCAGAAGGCATTTTCACCCAATGAACCTGCAAATTTATTGAACCCTTCCTTTGTGTAAAAAGAATGGGAATCTTTTACACATCAAATATTGTATGTTACAATATTCCTAAATTTGGTATTTAAGGAAATGATATATGAACACTGAAGAATTTTGGGTAGTTCGATGTTCGATTTTGAATTTCTAAGAAGTTCGAAGTTCGACTCTGAACCTTAGACATACTATTTCAGAGGTTCGAAGTTCGAGGCGCAACATATTTGCTTGGGTTCGTTCATAGTTCTGTTCGAACAAAACATGGGTTCGCACACCTCTAGTTAAAATTATGGCAAATTTTTGCTGAAGGTTCTGTCTATGACAGACGTAGATTCTCTGATAACTCCAAATCTACTGTTAATTAAACATCATTGTATGAAAGGTTTTTCTAATCTGTGGGAAAATGTTATGCAAAACTGATACTGGTTAAATTGGTTCAGTATTTAGTCTGCCAATTATTAATGTTACGCCTTTAGCTCATACAACCACAATATAAAAACAGACGTTAGAAAGTAGGTTAAATAAAAGAAAATCTCTGAATGGTGTCACAAAAGATGCCAGCTGCTCAGCCTTGGGTAGGGTTTTTAACCTATTAACCCAGAGATCTCAGCGCCACACTGTCGAAAGAAGTGAATGAAAATATGACTGGCGACAGTCAAGTAAAATAGAGTGAGAAGACCTTATCTAACTAACCTTGACAGTGAAAGGTTAGCAAGACATCTAACGAAATTGCAACTTAACACAATAGGTTGAGAATAATACGCACACATAAAATTTGAAACTTCACATTTATATATTATACAAAAGAGAAACAAACATTACAATAAGTATGTTTTAAAAGACAGACAGTAAAACAGGTATATAACAAGCAGAATTAGCAAGAATCAATGCGTGGAATATAAATATAGCTTTCAAAAACAGCGTGTAACTTTTACAAAAGATTGTATAGCAATCCGTAAACCTTTTACGGAATGCGACAGATAAAAAATGATTAATACATTTTCAACAAACTTATACAGTACAGTTATTTTAATTCAAATGAAATTGGTGAACACGATTGTACTACAAATGGTAAATGGTTTATCTCAGATGAATACAACCAATCAAAAACCACTTCACCGCAATCGCCGCTTTAGTTGTAACGTGTCGAAAATGTTCCGAACGTTGGGATTTCCGCAACTTGCACACGCATATGATCAACGTGTAGCTGGTGTATATATAATTGTATGCACCAAATATGCGGTGTTATGTCAATAGCAAGAAGGTATTGCGATGTGACGTTGGGATTGCGCCGAGTGCACTTACAAACTATAAGGATGTTTGCATTAAAACTAAAGACTAGTAACCCAATGCAACCATGCACGCACACTTTATCCAGCGAGTTAAAAACAACAACAAAAAAATGTTAAAAGATTCAGTTTGTTACTCTGTAAAATAAAAAAATTGTTTAATACTGCTCCACTAAATCCATATATTTTCTCAAGGGAAAATGTACCCACACACCTGCATTGGAAATAAAGGTGCTAAATCACCGACAAAATTTTGTATAATAAATATTAAAAGAAAATCATTAGTTACTTGCAAAAGAAATCCACTAGGAACTAATCTGTTTTTAATTAGTTTAAAGAAAGCTTAAAAGGTTTACTAGCTTTAAACAACTTAATTTAACTATATCCACGAAGTTATGAAACATTATAGGATAATAAATTCAACAGACAATGTCCATGAACACTTGTGGCCCTTTAAAAATATTGCCAAATTAGTTTTAAGCAAATTATCTTACATGAAAATTCTCTACAAGTTCCAATCTATAATCTATACCATACAAAAACACCAACGTAAATATTTTAACAAATTTTAACTGAAAAGTATACTGCAAAATGAAGGAAGTTATAAAGTCTGCCAACAATAGCTAACTAATTAAGTTTCTGCAAACTGCTGTTACTTTGAAAGTCAGTAGAGGCAATCACTTATGATAAATAAACTCCATATAGTTCCCAATTAGCGCGGAATATATATTCTGTCAGCAAAAGGTAAAATGGAACACACTTACAGTTTTCTATTGACAGCGATGTTGACCAACTGAAAATAATAAAAGTTTAATCAAAACAAATACTACTTTTTCTGGGTGGATCTGGACCAAAAACTTAAATTTTGCAGTGCAAATTTCTGACACTTTAGATGAATAACTGCACCAGTTCAATACCTAGGTATTCACTTTAACTATTTCTGGACGCCCTCGTGGCGCAGGTGGCTAGGTGCCAGCCTGCTAAGCGAGAGGTCCCGGGTTCGATTCCCGGGTGGGCCAAGTTGACTCTGTCTGGAAAATTTAAAAATATATAGAATGATGGGAAAGAATGTGCTAATGGCCTGAGATGCCGCAGCCAATAATATTAAATTAAAAAAAAAAGTCTGATTTACACTGATGAACTTAGGAAAAACTGGCGAGGAGATTTATTGTAATAACAGCCAAGAGTAAAATACAACAATAGTATTTATTAATTGTTTAAAATATAACATTGATTGATTGATTGACATAGGTGATTGTCCAAAATTGTTGTTGTTGTCGACTGTACCTTGGAGAAACAAGCTGTTTTTCACTAGTAAAAAACTGAACTAAATTCAAATTTTTTCACTATAACTAAATAAGAAAGTGCTCTTCCAGCTGATGTTGGGTGCATTTGTGTGGCTTGACTGTTAAGTTAGAGATCTTTGAATTTCATTTGGCGACATTTTTTCCTAACTTGCCAACACACACTAGCTAACCTCAAACTCTGCAGTTAGTTAGTTAGCTAAACATACTGCCACCGCTTCCCATCTGTATCAGAAGGGAGGCTATGGCGTCGCATCTTAGAATGCGAGACTCAGGTAACTGGTGCGGAGAGGTAGCAGTAATAGGGGATGCAAGAGTCGCCAAGGAGGTGGAAAAGGAAATTCTGATTTCTGCCATCAAGGTACGGGATGCCGAGGGCGATATTAGGTTGACTAGGCCATACACCCTCAGGATCCCCAGTAGGGATCAGTGGAGGGAAAATCAGGTTGCATTCCAGCCCGCAAGCCTGGTCTGTTTCACCGACGGATCGCGGCTGGAGGATCAACAATCCTCCGGGGCAGGAATATACATCGAGGACCTGGGGATGTGCGAGAGTTCTGCTCTCGGCGCATATACCACGGCATTCGAAACAGAGGTGTACGCTATCCTGTCTGTGGCCAATATACAGGATGTGGGGAGGAGCCCCGAGAAATGTGTGTACATTTGCTCAGATATCCAGGCGGTCCTCCGGGCAGTCTGCGCAGCCAGAATCAGGTCAACACTGGTTCAGGAGTGTGCTGACGCACTCAAAGGACTAGCCAGGACAAAGGAGGTGCAACTGGTGTGGGTTCCGGGGAATAAGGTAGCCCAGCGGCCGTTCTGTAGCCCGGAGCCTGCAATAGGCATAAGTAGGAAGACAATCTCTGTCGCCTTAGACAGGTGGATTGAGGAAGCAATGGAGAGGTACTGGGGGTCGGTTGATGGCTGTAGGCAGGCGAGGGACTTTGTGGTGGGTCCGGACAGAGATAGAGCTGTCTGGCTACTCGGTAGGTGTCGACCTATGCTTCGCCGCATCCTTTGGGTGCTGAGAGGCCACTGCACCCTTAGAAGGCACCTCACATTGATAGGTGTAGAGAGGGCTCCCATTTGTCAGAAATGCGGCGAGGATGAGGAAATGTCCTACCACTACCTGTGTGAATGCGAGGTTTTTGGGAGTCTTCGAGCAGAATTGTTCGGATCGAGGACTCTGCAGAGGAATCAGGTAAATACCGTCCACCATTTGAAGACCGTCACGGCCTTCATTTCTAGGTCGAAGCAGTTTGGCGACGGAACCGAGGAAGAGTAGAACATGGTTGCTGGGGTTGGCAAAAAGGTCCCATTGTGGCCTACTTGCTTGGCGTTGGCCTCCCCGCCACTGCTACTATTACTACTACCTAAGCTTTGCTTAGATTATCAGAATGTAAGCTGACTTAAAAAGTAAAGCGTACCAATCTACGTTATAAACTACTTGTGTGCAAAAAATTTTTTGATTAGCTCTTTCAGTTCCGGAAATATAATTGATTAGGTTAAAAACAAAAACAAATATTTATCAAGTAAGTAATAAATGTGTGAAAGAATAATACTTTTGTTTTCAGACAATACCGATTTCCCAACAGCAAGAGTTCCATCAGCAGCAGATGATGTATAACAACGGTTCTCAACAGCAACAAAATTTCCAACAACGCTTCTAGTTAGATAAGATCTGATTTTAATATGTAATTTATTATAGGAAGTTTTTAATCGCTATTTATTGACGTGGTTCATAAAATTATACTGAAGCCTTATTCAGTGTCTATTTTTAAAAGTAAATAAATATATACACATTTTAGTCGCTATATGTTTTTAATATATCCATATACATCATTATCCTAGAATACAAATTATAAAGTTCAGCAAGTGCGTTATGGTAGGAAATTTATTTGTTCATTTATTCATACACCATCCAACAGCTTAAAAGCCAAATTAAGGATGGGCTGATACACAAAAGATAATAACAAACAATAATCAAACAAACTACACAAAAGAGAGATTCACAAATTACATCGCTTTGAAAAACATTTTTATCTCTGATATGTTACATGTAGAGGTGTGCGAAGCTTCGAAATTCCGAACCAAACCCGAACTCGAACCGAACCTTCGGTTCGAAAATATGTTCGCACTAGCGATGTTGGAATAGTTCGAAGTTCGAAATATGTAATTCTTCAAAGTAGTTCGAAGTTTGTTGCTCAAAAATACTTCGAAATTTAACTTTACAGGCATTGAATGTTGCCAAAAGTAGTGAAGTTGCGGCCCCTTTAACTCGGTAGCGGCGCTTTAAACTCATCGAGTCGATAGTGTAGTTTCAGGAAATTTCACTCATGCATATTTTTGACAGTAGATGGGACACATTGAGACACGACGAAGCCCTTTAGCAGTCACAGAATTATTTTTCTTGTATATCCTAGCCTCCCAATACCTATTTCAGTAACAACATTATGATGGCGGTGTTCAAAGGCGATCGGTAACGTAAATGTTCAGAATTTAAGGATAATTACAGATTGCCTTTGGAAAACACTGGTTTCAACATGCCTTATTTCACAGTGAGCCAAAACAGTTAAATATTCACAATCAGGAGACAGTTCAAACTTGTAAGTGGTTATTTCATACCTATCATGCTCACTTTGAACCCTCCCAATATGTTTTCTAAAACTGCCTAGCCAATACCAAACAACATATTTATAATTGAGCTTATCTATAGATCTAGAAATCTAAAAAAGTTTCAAATATTTTTTATTTTTGATTTAACATTGACCCATCTCCACAACGATCAGAACCGGAAAGCATTTTCACCCAATCAACCTGCAACTGTGTCGAACCCTGCCTTTTTGTAAAAAGAATGGGAATCTTTTATATATCAAATATTGTATGTTAAAATATTCATAAATTTTGTCTTTGAGGAAATGATATATGAACACTTAAGAATTTTGGGTAGTTCGATGTTCGATTTTGAATTTCTAAGAAGTTCGAAGTTCGACTGTGAACCTTAGACATACTATTTTAGAGGTTCGAAGTTCTAGGCAACATATTTGCTTGGGTTCGTTCATAGTTCAGTTCGAACAAAACATGGGTTCGCACACCTCTATTATCGTCGGCTTGGTGCAAAACTATCCAACTATTTCAGAAGTTCGAGGCAACATATTTGCTTGGGTTTGTTCATAGTTCAGTTCGAACAAAACATGGGTTCGCACACCTCTAGTTAAATGAGAAGATATCTAGGCGGTCTTGCAGTACAGAGTAATCATTGCACATCTAGTAAATTGGAGACGATTGCAGCAATCGCGTACGAGCAGTTGAGAGATAATAATAATAATATATTTATTACCATCAACCATAAATGGCATATGAAAAGCAATCGGCTACACATTATTCCATCTTATACATCAGATAAACACACACACAGAGAAAATTCCACTATCTACAACTATCTAGATATGTAAATCTGTCTCAGACTTAAGATTTAAAATTTAAAAGGCACAAAAAATCTTAAGCAACTACACAAATTAATCCCTTAAGTATACAAGAGACAAAATTGAAAAACTCACTGATACATAGGGTCAAAGAAACAATGAAACAACAAACAAAAAACCAAGACACAACATTACTCTAAAATTTGAACATCAAAAGGCTAACCGGTCACACTTTCACCACTTAAAAATTCCTCAACGCTATGACAGGTTCTTGAAAGGAGTAATCTCTTGACCTGCATCTTAAAACCCTTGGTGCTATTTATGTCTTTAAAATTGTTTGGCAACTTGTTATATAACTTCACACCAATGTATATCATATTTCTCCGTGAGGAAGTAAGCCGAAAATGTTGCAAGCTTAAATAGTCTTTACATCGGGTGTTAAAAGTGTGAAAATCTATGTTCCTCACAAACTGATCTTTGTTGTCATGGATATAAACCACAGTGAAGAATGTAATTACTGACAACGGTAAGTATTCCTTCTTGTAAAAAAAGTCTTCTACAGCTCTCGCCTGGGGATACACTGCACAGAGCTCTAATTGCTGCCTTCTGTTGCTTTAGAACCAACTCAATACTGGCGGAACCTCCCCACACCAAAAGTCCATAGCACATCAACGAATGGAAGTTCGCAAAATAAGCAGTTCGAGCTGCAAGGTAAGTACTGTGCTTTCTCATATAACGAACGCTGTTTACTACACTAGGCAATTTTTTGCAAATTTTTTCAATGTGGGTTGTCCATTTCAGGCCACTGTCCACGAAGAGTCCCAGAAACTTGACAGATACATCTCTTTTTAATGAAAAATTTAAGACATTGGTCTTCTCTTTATTTAGTTTTAGGTTATTGCTTTGAAACCAATCTTCTGCCTCACCCAGAACTTTAGCGTACCTGATTTTTACTTCGACTTCTGAATGGACTGTATTTATAAAAGTGGTATCATCTGCAAACAGACACCCTTTTTTTGAATTGGTATTAGGCATTAGGTCGTTTATATAGATGACAAATAATATTGGACCCAATATGGAGCCTTGTGGGACTCCTTCTCTTACTACTCGTTCGGAAGAGTAGGCACCCTTGAAAAAAACCTTTTGGCTTCTGTTGCTAAGGTAGGATTTAAATAGCTGTAACGTAATTCCTCGAACACCATAATGTTCAAGTTTTTTCAGCAAGAATATGTGACTAACTGAATCGAAACCTTTGCTTAAATCACAGAAAGTTATTTTTACTTCGTCCTTACACTCTAAGCTGTCTATAATTTCTCTTGTCACATCTACCAGTGCTGTAATAGTTGACCTGTTTTGTTTATAACCATGCTGTTCTTTGGTCAACAAACTGTTCCTCTCAAAGTATAAGATTAGCCTACATTTTATAAGAGCCTCCAAAATTTTGGAAAATACAGGTAGCAACGAGATGGGTCTATTATTTGCACTATTTTCCATGTCTCCTTTCCTATAGAGTGGAATTACCTTTGCCAGGTTTAAAAGATCTGGAAATATTCCACTAAGAAAACACTTGTTAATCAATGTTGTCAAAGGTTTAATTATTATATCTATAATTTGCTTTATCATTTGTACTGAAAAGCCATGTATGTCCAAAGTTGTTTTATTTTTTAACTTGTTTACAATTTTCAAGACTTCATTTTCGGTTGTTGGGTTTAAATAAAAGGAAAATGTCGGCTTATTAATGCATTCAAGCTTTTTACCCATTCTGTCCAATGTCAGGTCAGTACCAGCAACTTGAGTATAAAATTTATTGAAATCGTCAGCACTCAAAGCTAGAACTCCTCACCAAACTTTTTTGTTTTCCAAGATATAATGTGCCTGAAAAACGTGCTGCAACACGAGGCATATTTAAATTAAGTTGCTGAAGCAGATTAGGGCAATCAAACACAGAATTAACCAGTTTGTATAAAAATATAATGAAACTGCACTCCCTGCGCATCTGCAGACTAAAGCAAAGAAGTAAACTTTCCTAAGGGAAACCAATAGAAAGATATTGGCCATCCTCACGAAAGCTAAGAAATTTTAGAAATTTCCTTTGCACTGATTCTGGGCTTGCCACATGTATCTCATAAGTAGGCCCATACAACTGAGCCATATTCAAGTCTGGACCTAACCAGACAATGAAAGAGCAGGGAGAGGCTGTTTTTGCTGTTTGTTATCAGAAACCCAAGAGAGAAGCCTTACACTGTAAGCGGAACTGACAGTCTGCTCATAGTGTGGTTTAAAAGATAGAGTACCATCAAAAACAATTCCAAGGTCCCTTACTGTCCTGGGGCGATCAAGTGAAAGCCCACTTATATTTTATCTGAAAGTAATTGAGTGCTTATTTCGAGTAAAGGACATCACACACAGTCAGTGAGAAATTTTTGCTGTTTGTTATCAGAAACCCAAGAGAGAAGCCTTACACTGTAAGCAGAACTGACAGTCTGCTCATAGTGTGGTTTAAAAGATAGAGTACCATCAAAAACAATTCCAAGGTCCCTTACTGTCCTGGGGCGATCAAGCGAAAGCCCACTTATATTGTATCTGAAAGTAATTGAGTGCTTATTTCGAGTAAATGACATCACACAACACTTAAAAACATTCATAGAAAGACCACTCCGACAACACCATTCATCAAGGATCCGAAGACAGTTCTGGAGCTGCAAACAGTCATCAACGTTCGAAATATTTGGAAAAATCTTAATATCGTCTGCATACATTTAAAAAGGAACATGCAAAACATGTTTAGCTGAGTCGATAAATATATTAAACCACAGTGGACCGAGTATGGAACCCTGCGTCACTCCCAAAGTTATGTGATAGGTGTTAGATTTGACACCCCCAACCTAAACAAATTGCCTCCTTCCATCCAGGTAAGATCTGAATAGGCCAAGCAAGCCCTCGGAGATGCTGATAGCCCTCATCCTGTCAATTAGAACAGAATGATTTAGACAATCGAAGGCCTTAGAACAGTATACTTTTTTTATGTGAAACAGTATTAGCTGAAAAAGGCAGGCCTCAAAAAGCTTACAGAAGACACATAGTATGGCTATTGGTCGATAGTTTGATGGATCACCACTATCCCCCGCCTTGAAGACAGGGAAAACTCGTGACAGCTTCCAAATCGCGGGGAATGTTCCAGAGCTAAGAATCAATTTTAAATGTTTCTTAAGTGGAGTCAAAAAAGCATATAAACAGTCGCGCACCAAGAAGCCAGGAACTAGATCAGATCAAGAATTCTGTTGTTAATATTATCAACATGATTAAACTGTCCAAGGAGTAGCAGATTACAGAAATTTTGAAAAGCAGACACACGAGCGGAAGGGTTGTTCTGACGACAAGAAGCATATTCAGGCATGTTAAAGTCACCAACTAAGAGTGTCGCACGACCATATTTTATGCACAGGGACTCGAGAGCTTCAAACAAGAGGTAGTAGTCATTAATTGTAGTATTGGGAGGTATGTAAACGACAAAAACATTAATTGAGGCCCGATGATCCGAGACTCTGACTCCCACAATGTCAACACCAGAAAGAGCATCAAATCCGCCACAGTTCCTCCGAATATCAAGGCGATGAGTAGCAAAGCAAGCGTGCACAGCAGGCAGAACACCACCTCCCCTAGTCTTGCAAGAGGAGGAAAAATCCCTATCTGATCTGTAGACTATATATTGATCATCAAACAGTTCGCTACTATAAATATCACTATCCAGCCAAGTCTCAGTGAACGCAAAACAGTCAAGAGGGTGTGCCTGTGAGCAAACAAAAGAGTAAACGTCATTAGTTCGTGTCCTGAGGTCCCTGACGTTTTGATAAAATAAGTTAAATTGGTTCTCTGTTGAACAGGCAAAAGAAGAATGATGATTATGTCTAAAATTTGAGACAGATCTAACAGGCCTGCCAGGAGACTGGGTTTCTACTTCAACATGACATTGTGGTAATTGCTATTTCATCTGCAAAATATCTGCTCTTATCGATTGCAGCTTTTGCTTGTAAATCACACAGTTATGGTCCCAGGCCGCATGATCATAGGCAACTCCATCCCTTACCTTAGCAGCATTGAAGCAGTTCACACAACAAAGAGTAGAAGCCACACAGTTTTTCAGAGGATGGTCACCAGAACACTTAGGACATATGGTTTTGCCCCTACAGAATTTGGAAGTATGGTGGAAGCCAGAACAGTTAAAGCATCACGTAATATCAATACCATCATAAACAGAGCAGCGATCATACCCGATAAAAATCTGACCAATATCTAAAGCCAACTTTTAGGAAACACAATCAACTTACAGAACAGCCTGATAAATTCTATTATTACTTCTTAGATGATCATTAGAGATTAACTTAACATCAGAGTCACCAAAGATGTTTCCATTTTGAAGCTTAATCAGTCTTATTAGTTCATCCCCCTCAATCTTTTCAGAGAGGCCAACGATACGTATTCGCAGGTGTTGATGCGTAACTTCTTTCACACTATATTCACCAGAAAGAGTGCCCTCAGCCAAACACCTTAATCATCTTTCCTGGATGAACAGCTAACTATCAAGCCACCTTTAGCAATATTTTTGACTTTAGAAACACAGATATCAGTTTCCGCGGGATTGACACCCCGATACAGATCAGCCTTAGTAACAACAGCAGACTGAGTGTCATCCTTTGGCCTTATAAGCACAGAAACTCTCTTGCAACAGACTGTGCAAACGTTGGAACACTGCGGACACCAGCATCTTGTGAACGATCGACAGACTTAGATACTGCAGAGCCGGAGAAATCAGGGCTGGTGATGCATCTGACCAGATCTATATTAGACTTCTTCAATGTGGCTATATCAGCTTTCGATTCATCAATAACTGCCAAGAGCTTGCCCATTTCAGCTGTAAAGACATCCCGGGAGATAAAATTGGAGCTTTTAACACTAACAGAGGATATAATGTCATCATTATCAGTCAATCCCGCCGACTGGGAACCAACATCATCACAATCGTCACACAAATACCGCATTTTTCTTCTTATTCATATGCAGTGTCTGACCGTATATTAACAAAGTCTGATCAAAAATTGTTGTTTTTTATGACACAGTTCTTGAAACGCAAAGCCTGTGTGTCTCTATGACATCATGAACTTAATTGTTGTGCCGGAAAATGTGTTTACTCGCTTCTTGAATAGTTGAAGATTATACGTCTTTGGAAAGATGTCTGCCGGAAGGGCATTCCAAAGCTTAAATGCTATAGGAAAGAATGAATATTCGTAACAAACCATTTGATAAGTGGGTAATTTGCTGCTAGAAGCGTGTGCTTTTCGACTATAACGGGTTGGCCCCTTAATGGTCGTAATTGGAGGTACTAACAATGCAATTTCGAAGCAGCAATATCAATAGAAGATGCAGGGATCTCCAATATTTCTTCTGCGGTTGGGAGAAGTGAGATTGACTGTAATTGGTGTATCTCCTATAACAGCTCGGTTCTGTATAGAATTTAGGAGGCACAAGGCTGTCTTTGAGGCAGCACTTGTAACGATTACGTTTCGTTACTGCTTTAATTATTCAAAATAAACCCGCTAGAGACTTAATTAATAGCCGACAATCCAATATCTGTAAGACAATTGATGTTTTAATTTTTTTAAAATTTTTCATGAAAAGTCGCTAAATCTTCAAGTACCGTAAACCCCTTTACTGCATTTCTAATTTGTACGTTAAAATTCAATATATGTTTGCCATGGGAAATACCTCGCATTATTACTGAACAAATATTTCCAGGAACGTAATAAGCATTGAAAATATACGTTAGGAATATTCGAGAACAAAATATTGTTTATCTGTAATTTTCCGATCGGTGATGTCACCCAAGAAAGACCGTTGAAAAACGTTGCAGAGAAATTCCGGCACAACCTTCAACTGTGGACACGGGAGGTGAGACGTCGTGACTTCGCTACCGATTGGAGCTCTCGTTTTATCTCATTCGAAGAATGGAGGCTAGAAAGAGCTCGCGCATAGCCACCAACGGTCACGGTAAGAATTTTTACGTGCAGAGAGTAGGAATTACAGAACCCGACACATAAGCGGGGACTAGTGATGGGAAAAACTGTTATTATTGCTTTAACAGGTCGCACCTGTTTCTGTTATTTAGAAATAACAGTTAAATATAACAGGTTGAAAATAACAGTATGAACTATGAATTATTAAGAATTCCACGTAGACGTAGTAACAGTAGCTGAACCCGTCCGGTGGTGTAGTTGGGTAATGTTTAAAATAAAAAATATTCTTGTATTATGTTTAAAACAATTAATAACTTTTTTATTAAAAAAATGATGGAGGTTTTTTTTGGGTATTCATCACTAATAATAATTTGGTAAAAAATTCAACAATGCAGAATTTCTTTCGAATTTTCTTTACTAATTAAGTATTAGTTAAGCATTGAGCTTGAAAACCTCTATAGCCATCTTTTCCTTGAAAATGAGAGTTATATGAAATAAATGAATTATTGTAAGCAAAAAATAAAATAAATATTTTTTTTTAAATTAAAACTATTTTTTTTTCTTTCTACCCATAGGGCGAAGTGTGTCTGGTTTCAACTATACCGGGTACAGGGAATATTTTTATAATTTCATTAAAATTGGTAATACTGTTTCTGAGATTTTTTAAGTTTCAGCGATTTTTTATTTTGCAGTAGTAATAAAAAAAGATGTTTAAAATCGGACCTATTTCTTAGATTTCCAATGTGAAAAGTAAAAAGGAATATTGATTTATTAGTTACATAAGGCAAAGAAGAATGAGCAAAAAACTACCTAATATAATATAATACCTAAGGACTCATGTTAAAGCATAACTGTACATTTGTATACATATCAGTTTTTTCTTAAAACAAAAATGCCATCTGCATATCGAGTTATCTAATGAAGATTGAGTTTACGTCAACGACTGTGATTATTTTTTTATATACGCGGTGACCTGATTTTATTTTTACAGTGATATAAGTAATTCATTTTTAATAATTTTCACTTGCTACATATACAGCCTTTCACATATTGAAAAATTAAGAACGAATTTTTTAGCGACCATAAATGTCAGAAGTGAAGGAAACTTAGCTTACTTTTTACAAGCATGACTTGTAATATCAATAAAATGAGGTAATATAAAAGGTGTTCCATTTGAATAATGAAAGTTGATGGAGTTTCCGCAAAACCGGAAGCTCCAACATGCTGCACCTCTCTAAAATTTCGGTAAAGAAATTTGCCTTTATTCTGCACATATGGTTCTTTATTACATTACGCTTTTATTTTTTGTTAGAAGGATCTCTAGTTACATTTTCGATTCTCGGTTCACCGCCGATGAATCTCTGGTCATCTTAATCAGTACGCTTTTAAAAACTGTACAAACAACGAACCGCTTTTGCCTAGAAATGGAGATCCACTTAAATGGTGAAAAATTCATTCTTATGAATATCCACATTTAAGTAAAATGGTGAAGGAGAAGTTTGGGACTGTCGCTACGTCTGCGAAAGACTTTTTTCTAAAACAGGACAAATTTTAAGTGACCGCCGTAACAGACTTTCGTCGACCAAAGTCAGTCAAATAATGTTCATCAACAAAAACTCAGAACCTTAAAAGTGTTTTGTTAGAAAAGTATTTCTTAGTGTACAACAATTTTTCTCACAGAAAAAAAGAAACATCGTTGATTTTATTTACATTTTTCATATTTTGTGTTTGTTTATAAATTGTAAATATATGTTTGTGTTTTTGTGAATCAACAACCTGTCAAAATTTAACAGTTTCATTGTACCGACGACCCTACGTTCCCAAAACTGTGAGCACACTAGTATAAAGTAGTATGTTATGAAGTAAAGTCCGCTCTATACTCTATACCCCATTCCCAGTCTCATGTCCATTCATCCTGTTATAACAGTTGCGGATGAAAACAGATGTTGATTCATCGTAGCTAGTTGCAGTGCAACACAAACAGATACGACAACAGAAACAGATACGACTCCGAGTTCTAGTGTAAAGCGCAACAGCATCCCCACCACTGTACCTGTTATTTGTATATATCCATAACAGGTTGTTACTGTTACGGCTCGACAACAGTTAAAAAATGACAGACTGTTAAATAACAACCCATCACTAGCGGGGACTCTGCCGAGCGTTCGTAGAGTGAACACCCTTCAGCTTCGGTGCCTATTAAATTATCTTAAAACGGGGTTATAATGTTCTTTCCGTTATCTGTACTACCTAATAATTATTGTCAGTGATTGTTCGGAGTAATTCAAGTGATTTTCGAGTTTAATTAAACATCGTATCCAGCATAAAAACGCGAACTAACTCGTGGTTCTTTGTTCCGAGCTGTTGACTTCTTGCCGTAATTAGAAAGAATTCCTGGTTATTATCGAACCTTAAGTCAATTGGTAGTGAATTTTACTTGAGCAAATTCACGTTTTAATTGCGATTTGCAAAGTTTCCATCAAGCGAATTCAGAACATCGACATAGGTGTCAAATGGTCTAGTAGTATTGGAGCAATAACATCCACCGGCCCGATAATCTCTGATGGGAAATCCCAGTCGTTTTCCCCAGTTTTTCGGCTCTTATTGGAGTCGGGAATCTAATTGATCCCACTTGGAAAGCATCTTCACAGGGTCATCAGGTAACTTAATACCGGAATACTGGTGAGTCTAAACAAATCTTTTCTCTGAGTCAGCAGAATTTTCATGCCCAAATCTAACATCTGAAGTTTTACTAACCTGAACTTTCAAAATCACGTAATCAAGTTTGAGCTTAAGAGAGGTGCTCTCAGCATAACTATTAATTTCCTGTTTAATCTCTAAGATTTATTCAATTTTGTAAATTTAAACACATAGTTCGTGAAAATGTAATTAGCAAATTTTGTCTGTAAAATATCTAATCTATACACTCTCTTTAATATCTCTTAGTTTCATAATTAATGTAGAAATTTCACGTAGGAATATATTAAATAAATTTTCTTTCTTTTTTTTTGAGCCTCACTCAAAGAACTGGCCAGTTAATTCACTAGAAAACCTAGCAATTGATTGACAAACGTCAAGTAATTTACCTAATAATTTGTGTTTGTTTTTGAGCGATACCCTAAGTAATTAACAGTAACATTTTGGTAATATGCAACTATCTTTATCTTGTTGTTTTGGCATATGTATGTAAATTGATAATTTCTTGTTCTTGAAATTCTTGCTGTCTATTTGATTTCTATTTGTCTGCAATCAATGTTTATTTGAGACTCATCAATCATTTTATTTCATTATGTGTATTCGCTATTCCAAATTTAATTTATATGAATAAATTCAATATTTTATTACATTAACATATCTGTTTGATTGAAGAGAAATTCCTCCCTAGCATCTACTTTCCTTTTGACGTCGGCACAAACAATTTATTGTTACTAACTATTATCTAGATATCTAAATTTCTATGTAACCTGGCACTAGTCTGGAGAGCCCACAAATATAGGACTCTGGGCAGTGTGAAGCAAACAAAGGAAGAGAACGTGCCTATCAAACTACATCCAGATCTCTCAACCTTCTAAGAAGTGCTGCTAATCTTAATAAATTCGATAATCTGATAGATAGCTACTTTAGGGTAGGGTGTTATAGACAATTGTGACCTCACCATTGAGCAGATCTATATCCACCCGAGTTCAATCACAATATAGCACGGTTCTTGTACCTAAAGCTTTTGTTTGAAGGAGGTAACATACTCCAGATGTGAAAACAATATTCCAACTGTATTCTTGCCTGAATCAATATGCATCACGCTGCCTGCTAGCTAGACATGTTACACAAACAACCAAGTGCCGACAGTGGAGTGTGACTACTGTATTATTCATACACTGAGATATTATATAGATAACTTCTTTACCTCTGTTAGTTCACACAGAAGAAAATGCATATCAGGTAAAGAAGAAAGCATGTAACATATCTATTCTAAACATAATTTTCATACACAAAGATATGCCAAAATAATATATATATATATATATATATATATATATATATATATATATATATATATATATATATATATATATATATATATATATATATATATATATATATATATATATATATGTAATATAAAAATGAAAAAGATTAAATTTATTGCCACGACCTATATTAAGTGAAAAAGACAATGTAGGCGACGAAGTGTAATGTAACTTCAACCGCATTAAACTCACGTATAGAAACTTTTTGATTGACTTTGTTTTTAGTGTGTAATTGGACTTCTATAACGTTACTCACCACATGACGTCATTTGAGGGGGCGGGGCATATGCGCAATATCATATATTTTCTAAGTCATTATATCATGCATTGGACTCACCACATGACGCCATGCGCGTGACAGTTCTAAAAATAGGTAATCTCATTATCATACCTCTCGTTATTTGTATCATGATTCCCTCCCCAACTAGGAATGCCGACAAACCATTGACATAAACGTCAATCGTCTATGGGACAAACATCACAAATCAAATCATTCGTGCAGGTGCAGACTTGCAGACTGTAGAAATCAATTTTGCAGATTGTTGAAATATAGGAAAACACAATTTTGTGTTTTTGTAAGATATTCATTTATTTATTAAACGTGTTCCCGCTGTACTAAAGCTCTGCGGATCATTTAGGAATCTGGTAAGATAGACAAATTTATATTGTTTTTCATTTTATATTATATTGGTTTTACCTAATAAGTTAGTTATTTAGATTCGATTGTAGGCCTTATAGGTAGTACGGCAATGATTATTAAATTATCACTTATTGCTGACTGAAAATGTTGTTTGTCAGGTAACCCAGCTCTGAAAATCTGGTGGCAAAAATATGATGTGACATTGAGCCTTCATCTCTGTTCAATTTAACTTATAGCCGACATATCCCATTTCAGTGTTATATTTATAAATATTCGTGGTCTCAATACTAAGTATTGATACTATAACTTAGTTTTACAGTTTTAAAAAATCTAAATATCATGTTGATTGTATGGTAAAAATAGATATTGATACAACAGAGATTTTCTATGAACCGAGTTCACCTTCCTGTAGGGAAATAAGCTGTGCACTATTGAGAGTCTTATTACTTTATATATTATGGGTGTGTTTAACAGTTGACCCTGATATTCAAATACATTGTGTGTCTAAAAACTGTTCAAACATCACTCTTTTCCGTTTAATAATTGTTCCAACTGCTCGAACAGCTTTTTCATCCAGAAGGTCGAGAGTTGGTGCATTATAATTATTTTAATTCCTTACCTAACTAATTTGAAAAGCTAGAGTCAATTTTCTAATTTAATTATTTTAAACATGAATTATAATAAATACTACATAGATGACAGAGGCATAGCATAGAATATCCCATGTTATGATAGTTGTAACTACTGCAATTTTGTTATAAATTGCAATATCTGAAATTATTGTTACATAAGTATATTAAATTCTGATTGCTTCCGCAGTAAAAAAACTTAGTCTTTTTATTTAGTTTCTATTATTATTGAATAACATCTGCTCAGTAAAAACATGTATCTCAGCGGAGATACCTTTTTTTTTCCTCCCTCGGGGCTCGTCCGCAGGTTTGCCGCCCCGATCGCACTGCAGCCTTAGGTTTATTGTGCATGCCCTTAGTCTTTTTACTCCCCCACAATAACTAAGTGTAGGGGGGGGGGGGGGCAGATCCAGCAACACCTCCATGGTGGCTGTTGGGGTTGAAGACATGGCCCCTGTGATGCCTAGGCAAGCCATCCTTTGGATCTTGCCTAGTTTTTGTTTGGCACTGGATTGTGTCACCTTAGGCCAGCAGACCAGTGCCACGTATGTTAACGATGGTCTGACCACCCTTGTGTACAGCCAGTGGGCCATACGAGGTCTTAGTCCCCACGTTTTTCCATATAGCCGCCTAGTGACGGCTAAGGTCATGACTGCCTTGCTCAATATTTTTTCAACGTGACCATTCCAGGTTAGCTTAGAGTCAAATTTGACCCCAAGATATTTTACCTCCCTGGCCATTGGAATGTTCCTACCATATAGAGTGAGAGTTCTGTGGCTATCCCATTTCTTCCTCCTTTTAAACGGTATGACGGTTGATTTCTCAGGGCTCACCCCGAGCCCTTGACCAGCCGTCCACCACTTTCAGTGCTGTCTGTGTTGACATTCTAATAACCCTGTAAAGAGACTTACAGTACTTGCATATATCTCTACCAAATTATAATTTCCTAGCTCCATAGAAAATAGAAATTTCTCCAAGTAATCACTACCTGGGACCTCTAAAACCGATTCCCAAGGTCCATTTAAATTTAAAGACTTAGTTTGAATAATATACCTTACTAATAGTGTACAATTCGTATGAAAATTCACTACTACGAGCCCTAACAACTATATGTTGGGACAAGCTAATATTTCGGAAATAATACAACGGCTTTTCCAAACGACTGAATTATTTACTTTTTACTTTTAAATACAAACATAGCTTTTGTTGTGAGTGGGCTATTTCAGTCCCTCCACCGCGACCTTAGGTCTATTGTGGCTCACGTCTAATTTAGATTTCACCCATCAATTCCAGCTCCCTGAGGGAGTCGATCTTTTTTTGAGGGTGAGAGTTTGTTTGGCAGGTGTACTGCCATCTGAGTAAAGTCGCTTGTCCGTTTCGAAGCTCAAAGAGAGATAACCTCTCTCCGAGTTCGTCTGGACCCGACATCAGTCAGTGTTTGCCTCGAGGCGGTATCATAAAGTCCCGCTCTCGAGCGGCATCTGATCTCCAGTTGTAATCCACCCCTAGAGATCTCAGCTCCCCTCAGGCTCTTCCAAACCTGACACCTAACAGTGTTAAGACTCAAGGCAACATCCCATCGAGTCCCGCTCCCGAGCATCACCCCAGCGAGGCCGTCCGTCCGTTTCGTAGCACACAGTATGGGCTCCAAACTCCGGGTGTTTACCACTCATCAGAGATCAGAGCCCCCGGGACGTCTGCACACACGACACACGCCAGGGCTCAATCCAGGGCGGTATCATCTGGAACCCCGCTCCCGAGTAACAACCAAGCGAGGCCAATTGTCAGTCTGAGGCCACAGTGGAGGCGTCAAACTCCGGGTGCATATCACTCCCCAGAGATGTCTGCCTCCCCCCAGCCTCACCTGCACCAGACCCCCGCCAGTGTTTTATTGACTCGAGGTGGTATCATGAAGTCCCGCCCTCGAGGATCATCCAGGCAGGGTCGTTAGCCTGTATCGATGCTCACAGAGTAGGCCCAAGTCTCCAGGTGTAATCCACCCCTAGAGACCCCAGCCACCTCCGGGTTCGTCCAGGTCCAACACCTGCCAGCGTTAGTTTAAATTTCACCCAACAAATCGAGCTTCCGACAGGAGACGACACCTGCGAGGTGAAACTTTGTTTGACAGATGTACTGCCATCTGAGCGAAGTCGCTTGCCCGTCTCAAAGCTCAAAGAGAGATAACCTCTCTCCAAGTTCGTCTGGACCAGACATCGGTCAGTGTTTGACTCGGTGCAGTATCATGAAGTCCTGCATCCGAGCAGCATCCAAGTGAGGTCGTTTGTCCGTTTCGAAGCTCACAGACGAGGCCTCAACCCTTAGTTTTATTCCACCCCTAAATATCTCAGCTCTCCTCCGGGTTCGTCTAGACCCGACACCCACCAGTGATAGACTCAAGGCGACATCCCATCGAGCCCCACTCCCGAGCATCGCACAAGCGAGGCCGTCCGTCCGTTCCGAAGCACACAGTGGGGGCCCCAAACTCCGGGTGTTTACCACTCATTAGAGTTGTCAACCCCCTCCGGGTCGTCTAGACACACGACACCCGCTAGCACTCAACCATAGGCGGTACCCATCCGGAACTCCGCTCCCGAGTAACAACCAAGCGCGGGCAACCACCCATTTCTAAGCCCAGAGTGGAGGCCTCAAAATCCAGGTGTACATCACTCCCCAGAGATATCCGCCTCCCTCCAGGCCCACATGGACAAGACCCCCGCCAGTGTTTGATTCCAATTAGTCGCCTTTTACGACAGGCAGGAGTTACCTTGGGCCTATTCTTTTAGTTAGTCCCCGGACCCACAGGGGACAAACCACTGTTCCAGATTTCTTGTAGTTTTGTCCGTAAATAAGATATTGTACGTTGAGAGTGGTTTCTTAAATACTGCTTCATTTTATGCCATACGGTTTCTATCACATTTAAATCCAAACTGCTAGCTGGATGGGATAAAACCTTTACATTATTGTCACCAAACCACTTTTTGGTTGATTTTGCTGAATGGCATGATGCTCCATCTTGTTAAAATATGAAATCATTGTCGGGCAACAATTTTTGAATACTAGGCTAAAGTGTGGTTTGAAGTATCTCTTGATATTTTTGGGCATTTACAGTGCCCTCTATAGATTTTAAAAAACCTAAACCCCTTGCCGACATGCAGCCCTACACCATAATTCCCTTTGGGAACTTAACAACTCTTTCCAGGCAATCTTTATGAAAGGCTTCTGTTTTATTCTGTATTACTCGTTTACGGTGGTCTTCAACGCAAACATCAAATTTAACCTCATCACTAAATACTATTTCATTCCACTCATTTTCTCTCCAGAGTAGATTAGATCTTGCCCAATTATATCGGTTTTTCTTCTGAACTTCTGTTAACAGCGGCTTTTCTTTTGCTTAAATAAGACATTTTATGAGACTTTTGATACTGTATGAACCATTCAAAAGTAAACTTACCTTGTAAAATCCCAGATCGCATTTAGGCATGTATTTTCGACAACATTCTCTAGATATATTTAATCCAGTTACCGTGTTCCATTTAGCAGTTATTTCTTGAAGGGTGCTTCTTCTTGACGACTTGCATATTTTGACCAAATTTCGCAAATCTCTTTCAGAAACGAGTTGCGGTCTTCCCGAACTTCTGCCCCGAACATCCACATTAGCAGTCTCACTGAATTTTTTATTATATTGTACACTGTAGATTTTCAAATAGTTAAATCACTAGCAATTTTACGCATTGTTTTACCCTTATGGTATTGATGAATAATAATTTCACGTAATTTCTGGTTCGTAGCTTTTCCACGACCCATTATTTTAATTAAATTAACAATAAAGTATGTTAACAATTACTAACATTACTACTTGACGTTTTACATTAATGGCCAACTGCCAATGGACAAATAAAATAATTTTGGCGTTTATACCAACACCGCCTATAACTAATTTAAACATTTTAAGTACAAGATTTGTGCTTGTCCCAACTTTTAGTTGTCAGCAAGTTTGACCTTCCAATGACAAATTACGCTATTATTAATAGAGATTACTTTACCAGGGCATGAAAAGGTTTTTTAATAATATAGAATTTACTGTTATGTTTGTATTTAAAAGTAAAAACTAACTAATTAAGTTGTTTGGAAAAGCCGTTGTATTATTTCCGAAATGTTAGCTTGTCCCAACATATAGTTGTTAGGGCTCGTATAATGCACTTGCTCAATCCCAAACTTTTTTTTTTTTGCTTAGTGAATAGCATATCCCATAATTCTAATTAAGTGAAGATATAATGTAATTATTAATCTCAAAAACAGCCTTAACACCAAAAACCTATTAAATATATATTATGCAATGGTATATTCTCGTCTGTACTACAACATAGTGGTCTGGGGCCAGGCAACAGATATACATAGAGTCTTGATTATTCAGAAGCGGATTTTGAGAGTAATATTTAATCTGCCATAGGGCCAGTCATGTCGTGATATTTTTAAAAAGAATGGCATTCTGACTGTGGCATCTATATATTTGCTACGTTTACTAACGTATATACATACAAACAGAGACTCGTATATAAAAAATTATAATGTGCATCACTATCACACTAGAAGAGAAGGGTCGCTTCACTTAAAACTTCCTAGGCATGAATTTTACAAGAAGTCGCCAGTTTACTCTGGCTGTTATCTTTATAACAGATTACCAGATAATCTTAAAGGGGACTCGTCAGATTGGTTTGTAAAAGTGTGAAGAGCTATCTACTGAAACATTGCTTTTATAGCATCAGTTAATTTTTATCCATGACAAATGGCAAAAAAATTTAATCTGTATTTATGTGATGTTTGTTTCTGGCGGTGTGTTTTGTTTTTACATTTATTTTTATGTTCTTATTTAATTGTATTTTAGATTTTTTAGAGTATATCTCTAAGATATTGCGATTAGTTCATTTTATAATTATATGAACCGGAACTTTTTAAATCGGATTTTAGAGTGGTTTAGGTTTATGAAAAGATTGTTGTTTGAAAATTTTGGACATTATAAGATTATGGTTGTCACATGTGAATGTTGTGGAGAGTAGCAATGAAAGGCATACATGTTTAATAATAATAATAATACAACTTTATTCATAAAATCCCAAACGGGCAAGGAACACGTCAAAACATAATATGTAGCAACTCGTTACACAGAGCATTATATATAAACATTGTAAATCCATAATAGGGAGTCAATAAAAAAGGCCCCAAACCTACAGTTAAGGAGTCATTATCTAACATACAAAAAAAAACATATAAAAACAAACCCATGAAAGGGCATAAAATTCAGAGCACTGCGCAAACAAAACAACAATTAACCCACACAACATACGCTTTTACGCATGCACACTTCAACAAATACACCATCATATGTTTATATTAAAAAGTCTATACAATGTATTAAAATGGGACAAGACATACAAATAGCATCACCCAATATTAAAATATTCATTTATTGAATAAAATGGGTGGTTTAAAAAATATTTTTTTAGCTCTCCCTTAAATTGTACAAGCCCAGTGATGTTTCTTATGCACACAGGTAAATGGTTATATGCTCTTATTGCCATATATTTGGTTCCTTTCTGGAAAAGTGAGGTAGAGTGTTGAGGTACAGCAACAATACCTGTATTTCTATTTGGATAATTGTTTCCTAACATATTAAAATACCTTGGATTTTCTCTCACAAAGAGTGACAAACTAAAAAGATAGAGTGAGTAAAACGTCATTATCCGAAGGCGAACAAATATAGGAGCACAGTGTTCATCATATTTTGCGCCACCTAATAATCTTACAATACGTTTTTGAATAATGAATAGTCTGTGTGTATGTGCTGATGCTCCCCAGACTATAAGTCCATACCTGAGTCTGCTACTCACGTGTGCGTGATAAAATAAACGAAGTGTACCATCTCCCACTGTATATTTTAAATTAGACAAAGCAAAGTAGGCACTATTCAGTCTGGCCGCCACATAATCGGTATGAGGTCCCCAGGTTAGAAATTTATCTACTATAACCCCTAAAAATTTGGTATTATTATTATCTACTGCATTCTTATTGTTACACAAACTGGAATCACTGCTTTGTCTGGCGTGGATATTCTCAAATTTTATGTTGACAGTTTTTTCAATATTTAAAATTAGTCTACTTTCCCCACACCAATCAGACATTCCTCTCACAACCTTATTACACAAGATCTCTAGTTCTGGAGAATTACTAGCCGCAACAGTGAACGAAGTGTCATCGGCAAATTGGCATATAGTAGTACTCTGATTCTCAACAAAGTACTGCTGCAGATTATTTGTATATAAGAGAAAAAGAATTGGGGACAGGACACCCCCCTGTGGGACTCCTCTCAAATTATTACTAAATGTCGACTTTATCTGCACATTCGCAGTATCGTCACACTCCCCAGTCAGCTGTACATATTGTTTTCTATTTGAGAGGTAGCTGGCAAACCAGTCCAACCCAATACTCTTAAGCCAATGTAATAACCGCAACATACAGTAACAGCACATTGATCACTAGCATGCGAGCCTATACTATGCACTACACATCACTTTATTGCACTGGTTGCCGATCGTTGCTGCATATCTTCTTTCTTTCATTAAAGATCAAAATTGTGTGGCTCCACAGTTAAGTAAAATTTCCCTTTTGTCTTGCTGTTGTTCCTTTGGGTGTAGTTTTGATAATATCAGGAACACTGTCATCTCCAGTACATGACCTAAAAGCAAATAATTACATAAATGCAGGAATATATTATATTTTAAATAGGGTCTTCTTATTATATATCTTGCTTTTGTTTAGTTTGTGATCATTTGTTTCTATCAAGTGTTGTTCTTAAAACATGATTTAATTGTTTTGTTTATCTTTTTCAAATTATCCTTGACATATGTCAAAGCAAGGTTTTGTCATTCTTGTTAATAAACAGTTTTAAATTTTGAATTAAAAATTATCACTTTTCTCTGGAATTTTATTATCAACTTTCAAAAAAAAAGGAGAAAATTTTCCTCGTTTTAATTCGGTCTGCACCTAACTTTTATAAGAACCTGTTACTTTGAATGGTTGCAGGTTTTTTCTGGGGGCTAGATTGTAGCTAAATGGTTTATCTTTATTTTATGCCTGTTATAAACGAATTTTTATGGTGCAAAGGTCTACCCACCTATATAACAACTCCAGGTGATTTTATAAACCAATATCAGTTAACTAAAATGGTTATAACTAGCTTCACAGCAGCAGAAGTACCTCCTCAAATCACAGTCTAGAGGTAACAATGGAAGATAATAATGATGGAATTTCTAGTAAGTCCAGCATTCGTAATTAATTTTTCTATCCATCTCGAGATTGAGTAAAGCATATAGCAGTAGCAGAAGATCCATAGTTCCGGAATAATTCTAAAATCAAAACCAATCACACAGCATTAGCAAACAGGTTAATCATTTCCTTTAACTCAACATAATAATCATTATTACTCACCGATTTGATGTGTTCAAATTTCAATAGCTTTTTTAAATTTGTCGTAAGCCTTTTGTACGCGTTTTGTTTTATTCAAAGTACTAAGTTCCTTATATTTTCATATTCACAAACTAAAACAATTAAGTATTAACTAGCGTTTAGCATTATTTCATTATTTAGGCTATGATGAACTGTCATTTGTCATGTCACTGTAGTTCCAACGGACATTAGAATCTTAGATGATAGTTCAAAAGTAGATAAACTCATTTTGCTTTAGTGTACACTGCACGACGTAAGTTGTAGCTCACACGTGTACACTGGGCGACATAAACTTGTAACACCTCTGTTAACCGGAGCAAGGTATACCATGCTAGGGGAAATTTAATTTGACACGATACGTAATTTCAAATTTAATCATAACGTAAATCTCCTTAAATAGCTAAGGTACCAATTATTTTATTTTTAATTTCACACATAAATTATAATTATATTTACATTTACCCATTTCTCATCATATAATACGTCTATATTTCTACATTACTATTAAAATTAAATAAATTGTCTTTCGTGTTTTCATTAAATTGTAGAGTTTAGGAAGTAACTAATTTGAAGCAATTTTCACATTTTCATTGACTTCAAAAAGCTCAACAGCTGTGTGCTATAAAAATGTGTGGCGCCCCATATATTCATTTACGAAACATTACACATGAGAAAGGTAAGTCCGACGCTCTACCCAGTTGCCTCCGACAATAGAGCTGCCATACGCCTTGTCAATTTTGTTTGACAAAAATCCGTGGCATGGTTTCTATTTTTGTAGACGAATATGTCTGTTGTCTGTGATATCTGTGTTTGTTTTCTTATATTCTTGTAATTTTATCTAATCCTGACATGTCTTATCTACTGGATTTTGTAGCAAAAAGACCAATAAAGAATATTATTATTATCAATTTGGCAATTCAAAATATAGTGCGACGGCCACTTGGGGTGGCCGGGGGTTAATACTAGTTTTCCCTAATATGGGGAATTTTCGGGCGGATTTCCGGGACACGACTTTACAACGGGATCCTGGTCGGGCGCCAGCGTCTAGGATTCCTCAGAGAGTAGACGCGCTCTCTTTCGGGATATTCACCCCCTTCCCCAGCCACAGTCAGGGTACACAAGCCCAGGGTAGTTTCTAGTGGAGACAGGGTCCTCCTAAGTCAAGACAAAGTCCCCCGGGACTTCTGGTTATGGTCTTTATTAAAGAAATGGAGTCAAATTGTATTTGGGTGGATATTCTGGGAGAATAAATGAAATATCGAGTAAATTAAAATAAAATTCTATTCACTAATTATATACATAAGGAAATAACGGGGTCCTGTTACCAGGAAGCCTAGCACTTATGAGCGGCCAGAGGCAGAGGTGGTTACTTGACTTTAAATTATTGTTACGCGCGGATTGCACGGGGACGGTGAAGCGACAACGTTTAAGCGGTGCAGGGTAGTGGCAGGATAGCGATTAATAGCGGGTTCACGCCCCTCCTGAACGGGGCCGCGGACGGCCTGAGACGTCAGGCGCCGCCTAGCTGTTTCAATCTGGACCGGCGCAGTCGCCGCTCTGTCCGAATCTACCCCAGCCAATGCAGCTCCTAACCCCCAGAGCAGCCCGCCAGCGGAGACAGGGAAGAAACGGTCCCCTTTGATGGTTCCCAGTGTTATTGTGGGGCGTTCCACATTTCGACCACAGGTAATAGAATCAGGTTTTCACCTACCTGGGGTATTCTCCGGTGACGAGGTTCACTAAGCAATCGCTGCGGTGGGAAGCGGCGGTTTCGCTCGGCTTACTGGTCTTCTCGTAAACCTCACGGGCTTTATAATTTCACTTCTTTGCGACGAACGCACTAGCTTGTTCGCGGTCACTACCCAACTGCCTACTCTCCGTCGGCGTTCCGTCCGGTCCCACTTCTTTTCCGAAATCGCCCCCGCCTAATTGTTCCCTCTACTAATTATTCCGTTCGACATACCGGATCTCGTATATTCCTCCACGGAAAATGTTGGGAAATATTCCAACCTTTATGGTGTAACATAATGCAGTGGTTACGACGGTAAATTAAGCCGGGTAATCTATCCCGGATTAGTCACCCCGTGACAATAGGAAAAAACAATTTTTTGTAACATGTAATTTGTTTGTTAATTTTATTAACTAAAGCTTTCCTGGTTACAGATATAATGATGGCTGAAAAGGAGTACATGGATAGTAGTGGAAGAGAGCTTGAAAGGGAGGACATGGCTAGTAGTGGAAGAGAGCTTGAAAAGGCTGGTAGTTGTCAAACCACACTTATGGTTCTTACAAAACACGAGCAGGAGGTCTCTGGAGTTGACTGTAAATGTATTAAGATTGAAAAAGACAATGATGATGTATCTACTGACCAGACATTTAGATTTTCCTGTCAATTTGAACATGATACGAAATCAGATCTGCAATCACATGAGTCTTCAATAAAATTGGAAATAGAAGAGCATTCTTTGGATAGATTTGTATTACATCAAGATGTAAAAGAAGAGTACCTGAATAAAAATGAAAGTTCTACTAATAATTACGACTTCTGGGCCACTCTAGAAAAGGCTTATGAATGTTCATCATGTGATTATGCAAGTGTGCGTAAACAAACTTTGTTAAAACATAATAAATCAAAACACACAGGAGAAAAGCCTTATCAATGTTCATTATGTGATTATGCAAGTGCGCAGAAACGGCAATTGTTAAATCACATTAAATCAAAACACACAATGGAAAAGCTTCATCAATGTTCATCATGTGATTATTCAAGTGTATACAAACACAGTGTGTTAAATCATATTAAATCAAAACATACAGGAGAAAAGTCTCATCAATGTTCATCATGTGATTATGCAAGCGTGCAGAAACAGCAATTGTTAAATCATATTAAATCAAAACACACAAGGGAAAAACTTATTCAATGTTCCTTATGTGATTATGCAAGTGCACACAAATACCGTGTCTTAAATCACATTAAATCAAAACATACAGGAGAAAAGTCTCATCAATGTTCATTATGTGATTATGCAAGTGTGCACAAACAGTATTTGTTAAATCATATTAAATCAAAACACGCAGGAGAAATGCCTCATCAATGTTCATTATGTGATTATGCAAGTGTAAAGAAAGGTAACCTGTTAAGACATATTACATCGAAACACACAAGTGAGAAGCCTCATCAATGTTCATCGTGTGATTATGCAAGTGTGTACAAACATAATTTGTTGAATCATATTCAATCAAAACATGCAGGAGAAAAGCCTCATCAATGTTCATTATGTGATTATGCAAGTGTACAGAAAGATAACCTGTTAAGACATATTACATCGAAACACACAAGTGAGAAGCCTCATCAATGTTCATCATGTGATTATGCAAGTGTGCACAAACATAATTTGTTGAATCATATTCAATCAAAACACACAGGAGAAAAGCTCCATCAATGTTCATTATGTGATTATGCAAGCGTGCTGAAACGGCAATTGTTCAATCATATTAAGTCAAAACACACAAGGGAAGAGCTCCATCAATGTTCATTCTGTGACTATGCAAGTGTGCAAAATCGAGAATTGTTAAATCATGTTAAATCGAAACACACAGGAGAAAAGCCTTATCAATGTTCATCATGTGATTATGCAAGTGTTTACAAACAGTATTTGTTGAATCATATTAAATCAAAACACACAGGAGAAATGTCTTATCAATGTTCATCATGTGATTATGCGAGTGTGCAGAAACGGCAATTGTTAATACATATTAAATCAAAGCACACAGGGGAAAAACCTCATCAATGTTCATCATGTAATTATGCAAGTGTGGAGAAACGGCACTTGTTATATCATATTAAATCAAAACACACAGGAGAAAAGCCTTATCAATGTTCATCGTGTGATTATGCAAGTGTACGGAAACAGCATTTGTTAAATCATATTAAATCAAAACACACAGGAGAAAGGTCTTATCAGTGTTCATCTTGTGATTATGCAGGTGTGCAGAAACAGCATTTGATAAATCATATTAAATCAAAACATATGGCATTCATGAGAGAATAACTACACTAGATATGGTAATCATTTCATGTTATTCGGTCATGACTGTTGAAGTTTGTGTTTTCATTGTGTTAATTGCTTTGAACTATAGATGACATTATTCTGTACTTGCTTTCATTCTCTGTGGTTTTTTCAGGCTTACTTATACATATTCATCAATCTGTCAACTTGACTTTTACTGTAGTGACGGGCAGAATCAGTCATTTAAGTGAGTCGAGTCCCAAGATTCAACTCACTGAAATGAATCCATTCACTGAGTCGACTCCGAATCCGACTCCCGATCCCAACTCACCTCGACTCATGATTTAATTATTTGTTTAAGACTCGGAGTCGTCATGACTGAATCGGAATCGGACTCGACTCACCTCGTTCAAGACTAATGAGTCGTCCATAACTGAATCTGAGTCGCAAGAATCCTATTGATGCATTGTGATTTGTAACTCTCAAATCTTGAACCGCTCCCTGACCGTGAATATAATCTATAACGTGGCGTAACGTAAAATAAGTCGCCAGTCACCAGGGTATTTCTCACTCTTAATTCTTAATCACTCTAGTTTTACATGGGCCTTATGATTTATGACTCCTAAAACCCAAAACCCTAACATGCCTATACATTGTAGATATAGAAAGAGACAGTGAAAATATCAGACCTAAAAATAATAACGCACAGCTATAAAAAGCTTATCCCTAACATTTAACATTGCTAATTGCTACTTATACTTGCCTCATGTCTAGCCGCCTTCAGTTGTATTTTCAATACTTAATATTTAAACTGCAGAAGGAATATATGCTTGATTTTGTTAGTTACAAAAGCAATGAAATAATAGTAATAGTAATAAAACAAATAAATTGTATAACTTTTTCGTTTATTAAATAAGTATGCGGAATAAATGAGAAATATATGTCTTAAAACATTTCATTAGGTACATCAGCTTAATATGTTATTTGTTCTAAATCTAAACAAACACACGCCATATTAGCGAGTTTTTATTTTTAAAAATTTGCTAACAGAAAGGTATCGATGGTGAGACTTTTCAAACGTTTTTTAATGAATTTTTATTTTTTACATGCACTAATAGAGAGGTATCGATGGTGAGACTTTGCAAATTTTTTTTCAAATGAGCGCGATTTAGGACCCCTAGACCCATATCCGGGGTCGGTTTCAATTTTTATATGTTTATATATATATATATATATATATATATATATATATATATATATATATATATATATATATATATATATTTCCTTAGGAAAGACCTTACAACGTAACAAAATTAAACTTCCTAAGTTTATAGAAAACTGAATTATTCAAATTTTGAATTTTCTTTCAAAAAAAATTTTTTCCTCCGAAAATTACAAAATTACTTTAATAAAATTTGGTTGATATCTTGTCTTAGGAGAGACCTTACTGCATACCAAAATTAAACTATCTAAGTTTGTAGAAAATTGAGTTATTCAAATTTTAAGCATTTAATAAAAATTCACTACCATAACGCACTTGTTGCGTCCCGAACTTTATTAATGAGCGCGAATTTGGGCCACTATATATATATATATATATATATATATATATATATATATATATATATATATATATATATATATATATATATATATATATATATATATATTGTTGTCCGAGCGATAAGTCAAAAAATAATAAACTGATTTGAATGCAACTTGGCACATACCTTCATTTTATTAAGACTGCGGACGAGTTCGTTAGCCAGTCCGATCGAACCCGTTTTCAAACGTTTTTTTTTCAATTGAGCGCGAATTTGGGCCACTATAAAACCCGAAACCAAGGTCTGTAATTTTTTTTATATGTTATATATATATATATATATATATATATATATATAAATTTTTAACTGATCTTGGATATGGATTCTAGGGGTCCTAATTCGCGCTCATTTGAAAAAAAATATTCAAAATTCAAAAGTTGAGATCTCTCCATTAGTGATTTTTTTCTAAGAAAATTCACTAGAAGGGAAAAGGGAGTAGGTGTACGTCTATTGTAAATTGTTAATATTCTATAGATATCTTAAATAAAGGCAAGTGTAAGTTATAATGAAACAAAACATTATAAAAGAATACTGCTATTAATTTAGGTAATCAACTAACATTGAAAATTAACTATAATCATAATGGACAGGTTTCTCCTTTTATTTTACATAATGTTTTTAAGATACCTATGTGTATTTTATGAAAATTATAATTTTTAATACTATTAAATGACTTTAATACTTAGTATGAATAAGAATTTATACTCAATAATTTATAATTATAATTAAAGCTTTGGCATTTCTCAAGCAAAGAGCATGCAGATGCAGGTGGCAGGTAATCTTTTTTAGGCGCCAAGATGGCTTATTGCTTTATGGCATTGACCTTGACCATATCATCTCTCCTACTTTGTAAAAGTCACGTACAAGACCCTAATCGGAATCGACCCATTCTTGTTGCGAGGTGGCGACTCCCATTCTCAGTCTCAGACTCAAATCTCCGAGTCCGATTCAATCATGAGATGAGTCGGTGAGTGGTGAATCAGTGAATCGGATTCGGATTCAGTGACCAATAGTCCTGAAAGTGAGAGTGAATCAGTGACTCGGAGTCGGGAGTCGTTTCAGCAACTGAATCGATTCACTTGATTCACTGGTGGGAGCCGACTCAGTGAGTCGAATCAGTCAGTCAGTGCCCAACACTATTTTACTGTTTTTCAACTCTGTCAAAATAAAAAAATAAATACTCGTTTTGATATTAACTTTTGCGAATATAATTATAGAAAATAAATCTAATTACAACAGGTTATGGGTTCAGTAACTCCAAACTGCGTGGATTAAAGAGTTAATAAGTCAGGCTGAGTATATATTTTTAGTTTGTGATTTGTGTGAAGTATCATTGAAATAGCCAGACAATGGATTTCAAGAGGCACATCAAACCTTTAATTGGCGAGTCGGATTGGCCAATGTGGAAACGAAAAATGCGTGACATTCTTGATTATCATGAAGGCGCCCTTGATGTTATCGACAAGAAACTAGAGAAACCTGCAGCACTTGCCGCTTCAGCAACTGCAGATGAGAGGAAACAATACAAAGAAGATAGCGAATTATATCGAAAGGCGAATAGTTATGCAAAATCGAAGATCACAAGTTCAGTCACTGATGCAGTTTATGAGAAGATAATGGACAACGAGACTGCCTATGATGCTTGGGAAGCATTGAAAGATCAATTTGAGGCATCATCCAAGGATCAGTTATTCAAATTATGCAATGAGTTGTTTGCGTTCTCATGGTCGCATGGAGATGACTTTTCAACACATATTGCAAAGTTGAGAAGTTTGTGGACGGAATTAAATAATGGTCTTAAAGCTAAAAACGAAAATAACCTACCAGACTTGCTGCTAGTTGGCAAAACATTGTTTATTCTACCAGATAGCTTTGAAATGTTTAGATCCAATTGGATGATTCTGACAAAAGATACCGAGAAAACCTTTGATGAGCTGACAGTTCAGTTATGTTTATTTGAAAGAAACATGAAGAAATCAGTTGCTAATAGTGAAAAGTTCGCACAAGAGGCTCTAATAGCAAGTTCAGACAAACAAACACAGGCAAATATCAAGAAACCAAATAAACAAGTGTCTGTTTGTAACTATTGTCATAGAAGGGGTCATTGGGTCAAACAGTGCTGTAAATGGATAGCAGATGGACGGCCACCTAAGAATAAAACTGTTCCAGACAAATTGCACGGCCAAAGCAATGCACTTGATGTTGCAATAGTTCTTTGTGTTTCTGATAGCCATACACAAGAAAGTGATTCAACAGTTTGGTGGATCGACAATGGTGCAACGAAACACGTAACGAATAGTTTTGATCACTTCATAGATTTTAAAGAGTTTCAAGGTCAGTGTACCATTAAAGCTGCAGGACAAGAAAAACTCAGAGCATTTGGTCAGGGAACTATAAAGATTTTGTCTACAGTTAATGATAAAAATATGGTTCTAACCTTGCAAGATGTGTGGTATGTTCCTGACATATTGAAAAATCTATTTTCCGTATTAGCAGCACAAGATTTGAATAAGGACAGTAAGTTTGAATCTACGCCTACAAAGTGTTGTCTAAAAGTGAATGGCAAAATTGTGCTATGCGGAACAGGTGGTACCCTGTTTCATGCTCTCATAAGACCTATAGCTGCTGAGCAAAATGTAAATGTTGCACTTGCAGACAGTTCATTGTTACAACTCTATCATGAAAGATTTGGGCATCAAGATAAGCGACATGTTAAAGCTTTACTAGCCAAGGAACTGGGTATTGATGTCACTTTAAATACAGACCTCTGCGAGTCCTGTGTCTATGGTAAAGCTCACTGCCTAGCTTTTGGCACTAGGAGAGGGGCTCTTGTTCCTGGTGAGTTGATATCAGCTGATGTAGTTGAATCGTTTGGCAAGAAGAGATTCTTTGTTGAGTTCAAAGATAACTACACAAAATTCCGCTATGGTTTCATGCTCAAACACAAGTCAGAAGTCAAGGAAGCATTAGTACAAATGCTTGTTCATGCAAAACAACAAGGCCACTTAATCAAGGAGTTATTGAGCGATGGAGGTGGTGAATTTGATAACGAAGATGTGAGATCCATTCTGAAAGAACATGGTATAACACAGAGACTGACTGCACCGTATACACCTGAGCAAAATGGCTGCAGAGAACGTGATAATCGTACTGTCATAGAAATGGCACGAACTTTCAAGTATACAAATCAAGATATCAATTATCCTGAAACTATTTGGGCAGAACTAGTAAATTCTGCGGTGTATGTTTTAAATAGAACTGGGACATCACCTGTTGGTGGTAAGAGTCCATATGAACTTTGGATGGGAAAGAAATCAAGAATAAAACACTTTTGTGTGATAAGTTCTATTTGTTTTGTCCATATTCCATCTAAAAAACGCAAGAAAATGGATAAAAAAGCAATAAAGGGCTACCTAGTTGGATATGATGGTGATGAGAGGTATAGAATTTATATCAAAGAAAACAAGGAAGTTATCACATCCAGAGATGTAGTTTTTCAAGAAAAGCTAGGAATGTGTCTAAAGAAAGTCGACGTACCTTTGAAAACTTCATTTTCAAATGAGAAAGGTGCTGACGTATCAGTTAAGCTAGATGAAAGCTGCGAATCAGAAGACGATGCTGAAGAAAAAGAAAAATCCAGTACTACTAAAAATTCTGATGGTCAAACCCAATCAAGAAGTCTGAGAGATCCCTCAACTTTGAAGATTCCAAACTATCTTAATGATTACATTATGGCTGCTGAAAGCATAATCAATCCATCTGCTGATCCAGAGTCCTATGAAGAAGCCATTAATAGCGAGGCAAAAATGGAGTGGAAAAAGGCTATGGACATTGAAATGAATTCTCTAAAGGAAAATCAAACTTGGGTATTAACGAAACTACCACATGAAGCAAGAGTACTGCCATGTAAGTGGGTTTATCGCCTAAAGGCAAATCCAGATGGTACAATAGATAAATACAAAGCACGTATGGTTGTAAAGGGATGTGCTCAACGTCGAGGTGAAGATTATAATCAAACATTTAGTCCAGTAGCAAGAATGGCAACGATCCGTTCTATCATAAGTATAGTTGCAAGTGAAGATATGCTTTTGATGCAGTTTGATGTGTCGACAGCTTTTCTCTATGGAGAACTAGATGAAATCATATTCATCAAGCAACCAGATGGATACAGTAACGGAACTGACCGAGTATGCCAACTGAAGAGAAGCTTGTATGGCCTTAAACAGGCACCAAGGTGCTGGTATAATCGCTTCGGAAAATTTCTCTTAACACTAGGACTTAAACAAAGTAAAGAAGATCCTTGTCTTTACATACGAATTGTGCATGGAATTCGTTTAATATTAGCTTTATATGTCGATGATGGAATAGTTGCAGCTAATGATGAGAAGGAATTAAAAGTCTTTTTAAATAATCTGCAATCAGAATTCAAGATTATCTCCAAGCCAGCAATTTTCTTTCTAGGACTGCAAATCGAACAGGCCGATGGCCTCATTCGAGTCGGTCAAAGTGCACACGCTAAGAAGATTTTAGAACGCTTCAACTTTAATGGGTGTAGACCAGTTTCAACACCAATGTTAAAAGGCACCGAAACATCACAGTCAGGGAAAGTTGACGAAACAGTTCAAAACTTTCCATACAGACAAGCAGTTGGAACTTTAATGTATTTGATACGAGACCGGATCTAGCTTTTAGCGTTGGTTTTCTCTCAAGATCGTTAGAAAATCCTACAAAAGAAGACATTGCAAATGTTAAAAGAGTATTTCGATACATAGCTGGAACAATAGAATACAGCATAAATTATCGACGTAACTTGAACAAAGGGGTTTTAGAGTGCTTCAGCGATGCAGATTTTGGAGGTTGCACTAAAACAGGAAGATCAACTTCAGGAGTCCTAATTGCGTATGCAGGAGGAGCTATCTCATGGCTAAGCAAGAGACAATTGTCAGTAGCTACTTCTACAGCAGAAGCTGAACTAGTAGCAGCCAATGAAGCAACCAAAGAAATCATTTGGCTGAGTAGGCTTTTTAGAGAAATAACAAAACTGTCTCATGTCCCACGACTACAAATGGACAATGAAGCAGCTCTGAAATTGGCTCAGAATCCAGAGTATCACAGTCGAACCAAACATATCGATAGAAATCATTTCTTCATCCGTGAAAAAGTAATCTAAGGAGTGCTAGATGTTGAATCTGTCTCTACAGAAAATCAGATTGCTGACATTGTGACTAAACCATTGCAAACCACGAGATTGAAGATTCTATGTGTCAAGATGGGACTTTCATAAAATACACCTTTTTAATTTACATATGATGATAGTTTTTCAATTCAATTAACAAGGGAAAGTGTTGAAGTTTGTGTTTTCATGGTGTTAATTGCTTTGAACTATAGATGACATTATTCTGTACTTGCTTTCATTCTCTGTAGTGTTTTCAGGCTTACTTATACATATTCATCAATCTGTCTACTTGACTTTTACTGTTTTTCAACTCTGTCAAAATAAAAAAATAAATACTCGTTTTGATATTAACTTTTGCAAATATAATTATAGAAAATAAATCTAATTACAACAATGACATCATGTGAAGAGTTTAAAGAGACAAAGTTCTGGATGTAGCAAGTACGTTATGGTAGTGAATTTTCATAACATTAAGTTTGATTTAGCAAAAGAAAAGTATGTAGTGGCGTGCGGTCCATGGAAGCATTGCTTCCCTTAAAATAACGACCACATACCTACTTAAAAATAATTTGTATTAAACCGCATTATTTAATATCCATTTTGTATTTTAAATATTGAATTTCAAATTCTAAAACTAATTTATCTATTACAATTTTTAATTCGCAAGCTCACACATAATTATTTATTATGCATCATACTGTACTTGTAAACCGACCGCCAACCAACAGCATAAACCTGATACTACCAGAGTGGATGCAATGACTTCAGTTAAATACACGTAGTCAGCAGGCCACATAATGAGAAACCCTTGCTTGAAGCTCAACACAATGTACGTGTATTTCAACATGTAGAACGTATTGGAAGACCCGATGCACGTACAATGTGAATGTCGCTGATTATTTCGTAGAAATAAGCAGTTGACTAAGTTAAATACATTGGCATTTTATGATTATTAATATGGCTGCAACTACATCAGCTTTTAACAGCGGCATCGGTGGGGTTTTTTTTTTTTTTTTATGTCAACAACACACCACGAGGGCTTGCAGCCTAAATACTATCGTACCGTGGGTGTTGACAAGGAGGAAAGAGGCAGCTTGTTAATTCTGGACTTGAAGGTTTGGAGGTTCGGAGGAGAAGGAAAAACATGTGCCGGCAAGGAATTCCACAATTTGGAAGTCCTCGGGACAAAAGAGCGGGCATAACAAGATGTTCTATGTCTGGTGACCTGGACATTAAAAGGGTGCATTCGCTCTGTTCCCCTGGTAGATCTGCTGGGGGCAGCAGGTGGGGGAATTATGGAGGAAAGCTCCTCTGAGCAGTGCCCGTGCAGATATCTATAAAAGAGAGAGAGGTCACCAACGGCACGTCGGTGGGCAAGGGATGGAAGCCTTTGGGTGAGGGTAGGGTCACCGATGAGACGTATAGCTCTCTTTTGAATGGAGTCCAGGATAGCGAGTGTAGAAGCGGCAGCTGCACCCCAGATGTGGGAGCAGTATTCGAGGTTTGGCCTTATTTGTGAAGTGTATAAGGTATAGAGATTAGTTGGTGAAAAGTATTTGCGAGCCCGGAAGAGGAAACCCAATTTCTTAGCAGCCGCTTCTGCAATTGATGTAACATGTTGGTGCCAATTAAGATTTCGATCCACAGAAATGCCAACAAGAGAAAAGGACTCATTACTTTGAATAACTTGGTTGTTCATTGTGATGGGTCTAGGGCTGCTGTATCTCTTGTGAGAAAGAAAGCAAGACTTAGTTTTGGTGGGGTTGAATTGTACAAGATTTCTACTTCCCCAGTCTAATATTTTTTGGAGGTCTACGGAGACAGAACGCTCCATGAGTTTGCGATCCTCATCTAATTGGGCTAAAGAGACAGGCTTAGAATATTGTATGTTTGAGTGGAGGGTGCTGTCGTCCGCGTAACTGTGAACTGGGTTGGATGTGCTAGAGAGGAGGTCATTGATGTGGAGAAGAAACAAAGTAGGGGCTAAAGCTGAACCTTGAGGAACTCCTGCATTAATTGGATACAGTTTAGAGGAATGGCCATCCACAACAACAGATATGCTCCTGTTGGAGAGGAAATTTGCTGTCCAGGTACAAAGTTTTGGTGGTAGGCCATAGGCCGGAAGTTTGTTAAGCAGCGCTGCGTGCCAGACCTGGTCGAATGCTTTGGATATGTCTAGAGCAACAATCTGGGATTCACCGTGTTGTTCCATAGACTTGTTCCAAGAATGGGTGACAAAGGAAAGGAGGTCGGCAGTCGATCTGCGCTGACGGAATCCATACTGCCTGTCGTGGATTAGACTGTGTTTTTCAAGGAATTTTAGTAGTTCGGTGTTTATATACTTTTCCATCACTTTAGAGATGACTGAAAGTTGCTAGGAAGAGCTTTGGATCCTTTTTTGGGGATGGGTTGTACTCGAGCAGTTTTCCAGTTACTAGGGAATATGCCTTTATTGTAAGATATCTGAAACAGATGAGTCAGGACAGGAGCAAGTTCTGGTGCGCATTTTTTGAGAACAATTGCTGGGATCTCGTCAAGGCCAGAGGCTTTCCTGGTATTAAGAGAAGAGAGCATCTTTCGTACCTTTTTAGTTTTGAAAATGATATCAGTCATTTTATGCGCGACATTGGGGACTGTTGGTGGTTGAACATTTGTAGGTGGGTTGAGAGTAGAATTTCCGGCGAACAACGAAGCAAAAAGTTCAGCCTTGCCCAGGGCGGTAGAAACAATTTCATCACCTGAGACAAGAGGTGGGTACGTGCTCTTGCAGAAATTATTCCCAATAGACTTAGCAAGAGTCCAGAAGGGTTTGCCACCGTTGGAGCTTGAGAGGACTTTGTTTTTGATGTGGTTATTAAACGAGTTTTTTGCCTCAGAAAGAATGCGGACATAGCGGTTTCTTGCGTCGTTGAATGCTTGACGATTTTCTTGACTGGGATTGTGTAGAAGCGTTTTGTGTGCTTTAACCTTTTCAAGTCTGGCCTTGTCACATGATTTAGAGAACCAGGGCTTTTGAGTGGCTGAAGAGGTTTTCTGTGTACGTGGAATAAATAATTCCATGCCAGCTTGGATAATTTCGGTGACGTTTTGTGAGATATCAGAGGGGTCAGGATGAGAGAAGCAGACAGACGCCCATGGAAATGAGGAAAAGTAATCCCGCATTTCGTCCCAGTTTGCGGAGTTGTAGTGCCAAACGATACGTGGGTGTGATGACTGTGTGACCTCGGGTTGCATTGCACAGGAAGCAGTGACCATGCCGTGGTCTGAGCGACCAAGGGGGGCGGTGACTGATATCTTATAGCATTCAGGATTTGTAGTAAGAAGGAGATCCAAGGGATTTGAGCTGTGTGTTGGGATACGAGGAAAGTAAGTAGGTTGCTGAACCATATTGGCCAAAGAATTGCTAACTGCAAAGGCCTCCGCTGCTCTCCCTTGTGGATCGGTTTTTGAAGATCCTAGCCATTCCTTATTATGGACATTGAAGTCGCCAAGAATAGTGACCTCGGAGGAAGGATATTCAGAAATCAGATAATCGGTTTTTTCAGAAAGGTAGTCAAAGAGCTGGACAAAGTTGTTGTCAGAAGGTGACCGGTAAATGCAACAGATGAATTTAGTTGCAGCCCTGAGAGAGAGTTTTATCCATAGTATGTCTTTTCTTCCAGCTTCTAAATTGGGAAGTCTGGTGCAGGGTAGATTGCTACGGACGTATGCGCACACGCCTCCATGCAATCTAAAGGCAGTAAGGAGCTCATACCCCGGGAAATTAAGGTGATTAGTGGCTGTTTTGGCACTGATTTGGGTTTCGGTGAGGAAGAGGAGTTGGGGCCTGTTAGCCTGGAGGAAATGGTGGACGGAGTTCAGGTTAGAATTTAGGCCACATATATTCGAAAAGGATATGTTAAATCTTGATGTTGGCGCCCCCTGTACACCCCTCTCCCGGAGATCCGAATGGAGGGGTATTTTGCCTCCGGAATATTTTATACAAGGAGGAGCCATCATCATTTTTGCTTATAAGGGAAACCGACTCATACACCAGAACCGGAAACGTCCGTTGGGACTTCACCGGCCCCTTGATGTATGGGGTGGTACCTCCTCGGGCGTGAAAAAATCCTTTACTATTACATAAAGGAAAATTCCACTACCACCTGCTATGGATTGGATTGGATCAATGTCTACCTCTTTAAAAATAAGATTAATAAAGGGACTATCAATTGTCCAGTAGTTATGATTTTCGACATAGTAGGAGGATACAAAACATTTTCATCATTTTGCATACATGCCTATTGGGGGTGGGAATTTACAAACTTTACGAACAAGTGGTAATAATAACTGTGATTGTGTCGTGTGTTTTTTTATAACCAAAGGATTTTCAGCTTTATCGTTTGTTGAAAAACTTGCTATTATTAATAAAGGTAGGTCGAAACCTACTCTAAAAAACTTAAATACAAGGATTAAAACATGTATTCGACATTTCAAAGCGGAAAAAACTTATAAACAATATGAATGGTTAACAGGAATAAACTGTTTTGTTGGCCTGGTAGTCTATTTGTAACTGAAAGGGGGGTGTGGAATAAAAGTGGGTTTTCCGACTTGAATAATCTACATAAAGTAGTAAAAAGATATGTTATGTCTAAAGCGCATTTACAGACCATTTTAAAATTAAGTGTCTTTAAAACAAACGCGAATTAAACACGCCGTTGACAAGCAGATAGAAATTAGTCATCGCCAACACAATGAACTGGTTGATAAAAACAGAAACATATTAAAAAGACTTATTGATGTTGTGTGTTTTCTTGGTCAGCATGAATTGGGGTTCAGGGGTCATGACGAAATAACTACATCTGCAAATAGAGGAAACTTTCAAGACCTAGTTTCTTGAACAGCCAAATACATTTGTTTAAAAAAATCACTTGGAACAGTCTAACGTTTTACGAGGGACATCAAATCACATTCAGAATGACTTAATTGCGGCTGCTGCCACTATTATTTTGAACAGAATTAAATCTGAAATTAAACAGACTCGTTTCATTGCTATTGTTCTAGATGAAACAACCGACGTAACTAATTTAAGTCAACTATCTGTAGTAATATGCTATGTAAAAATGGATGGGAGCAAGAAAGATTTTTAGGCTTTAAAAATGTGACACAAGATCGTACCGCAAACGCTCTATATAAAATTGTGCTTAATATTATGAAAGATATTGAGGAGACTGATAATAAATTAATTGCCCGAAGCTATGATGGGGCTGCTGTTATAGCCGGACATTTAGGAGGTCTTCAAGCTAAAGTGCGGGAAACGTTTTCCAGTACTCTATTTGCACACTGTTGTGCTCATAAATTTAATTTAATTTTATCCCATAAATCATATTAAAGAATGTAAGGTGTTTTTTGCTACCCTAAGTGGAATGGCTGCTTTTTTTCCAAATCTATGAAGCGCACACAAGCCTTAGACTCAATTGTTAAAAAACGTTTACTCAAATTAGCCGCAACCCGATGGCACTACAACGGCAGACTTGTGTGAACTATATTTGAACACCGTGAATCGTTATTTGAACTTTTTTAAAACATAATAGAAAATAGCAAAAATTTGGATGCAGAAACAATAAATAGTTCTAGAGGATTTTTGGATGATTTGAAAAGAGACTTTAATTTTAATTTTTTACTTAATATATTTTCGGAAATATTTCCGTTTTCAGATAATGTATTTAACATATTGCAATGTCAAACAAATGATATTGGTTTTTGCCTGAAGAAAATTAGTGAATTTAAATCCACTATAATTCAAAAGAGGAATGAATTTGATAAATTCTGGAAAAAACAATAGAATTAGTGTTGATGCAAGTTTGTATATATTTTTGAATTTGAAATTGCCGCCAGACATTTAGGGATTGCTGCTCGCCGTGGTTGGCACCACTGAGAGGAGGAGAGGGGGCAGATTTTGTGACAGCCTCTCTCTCTCTCTCTCGCGACGAAAACCAGCGTCACTGCGTTAGAATCAGTCGTCCTGAAAACTGCTAGTACTCCAGACTAGGGATGTGCTCCAGATTTTCTGGTCTAATTTTCTTGTTACATAATTTTTTGCCTCATTTGGGGTGAAGATAGTCGCCCGACCTACAAAGAAGACCCTAAAACCCACGTGAAGATACAGTCCATTACACAGGTGAGTGCATCTCTTATTTGTCTGGTATAATTTAAAATCTAACTTTATTGTAAACAATTCCTCTTTATTATTTCGTAATATCTTGCAACAACATTTTGGTCCATCGAAGCCGATGCTTGTTTGATTAGAATTGACACTTGTGGGTGTTCATATCGTGAATTTACGCACACGTGTTTGGCGGTTTTGTTGTTAAAAATCGTAATTTATAGCCTCCAGGGTTTGGTTAGAACACGTGTTCGGGTCGGCAAATCCGTGTTAGTGTAATTGTTTTGCTTGTTTAATTTGTTTTACGGCCCTTTAGCGTCAAAATTGTTTTGTTTTTCAGTGTCTCGCAATCGGCGATTTTCGAGCTCTGTTACTTGTTTGAAACGTGTTTTTTTCGACGTGAAACACGTGGTTATCATCCGATTGGGTTCAGGTTATATCAGTCTTTTCTAGTTTGCCTTTTCGTTTTTTGTCATTTTTGAAATGGAGGTGGAAAAGTTGATAAATAAACGTAACTCTGTTATGAATCGAGTGCAACACCTATCAAGGTTTGCATTAGACGCCAAGGCTGAACCCACAAAAAGGAATGAATTTAGAATCAGATACCAAGGTCTTAACGATTCTGTAAATTTGTTTGATTCTTTACATCTGGACATCGTGTCTTTAATGAAGGATAAGGATAATTTGGCTTTACAATCGGAGATTCAGACAGACTTCGACAACATACAGTACAGCATCAAGTCAATCTATTTTGAAATTTGTGGTAAGGTTACTGCTGATGCTGCCGATGTAGCTAAGTCGCTCGATAATGAGGCTCACTCTGATAGTGGAACGGGTGGCAGACGTAATGTTCGATTGCCTAAGATCGATATTCCGAAATTTGACGGGGCGATTGGTCAGTGGCCACGTTTTTTCGATTTGTTTAGGACTCTGATTCATGAAAATGACACTTTGTCAGATATTGAGCGTTTCCAGTATCTTCTTGCTTCCTTGACAAAAGAACCAGCTTCAATAGTTCAAAACCTACCCCTCATTTCGGATAATTACCAAGTGGCATATAATTCGCTAGTTTCAAGGTATGAAAATAAACGTGTGTTGCTTACGAATTACTGGTTAGCTCTTCTTAATGCTCCGAAGGTGTCAGGCGATTCATCTCGAGATTTAAGGAATTTGTTGACAACATTTACTGAAAACGTATGTGCGTTAGATTTATATCAAGAGCAGCAGTATGATTTGTGGGACTTTACGAAATTCAATTTCCTTTTGCAAAAGTTAGATTCCTCTATCCGAAAGCAATTTGAAATACAGTTTGGTGACTGTGAGGTCCCCACGTACTCGCACCTTAGTGATTTTTTAGAAAAACAGTGCAAGGCTCTTGAAACATCTGCGCTAACCGTAGCACCGGTCTCAGTGAAGAAGGGTCCTCAAATGTTGAAAGGGAAACAGTTCGTGCAGCCGAAACCAACCACTTCTTTGGTGACTAGTGTTAGTAAGTCAGATTCATCAATTTCTTGTGTGTGTTGCCAGGGGGAACACTCATTGACGAAATGTGACAAGTTCTTAGAAATGTCTCCTAAGGATCGTCATACCTTAGTGAAGAGGAAAAGTCTGTGCTATAATTGTCTGGCTGGGTCTCACAAACTCGCAGGGTGTACCTCGAAATTTAATTGTCGTGTTTGTACTAGGAAACATCACACATATTTGCATTTTACATCAAGCTCTGGTCAGACTGATACACAAACATGTGAGCAAGGTGATAACAGACCCGACCAAGTAACCGGTCAAGTCGTATTGACAAGCACGCTTCCCAGCTTCCCTGTTGTATTATTTGCCACATGTAAAGTGGATGTGTGTGATGCTTATGGGGTGTATCATAGATGTCGTGTGCTGCTCGATTGTGCAAGTCAGGCAAATTTCATTACGCAGCGCCTTGTAAGCAAACTTTCTCTGTCGAAGTCACATGCTTCTGTTCCAATTCAGGGGATAAATCAGATGGCCACCGTTACTGATTTGGGGGTTACTTCATTTAGGTTGAGACCTCGGGACAAACCTAATCCTAGTTTCGATATCGATGCTATTGTGGTTCCCAGAATCTGCGACAAGGCACCTTCAACGGACGTACAATCATATGTCTGGAATCATATCAAAGACCTTGCTTTAGCGGATGATACTTTTGGTCAGCCAGGGGACATTGATATTTTATTGGGTGCTGATATATATGCAATGGCATTGTTACCGGGACTTAGAAAGGGTAAGGATCAGGAACCTACTGCTATCAATACAGTGTTTGGTTGGGTAATCTTGGGTAGTGTACCAGCCCAATCGAATTTAGTGGTTGATTCCTTTTGTACGTCGGTCGATGTTTCTCTGGACAAAACTCTCAGACAATTTTGGGAAGTGGAGCAAGTGCCTCAGTGCACATTAGCGAGTCCGGAAGATGCCCTGTGTGAGAAGATCTTCCAGGACACTCATTCACGTGACTCTAATGGTAGATATGTCGTGGGCCTGCCATTTCGTGATGGGATGCCAGATCTGGGTGAGTCACATTCCATGGCATTGAGACGGCTTCATGCTCTAGAGAGACGATTGTCCAAAGAGTCAGATATCCGTAGAAAGTATGTGGCTTTCATGCGTGAGTATCTGAGCGATGGGCACATGTCTCCTGTGTCGTGTAAGGTATCACATCCTAGTGCCGTCTACTACATCCCTCATCATTGTATCTTGAAACCCGAAAGTATCACTACAAAGTTACGGGTGGTGTTCGACGCCAGTGCTAAGACCTCAAATGGCGTCTCGCTCAACAACACCCTATTGGTTGGACCCAAGTTGCAGCAGGATATTGTGACAGTCCTGTTGAATTTTCGGGCTCATCGAGTCGCCTTTACTGCAGACATTAAGCAAATGTTTCTGCAAGTATTGGTGGCAGAGGAGCATAGGGACTTCCAGCGCATTCTTTGGCGGTTTTCCAATTCTGAGCCAGTGCAAGAGTTCAGACTCAATACAGTGTCCTTTGGTGTTGCTTCTAGCCCCTATCTTGCCATTAGGACCCTCTTACAGGTGGCAACAGATTTAGGTGGTAAATATCCTCTTGCAGCAGACGTCATAAGGTCTGACACGTACGTGGATGACATAGTAACTAGTGTGCCAGATTCCAATTCTGCAATTGAAGTGAAATCTCAACTGATAGGAATGCTCGGAGAGGCTGGATTTGAGTTGCGAAAATGGGCAAGCAATGATCCCGAATTTCTTGCGTCTCTCCCCAGTAGTCATCAGCAATCTCTGTGTTTCGACTCTGATGACTTAGTGTCTGTCAAGATTTTAGGACTACAGTGGTGTCCAATGACTGACTGCTTCTCGTACAAGGTACATCCAATTGAACGCAAATGCACCAAGCGTAACATACTGTCAGAGCTTGCTAGAATCTTTGATCCTTTGGGTTTCTTGTCTCCCCTCACCCTCTCTGCGAAGCAGCTGATGCAGTTCCTGTGGCAGCTAGGCATTTCGTGGGATGAAAAACCACCACTAGAAGTCGAATCCAGGTGGGACACATACAAATCGCAACTTTCTTGTTTGTCATCGTTGTCAATTCCGCGGTATGTGTCTGCTGAAGGTACTACTTCTTCTACATTGCATGGATTCTCGGATGCGTCTGAGCTTGGTTATGGGGCCGTAATTTATCTTCGTGTTGTATCCGCCAGCGGAGCCATAAAGATATCTCTCTTGTGTGCTAAGTCTCGTGTCTCCCCACTAAAAAAAGTATCAGTACCCCGATTGGAGCTTTGTGCAGCAGCCTTGTTAGCAGAGTTGATGGAGTTCGTTCAGGTTACATACCGAAAGACTATTTCTATTGATAATATATTTTGCTGGTCTGATTCCACAGTTGCCATTCAGTGGATTAAGTCATCTCCCCATCGATGGAAAACGTTTGTGGCCAATAGAGTGGCGCTCATACAAGAAAAGGTACCCCCTGGTTGCTGGTCACATGTTTCGGGGTTAATCAACCCTGCAGATTGTGCATCGCGCGGACTTACTCCTAATGAGCTTCTCAATCACCCGCTATGGTGGACGGGTCCGGCTTTCTTGTCCGAACCATCTGATACATGGATTAGCGCAGAATCTTTAGGTGAAGAGTCTGATGTCATGATGTCGGAGCAGAGGCAAGTTGTGTGCATGACAAAGATTGTTTCGTGTGATTGGCCGCTGAATTTGTTAGAAGGGTATTCTTCGCTGAGGAAAATTCAAGGTATCATTGCTTACAGTATGAGGTTTGTCAAAAATCTGAAATTACCCCGGAAGGACAGAATTTCGGGCGCATTGAGTGAGGCGGAGCTTTACACTGCACTGACTTTTCTTGTTAAAGCAGTACAAAGGTTGGCGTTTGAGAGGGAAATGCGTGACATTGAGCATGGTCGACCTTGTGTAAAGTCTATCCGTAGGCTGGCCCCATTTGTGGATAGGGATGGTGTTCTCAGGGTGGGCGGTAGACTTAGATGCTCGGACTTGTCGTTTGATGCAAAGCATCCCATGCTTCTGCCACGTTCACACTTGCTCACTGACTTGGTGATTCGTAGTGTCCATCAGAAACACTTACATCCTGGACCTCGTACCTTGCAGTATTTGTTGTCACAAAATTTTTGGATTCTTTCGGCCCGCCGGGCAATTAATAGTGTGCTTGGGCAATGTTATCGTTGTTTCCGTGTTCGCCCGGTAACTTTGACACCTGTAATGGGGGATCTTCCTCCAGTAAGAGTTTCTCAGCTGAAACCATTCTCTCACACTGGAATTGATTTTGCCGGTCCATTTCTCGTTACCCAGGGAAGATATCGTGGTGTCAGAAGTGCGAAGGCATATGTGTGTATTTTTGTTTGCATGACCACAAAGGCTGTGCATATTGAATCGGTATTAGACCTCACCTCTGAGGCTTTTCTTGCTGCTTTTCGGCGCTTTGTGGCTCGAAGAGGTCGTTGTGACAATGTCTACAGTGACTGCGGCACTAATTTTGTCGGGGCCAACCGATTGTTGGTTTCATACGCACATCAGGTGACTGATTCCTTGTCAATTGAGTGGCATTGGAATCCCCCATCAGCGCCGCACTTTGGAGGACTGTGGGAAGCAGGGGTTCATTCCATTAAAACTCACTTGCGTCGTGTTGTTGGCACACAGGTTCTGACATTCGAGGAACTGACCACTGTTCTGGCACAGATTGAAGCAGTTCTTAATTCCCGACCGCTCTGTAGTCTTAGTACAGACCCCAATGACATGACATCGCTTTCCCCTGCGCACTTCTTGACCATGGAGCCTCTTTGTGCCCCACCTGACCCAGACGTGACTGATGTCAAACTTACCAGACTTTCTCGTTGGCAACTTGTTTCCAGAATGCATCAAGATTTTTGGAAACGCTGGAAAAGTGAATATTTGCACACCATGCAGCAGCGCAATAAGTGGTCTACCCCCCAAGAAGCTCCTTCGATTGGTACTCTCGTTGTCATCAAAGATGAGACAGTGTCTCCGCTTGTGTGGAAGTTAGGGCGCATATTGAAACTCTATCCGGGTCGTGATGGCGTTGCCCGTGTCGCTCAAGTACGAACAAGCACAAGTATTTTAGATCGTCCTATGACCAAGCTGTGCCCTTTACCTTCGCAGTAAACAGCCAGTACGCATCTCCCATTTGTATAGTTAGTTATAGTGTATCTACCAATTTAATTTAATCTTTGCATTTTTTAATCGGAAATAAGTAGTCCTTATTTGGTGGGCGGAATGTTGATGCAAGTTTGTATATATTTTTGAATTTGAAATTGCCGCCAGACATTTAGGGATTGCTGCTCGCCGTGGTTGGCACCACTGAGAGGAGGAGAGGGGGCAGATTTTGTGACAGCCTCTCTCTCTCTCTCTCTCTCGCGACGAAAACCAGCGTCACTGCGTTAGAATCAGTCGTCCTGAAAACTGCTAGTACTCCAGACTAGGGATGTGCTCCAGATTTTCTGGTCTAATTTTCTTGTTACATAATTTTTTGCCTCATTTGGGGTGAAGATAGTCGCCCGACCTACAAAGAAGACCCTAAAACCCACGTGAAGATACAGTCCATTACACAGGTGAGTGCATCTCTTATTTGTCTGGTATAATTTAAAATCTAACTTTATTGTAAACAATTCCTCTTTATTATTTCGTAATATCTTGCAACAACAATTAGGAAAAGTGAGCCACGAAGAAAGCATCTGCGTACTGATAATGTGGGAGACCTTCAAACTTCTTATCGCCGCCTTTTCTACAACATCATAGATCAAATTCAGCAGCAAATTAACTGCAGATTTGATCATCTCAGTGACCTGAAATTTCTTGAATTGTGTAATTTTGGAGGATTTAAAGGGATACCTTTCCCAGAAGATTCATTCAAATCATTATTTCACCACTATGGACATTATTTTGACAAAGCCTTATTACGATCAGAACTTACAGTCATTTATGAAACTGATGTTATAGGCACAAAAACTAATGCGAGTGAACTTTTAACTTTCTTAAAACAAACAAAATTGGAAAATGCATATTCTGAAGTGTTCAAATTATGTGAATTAGTATTAACAATTCCTGCTACTAGTGCATTTTTAGAACGAATTTTGTTTACATTGAAAGGTATCAAGAGTTTTGTTAGGAATTCAACAGGACAGGAAAGATGTTCCCATATTTCAATTTTGTCAATTGAAAATAACTTCGTCGAGGAAATGTCCCAGAATCCACAGTTTTATGACATTACTAACGAATTTGTCAAAAACGACAAAAGAATTGAGTTACACTACAAATAGGTAAGTTTCTGAAAATTTATTTCCTTATTTAAAATGTCACTGCACGCCCCTGAAAGTAGGTGACTACATAAAGTACAAATAAAATACAAGATCTCTATATAAATCTTCACTAATGATTTACACAGTCAGTTGTATAAATAAGTCAAACAAAACAAGTGATAAACAGGAACTTATCAGATTTCCTATTTTTTTAAACTCTATTAGATAGACTATTCATACTTACGATAAATTAAATTGGAATTTTACCGCAATTTTCAAATTGTTTTTGATATATCTTCAGAATCGCAATTTTTTAACGAAGGTTTCTTTAAAAAATCAGATTGATTAATCCTGATGTAGCCTTATAAGCTTCTTCGTCCATAAAAATAGTATAATATTTTACCTCGAAAGGAGAACTAGGTATAAAGTTTCTCATTAATTTTCTTCAACGTTGAATTGAGACTCATATTTTGTGATCGAGATATTGAGGTTTTATCTTAAATGAATTCACAAATTTGCTGATTTTCATCAGAGATTTTGCAAATGTGAATCATCCATTTGAATGCATTCATATACTGATGATTCGTTATCAGTTTCAGTCATGAGACTTGTTTCATTTTAACTGAGAATTTTTTCATATTTTGAGGAATCGTTAGCAGATTCAGTCATGAAACTGTTCACCGCATTTAACTTAAGAGTTATGAAAAACAAATGGATTCGAGTCAAATTTGAGAATATTATCATTGCTGCTGATTATTTTTCTTTTCTTAACTAGAGACATCCCAGTTTCGTTGAAACTATCTTAACAGCTATCGAACAGCTTTACGATCAGCCCAACAGGTATCTGAACAGCTATCGAACAGCTTAACGATTAGCCCAACAGGTATCCGAATAGCTTAACGATCAGCCCAACAGGTATCGGAACAGCTTTACGATCAACCGAACAGGTATCGGAACAGCTTTACGATCAACCGAACAGGTATCTGAACAGCTGTTAGAATATCTTAACAGATTGGTAGACCTCCAACAGATAATAATACTTTATTCGTTCCATAAATACCCTATTGGGTGTAGAACATGTCATTTGCAAATATAAAATAAATCTAAATATAAACATATACATATATATATATATATATATATATATATATATATATATATATATATATATATATATATATATAACAAATGTATACACAAAATCTAGAAATAAAATAAAATATCGTCAATGTAGCAGTATTAATTCGATAATATAAAAACTTACAGACTTAACAAAGCAGCCACACACCCGCATATACACCTCACAAATATTGTATTAACCCTCTCAGAGAAAGCATGCAATGGTGAATGTTGCCATGCTAAAGTGAGCTATTAATCTTGATTTTGGAGTGGTGGACCTATGTCTCCGTCTCTGAAGAATTCATTGCGGGAATAGTAACACTTTCTCAGTAGAATATCCTTTAGTTCTTTTTTCAGTGTTTTTACGTCCATATTTTTCCAACAAAGAGGTAGGTGATTGAATATTTTTATCATCTGATATTCTGCATTTCTCTGCACTTTTGTTAATGGTGTTTTTGGAAGTAGGAGTTTCTGATTCAATCTGAACCTTGTATGATGCTCATGCTCAGGCAGGTATTTTGAGAAAAACGACATATTTTGCTTGACAAACAGGACACATTCCAATATGTATACACAATGTAGCGTCAGTATCTTCTTCTCTATGAAATACTGCCTGCAGGATTCTCGAGGTTTCAGCCCATACATGGACCTGACACAAGACTTCTGCAGTATGAATATGCGGTCCACATCCACAGAGTTTCTCCAGAACACTATGCCATACTTAAGTATTGCATACACATAAGCATAATAGACCATGAGACATGTGACCTCATCCACACTTCTCTGCAGCACTCTTAAGGCATATGAAGAACTAGAGATCTTGGGAGCAATATACTCTATGTGTTTCCCCCAGTTCACATTATTGTCTATAATCATGCCAAGAAACTTTCAGCTTTGTGAAGTCTGCAACTGAGTGTTACCACAATTTATCGTCATTGCTTCTCCTCCAACAGCAGAAAATTTAATTAGCTGTGTTTTTTCAGCATTCATCTTCATTTGATTTGCGCTAAACCAAGCGTCAAGGTCTCTCATGACAGAAATTATCTTATATTCTAGTTCATCTATCGGTCGCATGCATAGGATGATCGAAGTGTCATCTACATATAAGATTGTTTTGTCGTTGAGAAGTGTAGGCAAGTCATTAATGTAAATTATAAACAGCAGTGGGCCCAGCACTGACCCCTGTGGTACCCCTCTCTTAACTGTCTACTGAAGAATAGATGTTTTTACCTGTAGTTGTGTGTTTACTACGGATACACTGTTTTCTGTGGGTCAGATATGATTTCATCAACTCCAGCACCGTTCCCCTTACACCAATCATCTCAAACTTTTCATAAAGTATCTGACAGTCTATGCTGTCAAAAGCCTTGGATAGATCTGGGAAGACACCAACAATCTCCTCTCCAAGAGTCATAGCCTGAAGAACCTCTGAAGTGAATTGGTAAATTGCTCTTGTCGTGCTTCTTTCTCTTATGTAAGCATTCTGCAAATCACTAATTATGTTGTATCTTTCAAGATGTTCCACAATTCTGGTGACAATAACTCTCTCGTATACCTTTGCTATAACTGGGGTTAGCATAATAAGCCTGTAATTTGAGGGGTCAGAGGTATCACCCATTTTGTAGATTGCACACCAACCGACATAATTAGATAAAACAACTCCTTGCTCTATTTCTTGATTGCACCCCGTATATCGATCAGAGCAGAAATTAATGAAATTGAAGCTGATCGTTGTAGAAATGTAGACATTACTACGACTAAAGAATTATATATAATTAAATTGGAGGAAAAGCAAAAACACTTTTTAAGGGAGGATGGTTCATAAAAACTGATCAGAGACATGCGAACGGCCAATTTAATTTTTGCATACCTTTAAGCATGTTATTAGGTATGCAAATAAGTTTTCGCAGTTGGGATTTGCATGAGTATTCCATTGATCCGAAATCTACACATAATATTTGACATGTGGAAACTACGAAACAGATTGAGAAACCTAGATTTGATATTTTGGCTCTACAAAACAAATACAATTAACAAAGTCGAAGGTAATTATAGTGAATTTAATCAGTGTCAGCTTACAAACTTCAAATTACGTTTAAATTCAGAGACATATTCATATGACAATTTAAATAATTTATATCAGGAGAACCGATATGCATGGTCATATATAATTTATATTCAATATTTTAAGAAAGTTATTATGGATGCAACGCTGCACCTTTATTAGATATTAAAATTTTAAATCTGATGCACCGTTAATTGTAATAGATTGATTCCATCAGAGTGAAGCAAATAAAATGGATGCGGTAGATATTTAAAAATAATTCCAGTGTAGCAGCGGCTGCATTAGCGTTTATATAATACAACACCGTACTGACTTATAGAATAGAATAGGATAGAATAACTTTATTAGCCACAAGATCATACAAAAATGAAATTGACCAGTCAAGATAAAAAATTATACATAAAGCACATGTAAATGTGAAACTAAAAATTAACAAAAATACATACACATCTAAAACACACAATATCTGCCTATCACAAAAACAGTGGATCACCTGGCCATCGAAAATCTCAACTGCGGCACTACATTAAAATATTCATCTGTTCTGTATAGACAAGCCTGTATTAAAAAATCTCTAATCATTGTTCGGAATTTATTAATAGGTTCATCTCTCAACCACCTTGGGAGTGCATTGAAAAAGTCGACCCTAACCGTTTTAGTTTTATTTATCCGATGCCTTGGTTGGATTAAATTATCTCTATGTCTGGTGTTATAACTATGCACTTCAGCATGTATGTCAAAACTTCTCCTGTTCTCTCGCACCACCAACAATTGTCTGTAAACCACCAATGAGTATAGTGACATTGTTAAGTTCCTGAAAGATGGGTTTACAGTGAGCACAGCAACCCGCCCTGACAACACCTCTGACAGCTGCTTTCTGCAACACTAAGAGTCTATCCAAGTGCACACTCGCTGCATTTCCCCATGCAAGCAAACAGTAATTCAGACGTGAGTAAAACAACTCATAATAGGTGATCAAAGCTGCCTCAGGTCCAGCCATTGCAGAAATCCTACGCACTGCATACACTGATGAGGCTAGTCTACCAGCCAACGAGTCTATTTGGCTTCTCCATACAAGGGTCGATGTTGAGACCAAGAAAATTCCTAGCAGTGTTCGACGCATTAGAAGTGACCCTGGCATGAAAACTGATTAAAGCTGTATTATCCTCATTGAGGAACAGTTCATTATCATTAAACCAAGCTCTCGCCTCACAAAGAACACAGTCTTATTGACATCACTACAGCATTACCAGTGATAATAAAAGTTGTGCCATCTGCAAAGAGGGCTGTTGCTATCCTGCTCTGTTGGATGCCACCAGGAATGTTAGGAGGAAGATCATTTATATATATATATATATATATATATATATATATATATATATATATATATATATATATATATATATATATATATATATATATATATATATATATATATATATATATATATATATGAGAAAAAGAAGTGGCCCTAGTACAGAACCCTGAGGCACCCCTCTACGAATGTATCCCACTTCACTGTATTTTCCACCATGAAAAACTCTGTGTTCTATTATTAAGCTAGACCGCAGCAACTCCAGACAGGCTCCCCTAATACCATAATGACTTAACTTTGTCAAACATATTTCGTGCGAGACACAATCAAATGCCTTTGTTAAGTCTGCAAAAACTGCACAGCACTGTTTTCTCTGTTCAAAAGCACAATTTACGATCTCTAGAAGATACGATATCGCATCCATGGTGCTGCATCTCTTGCGGAAACCATACTGATGTTCATAGAATAGATGGTTATCTTCAAAGTAACTATAAAGTTGTTGGAAAATAAGGAATTCGAAGATTTTTGAGAGTATCGGCAATACCGAAACCTGCCTAAAATTGCCAGGATCGTTGCAGTCTCCCTTCTTGAAAAACGCAAGTACCTTCGCACACTTCATCAACGCAGGGAAACAACCCTGCGTGATGCAGAGATTAAAGATATGTGTCAGTGGCAGAGTAATAAAATCTCCAAACCTCTTAATGACATACGAGTCCATACCAAATATATCCTTTGATTTTGTATTTTTAAGTTTATTGATAGCATTCCTGACATCCTCAACAACTGGTTTCATGAAAAAAGAGTTCGCTGGACTTTGAATCTCAGAGAAATAAGATTCTGGGGAATTTAATTTATTTCCCACTGCATTATTTACCAACCTCTCTGCATAGGATGTAAAAAATTCATTGAATGTATTTGCTGATATATTAGTTTCAGAATTGAAGATCTTACTTCTACCTGTTTCACGATTTATAATTTGCCAAATTGTTTTTGATTTATTGTCAGACTTTTGGATAGCTTCAGTTGCCGCCTTAGCTCTCGACTGCCTCAAAAACAAATTATATTTGGTCCTTATTTCTCCATAAAGCTGTTTATTCGATGGTGTAGGATGCATCTTATAAACATCATGTAAGAACAATACTTGCCACTTTAACTCCCTCTGCTCGGATGCGCTACTATCCTCAATACTCGATTGTTTCACCACCCACCTGACGCATCAACGGGAAACTGTTCTCAAAATGATACCGAAAGATATCAAAAAATGAGCTATAAGCATCCTCTGCAGAATCAGTGGTAAATACCCCCTGCCAATTCTCGGAAGCCAATGATTGTTCAAAATCATTGAAACTATGCTGACCATATGACCTCCTTCACTCTACATCCTGGAGTCGTGCTGCATCAATCCTGTATTCTAAAAACTGTGCTTCATGATTAGAGGCAATTATCGGGAGAACTCCGGCACTCATAAAATATATACTATACTATCTATGATAAAAAAGTTGATTCGACCCCATTAACAGGAGATATTAGAAAGTTGTTGTAATATAAATAGAGAGAATATTCGACTACAGCCGATAGTTCTTTGATAAAATTCAAGTTTTACTATACAACAACGAAATGAAATCTGTAGTGGCAGTAGAAGTGCAAGGTTTCAAAGATTGTAAAAACAGTTTCATATGTAAGGAATTTGTAATAGTGTTTAGTGAAGATTTTAATAGATTTTTAATTAAACCACCATACTTGCGCCGTCGTCCTCGATAGGACAGATTATATTTCTAAGGTCCTCACTTTCCTGAGGGATAACAGAATTTTCTCCATCAACTACAATCCACTTCCTTCCTTCACGTCTAAGTTTAAGAAAGTTTTCGATAAATATCCTCCATTAGTTTCAGATAATTATAAGCAGTTGTTGCCCATGAATCACATTATTCCACGCCTATATATATATATATATATATATATATATATATATATATATATATATATATATATATATATATATATATATATATATATATATATGAGTGCTGATAGCTGTGTATAAAGACCTTGATTCTACTAGGATTGCTGGTGATATTTCACTCAATGAAGTTTGTGTTGGTGATGATAGCAAGACGGAGCCTCATTTTTGGTGTTTGTTACATTCCACCTAATTCAGAAGTTGCTATATATAAACATTGTTGTGATTCAGTCAATCGTGTTTTGTCTGATCATCCCAATTCTGAGGTCGTTGTCTGTGGGGACTACAACCTCCCAAATGTTACTTGGACAAGCAGTGCTGAAAGTGCTCCAGTTATTAGTGGTTACAGTCCATCAGCCTCACTTGTTTCTAACAGTTTTGACTTTTGGGGCTTGTTCCAACAAAATTTTGTACTTAATGAATTGAATAGATCTTTAGATTTAGTTTTTGGTAATATAGATAACATATGTGTTGGTGCTTCTTTGGATCCGGTTTTTCCTGCTACTGCACATCATGTGCCCCTGGACATTTCTTTTTCACTTGAGACTCCTCCAGCTGAACGCTATGAAGAGTATTTTTATGACTTTCGTAATGGCGATTATTGTGCCATGAATTATTTTCTTTCCGAGTTTGACTGGGAATATCTTCAGTCATTGGAGATAAATGATGCTGTGAAATGCTTTTATGACGTTCTGTTTAATGCTGTGGATCGGTTTGTTCCAGTTAAGAGATGTAAAAAATCATGTTTCCCTCCTTGGTTTAGTGTTGAGCTTAGATGCATGATAACTGAGAAGAAGAGGGTACACAGTCAATATAAGAAATATGGTAGGATAGATGAGTATATTAGGTTTTCTGGTCTCCGAAAGGAATGTAGGAATCTTCGTGATGCTTGTTACAGAAATTTTATTGCTTATACTGAGAATAATTTTGAAAACAATTCGGGTTCTTTCTGGTCTTATATTAACAAGTTGAGGATGGTTTGTGATCTTCCTGAAGCTATGTATTATGATGATGTTAGGAGTGATTCTTTGCATGATTCGGTGGGTCTTTTTGCTAGTTTTTTCTCATCTGTGTATGAGGGTCAAGCTGGGAGTGTCGGTCCCGATCCTTTTTTGTGTGAGTCTTTAAATATGACTGTGCCTAATGTTACTTCTGCTGATATTGTTGATCCTATCTGTAGTTTGAAAGACAAACTTACTTACAGTCCAGATAGAATTCCCTCCCATCTGTTAAAATCTTGTGCCTTCACCTTGGCAATTCCACTGAGGATTCTCTTTAACAGGCCTTTGTTGTCTGGTGAGTTTCCACATGTTTGGAAACATTCTTATTTGATGCCCATTCATAAGCAGGGACCAAAGCATTTGGATACTTAATTATAGAGCTGTTTGTATTCAGTCAGAGATACCCAAACTTCTTGACTTTTTTGTCTCTAGACATATAACTTGGGTATGCAGACATGTTTTCGTCGAACAGCAGCATGGTTTTCTTAAAGGAAGATCTACAACAACCAACCTTCTTCTTTACCAGAATGTATTGGTCTCAGCTTTGAAGGATAGGTTACAGGTTCATTCGGTGTATCCAGTTTTCTCCAAAGCGTTTGATGAGGTTAATCACGCCTTATTATTGTCAAAACTTGCATTGGTGGGTTTTAATGCCAATTTGTTGTCTTAGGTGCGCAGCTTCCTTACGGTTAGGTCCCAGAGTGTAAAGATCAGAAACTTCATTTTTGATAGTATTACTGTTTCTTCAGCAGTTCCTCAGGGTTCACATTGTGGACCAGTCCTCTTTAATCTTTTTATCAATGATGTCATACATTCACTTAAGCATAGTCAGATTTTGATGTTTGCTGATGATATCAAAATTTTCAAGACTGTTCGTTCCAGACAGGACGCTTTACTTTTACAGGAAGACTTAAATCGTTTTGCTCTGTGGTGTGGTGACAATCTTCTGACTCTGAATGTTGATAAGTTTTCTGCATAACATTCACTAGAGCTCAGTTTCCCATTGACTTTGTGTACTTCATGGGCTCTAGTGCTTTACAGAGGAAGGAAATGATTAAAGACTTGGGCATTGTATTGGATAGGGAATCACATAGAATACATAGTATCTAAAGCATATAAAATGTTAGGATTTATTCATAGATCAACTCTAGATTTTTCATGCAATAGCTTGAGAAGGCTGTATTGTGGTCTGGTTTGCACTTTGTTGGAATGCTATTCTGTAGTGTGGAGTCTGAATTAAAATATTTATATCAATCAGATTGAGGCCATACAAAATAGATTCTTAAGGATTTGTGCTTATAGAATGGGCTTGCAGAGAAATGATCTTAACTTTACTTATTTGCGGAATCGGCTGCACTTGCAGTCACTCAGTGGTAGAAGGATTGTCAGTGATGTTTGTTTTTTGCACAAGTTATTAGTGAATAAAATTGATAGTCCTTCTTTGCTTGAGTTAGTCTTTCTAAGGATTCCGGGCCGCACGAGAGCAAGGGAGGTTTTTGTGGTTCCCTTCCATCGAACCAATTTTGGCTTTTTCAGTCCGATGTCGAGAGTGGCGAGAACTGCAAATGAGTATTCGGAGCTCTTGGATATGTTTGATGATTCTGACCCTTCAATTAGAGGCATTTTGAGACGTGTTATTGGTTGAATTGTCATACATACGGTGTACAGGTTATGATTTGCTTTTTTGTTATGTTCTCATATTGAGATAGGTTATTTAAGACTAATGTAGTTTTAGATGTTCTTATTATTATTGTAAATGGTTGATCCGTTGAATAAATAAAAAATAAAAATAAATATGGCCTCCCGAAGATTCATAAAGAAGGTTGCCCCATTCATCCGGTCGTCTCCTTCGTGGGTTGCATTTCCTATAAATTGTCGAGATTTCTGTCTTCTCTGTTAATGTCCGGGTTGGATTACCACTTACCTCACTCCGTCAAAAATTCTGCAGAGCTTGTGAATAAACGCAGCAACATAACGCTGAGAGATAATTCTTTGTTGGTTTCTTTAGACGTCTCCAATCTCTTTACCAGTGTTCCCGTAAATCAGACACTGCTTCTCTTAAAGAGTTTGCTTACGTCCTCTTCCTTCAGCGAGTCCCAGAAGGCCCTCCATGCCTTGGTTAAGGTTTGCCTGGCCCAGAACTTCTTTTCGTTTGATGATAAGATCTTTGTCCAGAAGGACGGTCTCCTCATGGGCAACCCGTTGTCACCTCTTTGTGCAGAGATTTTCATGAGCTTCTTTGAGATGGACCTGGTCTTCAGAGACTACAATCCTTTTTTAAGTCACATTTCTTTTTGGTCACGCTATGTCAATGACATACTTGTGGTGTGGTCAGGTACCACAGAGCAGCTTCATCTGTTCCTAAGTTGGCTCAACAATCTACATCTACAAGTTAACTCCTCCATGAGTTTCCTTGATCTGAAGCTGAGCAGAAGCAGCAGTTCCATTGTTTTCGACATATACAGAAAACCCACTCAAACAGACCACCTTATTCCGTTCAAGTCATGCCACCACATCTCTCACAAGTTAGCTTCAATCAGATTCCTGATCGACAGACTGTTCAGAGTCCCACTGTCGGGGACGAATTTCATTAAAGAATTGAACCTCATCAAGCAGCTTACAGTCAACAACGAGTATCCAATCAGTATCGTCGATAGGATGGTCAGTAAAAAGAGCAGTCAGCTCTTAATAGAACTTAGCACCAGTTTACTTCACTTATTGTGGTCCTGTGTCCAACACTGTAGTTAAATCCCTCAAGAGAGACAATGTGAAGTTTTCATTCAAATCCATAAACACATTTAGTAATATGTTTATCCATAACAAGGACAATATCCCAGACCTGAAGAAGTCAGGTCTTTATCGTTTAACATGTGGTGCCCCCGATTGCAATGCTATTTACATCGGGAGAACAGGAAGATCATTAAGCACCGGGGTGTCAGAACACCTCAGAAATAGAAATCAGATCAACAATGACACGTCAGTTTTTGGTAGTCATTTAAGAAAGAGTGGTCACTGCTTCAATAAGAACACTGATGCCAAGATTTTACATCCCTCAAGTTTTGGAGTAGAACAATTCATCTTAGAAGAAATGGAGATTTTCAAACATGTCAAATGTTCCCACAACGAAGTTTTGAGCCTGTCCAACACCTACATATCGATCTTTCCTTCACTGTATAATCATTTAGTGAACTAATGTTACCCATGATATAATGACTTAGAAGAGATATGATATTGCGCATATGCCCCGCCCCCTGCTATGACGTCACGCGGTGAGTAACGTTATAAAAGTCCAACTACACACTTAAAACAAAGTCATTCGCAATAAAAAAGTTTCTATACGTCATTGACGTTAGCTTAATTCGGTTGAAGTTACGCCTATATTGCCCTTTTCAGATAATATAGATCGCAGCACTAAATTTAATCTTTTGCATTTTTATTACTTCCAACTGTATGCACTTAAATATTATTAAAATACGTAATTTGTTAAGAGGTTGTGATGAAACGTCAAACCCCACTGAACGACAGCATATTATTGTTGCATTGGACTCACCACTTGACACCATGCGCGTGACAGGTCTAAAAATAGGTAGTCGGAATATCATATCTCTCGTTATTTGTATCATGAATGTTACCCATGATACAAATAACGAAGTCATTATATCATGAATGTTACCAGTAGTTCATGGTTCTTCTATAGCCAAATTATGACATATGAAAATGGCTGTTCTGTGCCCCCCCCCCTCCATCCCTACACATTTTGTCTCTGACAAGTCCGCTATTCTATCCTTGTGTTTAGTTCGCCGTTTTGCCGTCTAACCAGCGCCATCAGCTATCTTATCTTAGTAATGGGAAAAACTGTTATATTGCTTTAAAAAGTCGCACCTGTTCTGTTATTTAGAAATAACAGTTAAATATAACAGACTGAAAATAACAATATGAATTATTAAGAATTCTACGTAAACGTAGTAACAGTAGCTGAACCCGTCCGGTGGTGTAGTTGGGTAATGTTTAAAATCGAAAAAATATTCTTGTATTATGTTTAAAACAATTAATAAATTTTTTATTAAAAAAATTATGGAGTTTTTTTTTGGGTATTCATCACTAATAATAATTTGGTAAAAAATTCAACAATGCAGATTTTCTTTCGAATTTTCTTTACTAATTAAGTATTTGAGCTTGAAAACTTCTATAGCCATCTTTTCCTTGAAAATGAGAGCTATATGAAATAAATGAATTATTGTAAGCAAAAAATAAAATAAATAATTTTTTTAAAAATTAAAACTAAATTTTTTCTCTCTACCTATAGGGCGAAGTGTGTCTGGTTTCAACTATACCGGGTACAGGGAATATTATTATAATTTCATTAAAATTGGTACTGTTTCTGAGATTTTTTAAGTTTCAGCGATTTTTTATTTTGCAGTAGTAATAAAAAAAAGATGTTTAAAATCGGACCTATTTCTTAGATTTCCTAAGTGAAAAGGAATATTGATTTATCAGTTACATAAGGCAAAGAAGATTGAGCAAAAAACTACCTAATATAATATAATACCTAAGGACTCATGTTAAAGCATAACTGTACATTTGTATACATATCAGTTTTTTCTTAAAACAAAAATGCCATCTGCATATCGAGTTATCTAATGAAGATTGAGTTTACGTCAACGACTATGTGATTATTTTTTTATATACGCGGTGACCTGATTTTATTTTTACAGTGATATAGTTCATTTTTAATAATTTTCACTTGCTACATATACAGCCTTTCACATATTGAAAAATTAAGAACGAATTTTTAGCGACCATAAATGTCAGAAGTGAAGGAAACTTAGCTCACTTTTTACAAGCATGACTTGTAATATTAATAAAATGAGGTAATATAAAAGGTGTTCCATTTGAATAATGAAAGTTGATGGAGTTTCCGCAAAACCGGAAGCTCCAACATGCTGCACCTCTCATAAAATTTCGGTAAAGAAATTAGCCTTTATTCTGCACATATGGTTCTTTATTACATAACGCTTTTATTTTTTGTTAGAAGGATCTCTAGTTACATTTTCGATTCTCGGTTCATCGCCGGTGAATCTCCGGTCATCTTAATCAGTACGCTTTTAAAAACTGCGCAAACAACGAACCGCTTTTGCCTAGAAATGGAGATCCACTTAAATGGTGAAAAATTCATTCTTATGAATATCCACATTTAAGTAAAATGGTGAAGGAGAACTGGGACTGTCGCTACGTCTGTTCCGTGCGAAAGACTTTTTTCTAAAACAGGACAAATTTTAAGTGACCGCCGTAACAGACTTTCGTCAACCAAAGTCAGTCAAATAATGTTCATCAACAAAAACTCAGAACTTTAAGTGTTTTGTTAGAAAAGTATTTCTTAGTGTAAGACAATTTTTCTCAAAGAAAAAAAGAAACATCGTTGATTTTATTTACATTTTTCATATTTTATGTTTGTTTGTTTATAAATTGTGTGCAAATATTTGTGAATCAACAACATGTCAAAATTTAACAGTTTCATTGTACCGACGACCCTACGTTCCCAAAGCTGTGAGCACACTAGTATAAAGTAGTAAAGTAGTATGTTATGAAGTAAAGTCCGCTCTATACTCTATTTCCCAGTCTCATGTCTATTCATCCTGTTATAACAGTTGCGGATGAAAACAGAAGTTGATTCATCGTAGCTAGTTGCAGTTGCAGTCAGGGTTGCAATATTAGAAATTTTCGTTGTGCTGATATCTAACTTAAAATTGTGCCGATAGAGGGTCGATTTGTGCAGGCTACTGTAATTTTAAATTTGGCGCCAAAGTATTACTATTAAATCAGGAGAGGCACAATCTTCGAAGTGTATGATTCATAGATATATGTTTTCCTTGTCTATGGTATGATGTATTTGATTCAATTTAACGCGGCAACTTTGAATCACTTCTATTCATTAATGAAGTAAGTACATATAGCGTTTCAAATTTGTCATTGCTAGCGTTAATTTGAAAGCAAAAATAATAAACGAAGATTTTGGCTAAACCTTATAATAAATATATTTTTTATTTAGATTATTAAAATTTGTACTTAGATGACACTCATATAACCTAGCTTTATAGCAGTTTCATCGCACTTAGCAGCAGTATAACCATTATTATATTATTGGCAACCACACTGAATTTTTTAGCACGAATTATGCCTTTATTTGCCTTGTTGACTAAACTTGCGTCGCAATAATAAATAAAATAAAAATAAATTATAAAACTAGAAATTTAGAAATACAAACTCCAAATCTAACGATGACGTATGACATGTGACATGACGTAATGACATGCAATAACTTGACAGATGCCAGAAGGTCAAGGGCAGTAAATATAAATTTTTTGATTTGCATCCCTGTTTACCTTGTTTTTGAGATGTACGTTGAAGGCTCTAGCAAATTTTAAAATACAACTAATGGTGTAAGGTGTATGCAACTCTCTATAAGCTAAATTAATATGAGTTATTATAGTTAATAAAAATGGGCTGATTTCTTATTGCATTGGGCTGATTGTGCTGCAAAGGGGAAATTGTGCTGGTTTTCGCACAATTGTGTCGGAAATTGCAACCCTGGTTGCAGTGCAACAGAAACAGATGCGACAAGAGAAACATATACGACTCCGAGTTCTAGTGTAAAGCGCAACAGCATCCCCTCCCCTCTACCTGTTATAAGTAGGTATCCATCAAGATATAATGACTTAGTTGTATCATGGGTATCCATAACAGGTTGTTACTGTTGTGGCTCGACAACAGTTAAAAAATAACAGACTATTAAATAACAACCCATCAGCCCATCACTATTTATCTTTTATCTTGAGAATCTTGAGTTTTCATAAATGGCCGACGTTCACTCTCGTCTTGTGCTTGTGGTTTAATTACCGTTTTATATTGATTGGATGACACCATTAATCGATTTTCCGGCACATTCGGGTGCGTTGTTGTTGGACCTCTGGTACAATAGATGAAAATTCCAACATTGTCAATTTGTGTATAGTTTTGAATCTGATTTTAAGAAATTAGAAAGTAAGTATTGATGCCACTTTGTGTTTTCTTGTATCACTTCTTTAAAAGAGTTCTTCAATCTCCTTAAGAGTTCTCGTGGGGTTTCTGCTTGGCCGTGTGGCCTCCTGTTACGTTTTCTCTGTCAGTTCACTCCACTGCTTTTCGATTTGTAGATTCAATTTCACATTTTGCTTTTACACTAATTAGTCTGCTTTTTCGCTTTTATTCTGTCTGATAATGATAACCTTTAGCCTGCTTTGACTGCATGTTTTTGACTGTAATGTAGCTTACGTAGCTTGTTTAACTGTAGCCTCTAGTTTTATACTGTGTATTTGGCTTGCAATGTTGCTTTTTAACCTATTTTACTGTAGATTTTAACCTTGATGATGTATGTAAAGTTTAACTTGAGATCATTGTGCTTAAACGGCACAATTGCCAACCAGAAAACAATGTTTTCTGACAGACCTTTTTATTACATTTTAGATTTGCCCCTGAGGATGGCTACTAGGTTGCTGAAACGCGTAGGGTTCTTTAACAATAAATTTTTACTGTCTGGAAGAAGCCTTTCGTTAAGTATTTCAATTAAACCACCATACCACTTTAATCTATTAAATCGTAGTGAATGTAAACAAGCGAAGTGGTTGGAAGCCAATCTATATGGAATTCAATGGGAATCAGGTTCGTCTAGCTTGAGCAGTGTGAAAAAGTTTTTATTAGAAAACATTGATGGGAAACAAACGAGGATAGTAACAAAGGGGGGAGAAAAGAAAAAAAAAGAGTGGCTAAAAATAATTTTAGAACAGGAAGAAGAGTTGGAGATCATCAACATAGAGAATGGGGCTCCGATAACTTAAGAGAATTAAAAAAAGTTTCCTTTAACACAAAGATGCTTATTGCATCAAGGTGCTTGTGCCTTAGAAAATGCATTTTTAATAAACAAATATGTGAATGTATATAACTTGTGTTTTGAATAATGTAAGAGTCTTATATTATTATTATTGTATATAAAATAGGATTTTTAACTAAAACATTTTTATAAATTTGTTTCAGTTTTATTTTTATTATTATTTATTTTTTCATATAATATCTTATAATTATTAAATTGCAAAATTAAAATATACTTAAATAAAATATATAAGTTAATTGCTAAAAAGTTTATTTATAAAATCATTTTTTGTTCGCTTTCACAAATTTTATAATGTCCCCTCGCATATGTGGAAATACCATCATCACAAATGAACCTTTTGTCATCTATGTAACTCAGAGATATTTTATTTATATTTTGAGTATAAATATTAAGCAGTTTAGATCTGAAAGTTAGCATCTTACTTTGAAATAGCTTCTTTTTATATAAACAATCCCTATAATTATCTATGCTTAACTTATCTACAGCGCTTTTTTTACACCTTTAGATTTTTTTGTTAACTTATAATTAGGCACATCAATTGAATACATTTTACATCTTAGACCAATGAATTCCTTAGGAACTCTCCTATTATTTTCATTTTTCATAAAACCAATCTTTTAGCGAATTTAAAAAAAAAGGGCTAATAAGGAGATCTGTGTTTATGTGTATATATCCGACCGATAACTCAAAAAATAATGGACGAATCTTGATCAAATTAGGTGAGTACCTTCCTTTTGCAAGTGGCTTGGTTAAGTTCGTTAGCCAGGAAAATCGGACCAGGTTTTCCCGGAAAATTTTGTGTTTTCTTTCTAAAAAAAATGCATATCAGGAAATAAAGTAAGGGCAACCAAATTTGGTACGCATGTTTTTATTATAAAGAGTTTTGGTAGCGAATCTTCGATAAAATTTGCAGCTTAGCTCCCGTACGCTTTTCAAAAAACTGTTTTCAGAAACCTGCCTAGCCCCCCCCCTGTATCCACAAACCCCAAGAAAATTTTCTTGTTCACACTGCCCAAGGAAGTTACGGGACCAGGAGTGAGTAGGGGTGTATAATTTTTTTATGCTAATTTTCGTAGAACAAATTCGTTAATGCATTTTTTATCGAAATATGATGCGTTTGTAAGAAAAAAAAATCTGGACGCAGTAAGTGGGTTTTGGTAGCGAATTTTCGGTAAAATTTGCAGTTAAGCTCCCGAACGCTTATCACAAAATTGTTTTCAGAAACCTGCCTAGGACCCCCCATGGATCCACAAACTCCAAGAAAAATTTCTTGTTCACACCCCCCAAGGAAGTTACCGGACCAAGAGTGAGTAGGGGTGCTGGGCGGGGTAGGTAGTAAAAAGGAAATATGAGCAGAAAATTCGAATAAAACTGACTTGAAAGCTGTCTTTTTCACATCTTGAAGCCATATCCCTTTTAAACCCTGCCTACCCAGCACAGCATCCCTATCCCCCCACGTGCCGTAACTTCCTCGGCGGGTAGGAACAAGACATTGTTCTTGTGGTTTATGCAGCGAGGGTGGTTGTATGCACGCGAGGGGGAAGGAAAATCACCATGACGAAGCAGACCCCCCAACCACCACCGCAAGTCGAATGGGGGGTCTGCTTCGACGTAAGCATTTTCCTCCCCCTCGTGTGCATACAACCACCCTCGTTGCATAAACTACAAGAAAAACTTCTTGTTCATACACACCCCCCCCCCCCCAAGGAAATTACATGACCTGGGGCAAATAGGGGTGCTGTGTGGGATAGGCAGGGTTTAATGGGGATATGGCTTCAAATAGACAGCTTTCAAGCACTTTTCTTCGCATTTTCTGCTCATATTTCCTTTTTACTACCTACCCCGCCCAGCACCCCTATCCACTCCCAGTCCCGTAACTTCCTTGGGGGGTGTGAACAAGAAATTTTTCTTGTGGTTTGTGCATCCAGGTGGAGTCCTAGTAATGTTTCTGAAAACAATTTTTTTAAAAGCGTTCGGGAGATAATCTGCAAATTTACCGAATTTTCATTAAATCCTTCAAATTTCAATAACTCGATTTGCTATTAACGTAAGCTTTGTTGGTTAAGAAACCAACATTTAAGTTTATTTTCGGAAAATTTGTGTATATTTTCAAACCATAAGTAATTTTGATAAAATATAGTACATTATTTCTACTACATAGGCTATACCGGTAATCAGATTGATGCCTTCTCGCATTTGCTATTAAAACATTTTAATGGAAATTCACTTCCATAACACACTTGCTGCATTCAGACTTTTGAAAAATGTTTATATTTTCAAACAATAAAGTTATTTCGATGAAATATGGTACATTGTTTCTACTATATAGGCAACCAAGTTTGATGCCTACTTTCATCAAAGAAAGACATTTGCCATAAAAAATATTTTTAAAAAAATTCGCTACCATAACGCACTTGCTGCGTCCCGAACTTTTTTTACTCCTTTAGATTTTTTAGTTAACTTATAATTAGGCACATCAATTGAATACATTTTACATCTGAGACCAATGAATTCCTTAGGAACTCTCCCATTATTTTCATCTTTCATAAAACCAATCTTTTAGTGAATTTTTATTTTAAAAAATTCACTATGTATGTATCCAATCGCTAACTCAAAAAATAACTAACCGATTTCGATGAAACTTGGCAAGTGCCTTTCTTTTATCAATGGCTTGGATGAGTTCGTTAACCAAGAAAATCGAACAAGGTTTTCCGGGAAAATTTTAGGTTTCTTTCGAAAAAAAATTTTTTCCCCGAAAATTACAAAGCTATTTTAATGAAATTTGGTGGATATGTTGCCTTGAGAAAGACCTTTCCACATACCAAAATTCAACTGTCTTAAGTTTATATAAAATTGAGTTATTCAGATTTGAAGGATTTAATAAAAATTAACTACCATAACGCATTTGCTGCGTCTCGAACTTTTTTTCTTATTCAACAGAGGAATATTATATTGATTATCGTGATCATATCCGGATGTATCAAAGCATTCAGCGATGTCATCAGTTATATCAGAATAAAAATCTTTAGTAACAATGGCATATACAAAGGAATCTGTATCCATATAGGTAACATACTATTATTTTATCAACATACTTTGGCTTTATATAATTATAATGAAAATTATACATAAACCACTTTGATAATTCTAAAATTGCAAAACGTAGAGATATAGGTTTGTTATATAATGTTTTAACACATTTTAATTGGATTGCCGCTAAGTCAGAAGTAAAAATCTCGGGACGCAGCAAGTGCGTTATGGTAGCGAATTTTCTTTAAAATATTTTTAATAGCAAATGTCTTTCTTTGATGAAAGCAGGCATCAAACTTGGTTGCCTATATAGTAGAAACAATGTACCATATTTCATTGAAACAAATTTATTGTTTGAAAATATATAAACATTTTTCAAAAGTCTAGATGCAGCAAATGTGTTATGGAAGTGATTTTCCATAAAAATGTTTTTAATAGCAAATGCGAGCAAGCATCAATCTGATTACCGGTATAGCCTATGTGGTAGAAACAATGTACTATATTTTATCAAAATTACTTATGGTTTGAAAATATACAAAAATTTTCCGAAAATAAACTTAAATGTTGGTTTTCTATCCAACAAAGCTTACGTTAATAGCAAATTGAGTTATTGAAATTTAAAGGATTTAATGAAACTTTGGTAAATTTGCAGATTAGCGCCCGAACGCTTTTCAACAAATTGTTTTCAGAGACATTACTAGGACCTCACCTGCAGGTTTCTGAACAGTTTTTTGAAAAACGTTCGGGAGCTAAACTGCAAATTTATCGAAAATTTGCTACCAAAGCGCACTTACTGCGTCCAGATTTTTTTCTTACAAACGCATCATATTTCGATAAAAAATGCAAAAATGCATTAACGAATTTGTTCTACGAAAATTAGTTTTAAAAAATTATACACCCCTACTCACTCCTGGTCCAGTAACTTCCTTGGGGAGTGTGAACAAGAAATTTTTTTTGGGGTTTGTGGATCCAGAGGGGTGGGGGCCTAGGCAGGTTTCTGAAAACAGTTTTTTGAAAAGCGTTTGGGAGCTAAACTGCAAATTTATCGAAAATTCGCTACCAAAACGCACTTACTGCATCCAGATTTTTTTCTTGAAAACGCATCATATTTCGACAAAAAATGGAAAAATGCATTCACGAATTTGTTCTACAAAAATTAGCTAAAAAAATTATGCACCCCTACTCACTCCTGGTCCCGTAACTTCCTTGGGGAGTGTGAACAACAAATTTTTCTTGGGGTTTGTGGATCCAGGGGGGGCTCTAGGCAGGTTTCTGAAAACAGTGTTTTGAAAAGCGTTCGGGAGCTTAACTGCAAGTTTACCGAAAATTCGCAACCAAAACGCACTTACTGCGTCCAGATTTTTTTTAAGATAAACACATTTCGATAAAAAATGCAAAAATGCATTAACAAATTTGTTCCACGATAATTAGCTAAAAAAAATTATAGGCCGTTAAACCATAAATTTCACTAAACCTACAAATAAATATCCAAACAGCTACCAAACTTAACTAAACTGACAGCCAAAGCACCAGAGAAAGGGTCTATTTGAAATGGATTTCCTGTAAACGTTTTAGTAAAATGAAGGGCAATGACGGTTGAATCTGAAACTTAAGGGTTTGCAGAACACTCTTCTTGCAACATTTTCTTTTCACAAATGGTATTTGTTTTACATTCTTTGCCTAAACATTGCCAATTTTGACGTTTAATATTGCGAGTTTGACGTTTTGAGGAAAACTCCTACATTTATTGCTTTAACTGCCCATAACTTCTTTGTCTTTAAAGCTATGGACTTCAATTTTGGTACAGAGTTCACTCTTTATAATACAAACACGCGTACCAAATTTGGTTGCCCTTACTTTGTTATTTCCGGAGATATGAATTTTTTTATAAAGAAAACACAAAATTTTCCAGGAAAACCTGGTCAGATTTTCCTGGATAACGAACTTATCCAAGCCACTTGCAAAAGGAAGGTACTCTGCAAATTTTATCAAGATCGGTCCATTATTTTTTGAGTTATCGGTCGGATATATATATATATATATATATATATATATATATATATATATATATATATATATATATATATAAAAACACAGATCTCCCCATAAGCGAATTTTAAAAAAAAAATTCGCTAAAAATGAAAATTTGGTTTTGCTATAAGAGCTCGGGCACCCAACCTACGTCCTGAATTTTCCTACTGTGTGACCATTTTAACATCACTTCTTTTATCAACGTTTTCCATTGTTTTACCATAAATTACGTAATTTGCAGATTTAAAATAATTTTCTTCAAATCTACTCTTAGCTAAAGTTCGATAATGTGTATTTTATAGTAATAGTTTATTGTGACAATAATAGTACAAAACGCCTTACAAATAAGTATTCTACTTGTGCTTGTAAAGAGCGCAATTTAGTCAGTTTTTATCCAAAAGTTGATATTCCAAATTTCTTGACAATGACACTTTTAGTGAATTTTCTTAGAAAAAATTCACTAATGAGGAGATTTTGACTTTTGAATTTTGAAAAAATTTCTTCAAATGAGCGCTAATTAGACCCCCCAGAACACATATCCGGGGTCAGTTTCAATTTTTATATGTTTATATATATATATATATATATATATATATATATATATATATATATATATATATATATATATATATATATATATATATATATATTATATATATATCACACCGATAACTCAAAAAATCATGGACCGATTTTAATAAAATTTAGCATGTGCCTTCCTTGTGTAAGTGGCTTGGATGAGTTCGTTAGCCAGGAAAATCAGACCAGGTTTTCCAGGAATCTTTTGGGTTTTCTTTCGAAAAAAAAATGTATCTCAAAAAATAGGACAGCTATGGTAACCAAATTTGGTAGGTAAGTTTACGACATTAAAAGGAAACTATATACCAAAATCTATATTTCTATGTTAAAAGAAAAAAAAGTTATAAAATTTCGTGCCAAATCATTTCTATGAAAATTCACTACCATAACGCACTTGCTGCGTCCAGACTTCAAATTTTGATTAGTGATGGGTCTTTATTTAAAATACTGTTCTTTTTTAACGGTTGCCGAGCCGCAACGGTAACCACCTGTTATGGATATATAAAAATAACAGGTACAAAATAACGCTTTACACTAAACTAAAATTCGGACTCGTATCTGTTTCTTTTCCACTGCAACTAGCTTCGATGAATAAACATCGGTTTTTATCGGCAACCGTTAAATTTAACGGGGTGAATGGACATCAGACTGGGAATGCTAAATATGTATGGGTATGCTATGCAGTATAGAGCGGACTTTACTTCATAAAATATTCCCTAACACGTTATTTATACTAGTGTGCTCGCTCTCGCTTACAGCTTTTCAAGGGTTATTATTAAATAACGTTAACGGGTTCAACTGTTAATAGAAAACAACCGTTTTGCCCATCACTAATTTTGATCAATAGACAATCATTTATTTTAAAGCGTTCCTTCTTTTTGTCTTCAGCTAAAACCAATTCATTTACACCACTCTCTATTACACCGTTACTCTTCCCAAAACTAAAATTTTCTATTTTATCCAAATATTGACGTTAAAATTGTATGTTTTGTATAATTTAAATTTATATATTTTGCTAACCACTTTGACTGCTTAAATTGCAGAGCTCTATGAATTTTAATTAATTTTAATACATGCTGCAGACATTGCTGAAGGTTTTATAGTGTATAACATATTTATGTTTATCAAAGTCAGTTACAAGCTTTACTTGCGATCAACCTGGAGGACATTTATTCTCGGCACAGAAAGGTAAATCATTGTGGTAGTCATGTAGCTCTTTTGGATATTCAACATCTACTTCGAAAAAGTAGCCAATTTCAGCATCTGCTGAAATACTCATGTCTATTTTTTCAGGGTTTTCAACCAATTTAAAACCCTAATAAGGATGCCTCTCTGTCATCACCTTTCCGTACAAATTGTTATAGTCTGTGTAAAATAGGTACTTAGAAGGCTTTGATCATAATCTTTCAAGTATTTATTATTTGCTACTGCATGTCTATGAGAACACTGAGAGATGTCTCCCCTAATAGATTTTTTCAGAAATGCAAATATAGTATAATCTGTTGAAAGTTCTAACTCGATTCCTGTATACCTTAGCATCACATCCCAGGACAATGCCGGCGCCGTAAAATATTGACGAGGGTCTAAAGAGTAAAATTTTTTCCTATAATTCTCGAATATATCTGCTAACAATAATACATCGGTAATTAAATATATTCTCAAATAGTCCCATAAATTCGTGCACTTAAATTTCTGTCATACTTTCTGAGCATGAGCTTAATCCTCATTAGAACATTTACTATTCGTTAGTTGACTAGCAAAATAATGTGATGGTAAAGATGTTTTATTTAATTTCTCCCAAGAGTCAATATAATCGTAAGGTAACACCCCCTTTCTAATCAGCAATTCAAACTGTTCATTTTCTTTAAACTTAGATTTAACACTATGAAAATCGTCCTTTAATAAATCTTGAGCTAAATTAGATAAACTTGCCTGCATAAATCGAGTGGAATCGAGAAAACGTAATTCAACTGTTTCTGCAGAATTAATAAACATTCTTTTTGACAAAGAAACATATACCTCTTTATTTAAAGGTATTAAATTAATATCTCCCTCTAGTTCACTGAGAGCTTTTACAAATAAATGACAATCATAACCTGAAAAATTGTGGAAGAATATTGGAAAAAGTGTTGGTGTTTGATATCGTAAGTTACAATCGTTGTGAGCAGGACCTCTATATTTCCCTGTAAGATGACAATGATCAGCTACTCTATCTTCTAACTCTTTCTTACATATCCAACACTCTTTAGATTCTGTGATTTTTTTTTTTTTCACTTTCACTCATAGGAGCCATAGATTTAGGTTTGATGATAATTTCGCTATAAATATATAATAATAATAATAAAGTTTATTTTCAACAAATTTTCATACAAAATAAGATACAAAATAAATTTTCAACGAAAAAACATACAAAATATGGTACAAAATAAATATATAAAAAAAAACCAAATTATGTTTTCTTCATCCTATGCCTCAAATAATCTTCATAGGTTACTAATTTATAAGACTTATGAGTCACATTTCATGGGTCTAGGCTTTTCAAAACTTCGCCTCCCAAAATGAATGTTTGGATCCGCCTCTAGTTGCCTGTATATCGTTTTATAGTCACGTAGAACTTTCTGATCTTCTAAGCTCTGGGGGTCATGATCATGACCCATGATATAATGATTTAGAAGAGATATGATATTGCGCATATGCCCCGGCCCCTCCTATGACGTCACGCGGTGAGTAACGTTATAGAAGTCCAACTACACATTTAAAACAAAGTCATTCGCAATCAAAAAGTTTCTATACGTCAGTTTAATGCGGTTGAAGTTACGCCCATATTGTCTTTTTCGGATAATATAGATCGCAGCACTAAATTTAATCTTTTTTCATTTTTATTACTTCCAACTGTATGCACTTAAATATTAGTAAAATACGTAATTTGTTAGGAGGTTGTGATGAAACGTCAAACCCCATTGCACGACATTATTATTGCATTGGACTCACCACTTGACACCATGCGCGTGACAGGTCTAAAAATAGGTAGTCTGAATATCATATCTCTCGTTATTTGTATCATGATTATGACCCTGCCTTGATCCGTCACTAAATTAAAACAATTTATAAAACAGCTGCACTAGATCAAATTAACGTTTTATAAGCGAGAGAACGAATGCGACAAACAAGAAACATGAATACCCATATTGGAGTAAATAAATGTGGCAACCGTGCAAGGAATTTACCGGTTCACATTCCAATTTCGTAACTGTCAATATTCTGTGTACTTGATAGTGATGGGAAAAACTGTTATATTGCTTTAACAGGTCGTACCTGTTACTGTTATTTAGAAATAACAGTTAAATATAACAGGTTGAAAATAACAGTATGAACTATGAATTATTAAGAATTCCACGTAGACGTAGTAACAGTAGCTGAACCCGTCCGGTGGTGTAGTTGGGTAATGTTTAAAATAAAAAATATTCTTGTATTATGTTTAAAACAATTAATAAATTTTTTATTAAAAAAATGATGGAGGTTTTTTTGGGTATTCATCACTAATAATAATTTGGTATAAAATTCAACAATGCAGAATTTCTTTCGATTTTTCTTAACTAATTAAGTATTAGTTAAGCATTGAGCTTGAAAACCTCTATAGCCATCTTTTCCTTGAAAATGAGAGCTATATGAAATAAATAAATTATTGTAAGCAAAAAATAAAATAAATAATTTTTTTAAAATTAAAACTAATTTTTTCTCTCTCTACCTATAGGGCGAAGTGTGTCTGGTTTCAACTATACCGGGTACAGGGAATATTTTTATAATTTCATTAAAATTGGTACTGTTTCTGAGATTTTTTAAGTTTCAGCGATTTTTTATTTTGCGGTAGTAATAAAAAAAAGATGTTTAAAATCGGACCTATTTCTTAGATTTCCAAAGTGAAAAGTAAAAAGGAATATTGATTTATTAGTTACATAAGGCAAAGAAGAATGAGCAAAAAACTACCTAATATAACATAATACCTAAGGACTCATGTTAAAGCATAACTGTACGTTTGTATACATATCAGTTTTTTCTTAAAACAAAAATGCCATCAGCATATCGAGTTATCTAATGAAGATTGAGTTTACGTCAACGACTATGTGATTATTTTTTTTTATATACGCGGTGACCTGATTTTATTTTTACAGTGATATAGTTCATTTTTAATAATTTTCACTTGCTACATATACAGCCTTTTTATTTACATTTTTCATATTCATCAGAACTTTAAAAGTGTTTTGTTAGAAAAGTATTTTTTAGCGTAAGACAATTTTTCTCAAAGAAAAAAAGAAACATCGTTGATTTTATTTACATTTTTCATATTTTGTGTTTGTTTATAAATTGTAAATATATGTGAGTTTTGTGTGAATCAACAACCTGTCAAAATTTAATAGTTTCATTTTACCGACGACCCTACGTTCCCAAAGCTGTGAGCACACTAGTATAAAGTAGTATGTTATGAAGTAAAGTCCGCTCTATACTCTATACCCCATTCCCAGTCTCATGTCCATTCATCCTGTTATAACAGTTGCGGATGAAAACAGTATTATGTTATGAAGTAAAGTCCGCTCTATACCCCATTCCCAGTCTCATGTCCATTCATCCTGTTATAACAGTTGCGGATGAAAACAGAAGTTGCTTCATCGTAGCAGTGCAACAGAAACAGATACGACAACAGAAACAGATACGACTCCGAGTTCTAGTGTAAAGCGCAACAGCATCCCCTCCACTGTACCTGTTATTTGTATATATCCATAACAGGTTGTTACTGTTGCGGCTCGACAACAGTTAAAATATAACAGACTGTTAAATAACAACCCATCACTAATACTTGATATTCAATGTTTACCATAACTTTTTTGAACATTATTCAAAGAGGTTACAACCTCTTTGACATTATTCCATTTTTTACTAGCAAAATAAAGCTATCTGAAAAAGATCTTTAATAAAAGATGATTTTTTTTGTCAAAATACATAATGCTAATAATTAATAATAACAATTGGTAGATCTTTCTCTATTATTATGAGAGTTAAGTTTAAGAACTCTATAGAGCATGGTCACAAGCCGTTTTAGGCATCGACATATCATTGGTTCTAGGTCTGAACAGGATAGATCACTATATGAAAACTGCAACCTGTGGTGAGCACTGATAAGTACACTTGGAGAACCCAAATCACCACAACACATATTTTAAAGACCTTACGATCGTTTCACTGACCACGTCAGCGTCATCAGAGGATGGAAATTTTTCAATTTTTTCATCCCCTGATGACGCTGACGTGGTCAGTGAAACGATTGTCAGGTCTTTAAAATATATGTTGTGGTGATTTGGATTCTCCAAGTGTACTTATCAGGATAGCTCAATTTTGGACCCTTCGATGCAACCCGCTATACGTGTCTGACGTCACTACAGATAATGAATTCTTTTGTTTAGATTTTTATGCGTGCAGTTTCAACAAGACCACATGCTTTACATTGATTCTTTGTGAATTGTAGTGACTTTTTTGTGTATTTTTGCCGTTGTGTGAAGTTATATCCGTGGGATTATATTTTTAAGACCATATGACAGCAACAGACTATTTGGTTTGGTTCGAAAAGCCCGCAAAGCTTTTGGTTTTTGAAAAACTATTACAAGCAATGAAGTTAAAAAAAAATTGGTTTTTTTAATTAATATATTGATGATCCTTTTGCTCATTTTGTTGAAATCTGGCAGGGTTAGTCACTGTAATAAGACGCTAAGTTGGCACTAACTAAAAGATATTTATAAGTTCCAGTGGCGTCTCGGGGTGCAGTCTCACGAATAATATTGACTAAAAAAATGCACGCTACTGAGTAGTTTTTTTTTAATTTTATTTTTTTTCAGGTTAAGCACCTAAAAATACAACTTCTTTGCCTCTTAATATCTTTTCGTATATTACATCCTTTTCGAGGAACAAAATAAAAACGGCTGCATTGCATGTGGAAAAATTGTTAAAATAAAATCGAGTTAACGGTGATCGTTCAGAATATTTATTTCTAAGCCATTTTTTTTTAAATTTAACAAATGAAAAGTAATAACTATTTACAAAAAATGTTGGAAATGATTACCTCTCGCTTCGCTATGCACGCTTGTGCTCTCCTTCTCATTGAGCGACGAACTGTTTCGAAAATTCTATTAGTGTTACATATGGTTTCACATCCGTCAATAATTATATTCCTTAGTTGTTCTTCTGTCTCGATTGGCGTAACATAAACTAATGCTTTGAGGTGCCCCCACAAATAAAAATCTAGGCTGTTTAAATCAGGCGATCTGGTGGCCAGAATTGTGGTCACGACCTATCCAACGATTTTGGTAAGCTCCATTCAAATACTTATGAGCCAATATTCTAAAGTAGGGAGGAGCACCATCATGCATGAACCAATGATGTTGACGTAAATATAAAGGAACATCTTCAAGAAGTAAAGGCAAATCATTTTGTATAAAATGGCTGTAAGATTGTCCGTTACTGCTGGAGTTCGACTTGTACGAGGTCTTCCGTCAGAGGTATTACATTTAAACCTGCCAGATTCAGTCAGACGACGATGAATGTTTATGTATTTGTCTACCTGGAAGGATACGATCAGGATACCTTTCTTGACAGAGCCGCCGGGCCTCCGCCGAATTACCATTGACAGGACCATAAAGGAAATGCATCTCCAAATTAGAATAGTTATTTACCATTTTTTATATGCCAATTCACTTTTTTACCAGAGGGAAAATAATAACACAGAAAGTCAATAACATTATGTTTATAATGATAAGACAACGTATGCTAGCAACGATCACAATTAACTTGATTTTATTTTAACAATTTTTCGACATGCAATGAAGTCGTTTTTATTTTTTTCCTCGAAAAAAAAGTAATATACGAAAAGATATTTAGAGGCAAAAAAGTTGTATTTTTATGTGCTTAATCTGAAAAAAATTAAAATTAAAAAAAACTCAGGAGCATCCATTTTTTTAGTCAATATTATTCCGTGAGAGTGCCTCTCGAGACGCCACTGGAACTTATAATTATCTTTTAGTAAGTGCCAACTTTGCGTCTTATTACAATGAATAACCCTATTACAATGAATAACCCTGCCAGATTTCAACAAAATGGGCAAAAGGGTCATTAAGATATTAATAAAAAACCAATTTTTTTTAAAACTTTGACACCCTGTATCTTGAAAACCGGACTCTTCAGGACACATGTTTATATGAACTTTTCTACTTGAATTTGGTTAAGGAACGCGCCTTTGAAATTACGCCCTATCATTAAGTAACACCCTGTATATGTGCTGTTGCTTCGTGCAAAAATAATCAACTGGCGTTGTTCCTAAATTGGCAAATAAATTATTTCAGTCTTAAAGTCGAGATCTCATTTATTTAAACGAAAATTCGTTAAAAATGGAAACAATAAATAGTTATAGTACAAACTTTAACGATTAATTTGTTCTAAAATTTATTTAATATGCACATGTTATCATACAGGTTTTTTAGTTACTGCACCTTTACTCACTTCACTCGATGTGTATTAGAGAAATGCATTGAAAGCGGGACTACAATTCACCTGAAACTTTTAGGAAACATTTTTTTATATTTCAAATAAAACTGTAAATCTGGCAATAGTGCAGAGGCTCAAGTTAATAATTACCTTTAATAAATATTTCTTTATAACATGTGGCGGCTCGCCAGATGACGCAGGTGAAGCGCTCCTTCACCTATATTTCCGTTAAGCTAAACTTGTTTATTAAAAATCCACCATAACTTTAATTTTTTTCATTCTCTCAAATTCATTTGGTACAAGCACGTAAAAATGTCTTGTTACGTCGCGCAGCAGTTGATAATGTAATTTTATAGTAATTTATGGTACGATACCATTTGCAAGCCCGCCCCTGATCACCGAATTGAATGTATACATGCCGCAACGCGCAGCGCTTACATATTGCGGACCACAGACTACTGTAGAGCGTCAAGCAACTGCGGACTGACTGAGCCAGATTCGTTCGTATAAAAAAATCAGAGAGAAAGAGGCTCAAATACTCTAAAGTAAACAGCAACCCCCCCCCCTTTTTTTTTCTAAAAAACTGAGACTAATGACTGCAAAATTAGCGTAATGTGTTACTTATTACCACTAATAAAGAAGAAACGCAAACAATAAATAATTTCAAAACCACTGGATTGATTTTAATGAAACTTGGAACTTGAAAGTGTATTATGAAAGTGCATATTTTCAAGTGAAAATCTACTTACAACTGCGTCAGTGGCGTGCGTACGGGGCAACTGTAAAAATTCATTTGGGGAAAAAATATGTGCGCCACTGTCTTTTTCCAATTTTGATACATCAGTTATGAAGCTTATTACATTATTACATAAGCCACAAAAGCTACCTCTTGGTATTTTTTCGTTCAGGGTATCCCCTAGGAGATATGATTAATTTTATAAAAAGGGGCAAAGTACCGATTCGTTGGAGTAATGAAAACAGTAATCGTAAAGTGCCATGAAACTATAATTTTTGACAGTTCTCTAAATTCTACAATTTTGAAGTGCTTTGTAGGGGTCAAAAGAGTTTTCGTGCTATTCTTTAAATTTTGATACGGTGCAGTATTTTCGTTTTTAGTTATTTGTTGATACTGAGCTGCTCATTAATATTATTTCCTCCTCTCAAGATGGTTTTCATTAAGTACACTTAAGCGGATTTGACTGATATGTTGTTAATTTATGGACAAACAAATCAAAATGCTAGACAAGCTGTGCGAGTTTATCAGGAAACTTATCCGCAAAGAAGAATTCCTGACAAAAATATTTTCCCACGTATTGTAAGACATTTGAGAGAAACTGGTTCTTTAAAACCTTTAAAAGCTGACTCTGGACGCAGAAGATACTGCCGAACTGTACGAGTTGAAGAGGCAATATCAAATAGAGTTGAACGTGATCCTAGTACAAGTACGAGAATTATTGCCACCGAACTGGGTAATATTTCGGCATCATCAGTTCACAGAACTCTGAAGGATCAAAGTTTATATCCCTACCATTTTACACATGTCCAGGAACTTCTACCTAGAGACTTTCAACCAAGGGTAATGTTTTGTCAGTGGTTCTTAAACAAACTTAGACACGACCAACATTTTTCTAAACGTGTACTATTTACTGATGAGGCGTCATTTACGCGAAAAAGTATCGTAAATTTTCACAATTTACATACATGGGCCGATGAAAACCCACACTCTCTAAGAGTTGCAAATTCGCAGTATCAATTTTCCATCAATATTTGGGCTGCTATTATTGAAAATCACATAATTGGTCCTGTTGTTCTACCGAATCGTCTTGACCATGAATCATATTTAAACTTTTTACAAAATAATTTGCCGGTGTTACTACCGCTTTTTATGAGAAATGGTACAATGTGGTTCCAGCATGATGGTGCGCCCGCACATTTTGCAGCAGTTGTAAGAACATATTTAGCCAACACATACGGTCACCGATGGATTGGTCGTGGAGGTCCGGTGTCATGGCCACCTCGATCTTCGGACCTGAATCCTCTCGATTTTTATTTGTGGGGTCATTTAAAAGAAATAGTGTATAAAACACCAGTAAATACACGAGAAGAATTGTTGGGAAGAATAGAATATGCATTTGACAGCATTAGAGAAGATCAAAATATTTGCAGAAGAGTAAGAAGATCTTTGCGCAGAAGGTTAAATAATTGTAACGACGCTAATGGTGGTCACTTTCAACATTTTCTTTAACTTTGTTATTAAAGTCAATTGAGTAATGTACAAAAAACAAGAGTTTGGAAAAATCATGGTGTCTTTACGATTACTTTTTTCATTTTTTATTTTTATTTTTTATTTATCATTTTTTATCAATGTTTGTAATATTCATTTCAAAGTTTATCACCAATAAGTTTTACGTAGGTTAGTTATTTGCACGTTTATTGCTGTAATGTTTACTGTATGTTTTGTTTTTCATATTCTTATGGTTGCAGTAAACATATATTATTATTGTTATTACGCCGACTAATCGGTACTTTGCCCCTTTTTATAAAATTAATCATATCTCCTAGGGGATACCCTGAACGAAAAAATACCAAGAGGTAACTTTTGTGGCTTATGTAATAAGCTTCATAACTGATGTATCAAAATTGGAAAAAGACAGTGGCGCACATATTTTTCCCCAAATGAATTTTTACAGTTGCCCCGTACGCACGCCACTGACGCAGTTGTAAGCAGATTCTCACTTGAAAATATGCACTTTCATAATGCACTTTCAAGTTCCAAGTTTCATTAAAATCAATCCAGTGGTTTTGAAATTATTTATAAAAAATTAAAAAATAAATAAAATTCAACTCCCTGTATATTGGAAACTATGCGTTTCCGGGCCCATGTGCATAGTAACTTTTTGTCTTATTTTTTAGTAAGGTTGCCCCACGAGCGATGGTGCATGTTTTTTGAAACAGCCTGTATATATATATATATATATATATATATATATATATATATATATATATATATATATATATATATATATATATATATATATATATATATATATATATATAAACGGAGATACAAATGTCAGGTAACGTTACCGGCGACATTCAATTTTCGCGCTGGACTGGGAACCAATCACATCTACTTATGAACTTGTCTATGGACTACCGAGTAGGATCTGCGAATATGCGTAAGGGCTGTAACATAAAGAAATATATTATACAGCTCTATGGGTTGCAAAATATAGTGGCATGAGTTGCAAGTTCCATCAGTATTAACCGTTGACTATATATCAGAGAATAGACTCGGCACACAGCCGAATTGTTTGAAGCCAACATTCAAGGGACTTTATGTTTACATCGTTCCTCTGCTCTGATTGGGTGGTGGCTCAAGCGTTGCCGCTATGTAATAATTCATTCTTAAATCGCCGAATATGATGAGAAGTTGAGAATGATAAATTTATTACTTTTCTAATACTTAAGTCATTACACTTACATTAGGGCTTATTTATAAATGTAAAGATTTACTAATAACGTTATATTCCTTGGTTACTCCCTTCTTTATGTAAATATAACCAGAAAATTCAATTTAAAATCTTTATCTTGCTTAATGTGAAGTAACTAGATTTGTATTGATCCACAGTTTTGACTAGTATTTGTCTGTGAATAGTGCGCAAGTATACTGAGAGTTTATTTTTATGTGTTACCTTGATTTGCAATAAAGGTTTTGAGTTTTGTTTTTGCAAAATGATGAAAAAGTATATTGCTTGTAGAAGATTACCTGGGGATGTGGCAACGGTGTCTCTGCATGCGTAAGTACATTGCTGTTTGCGATTTTCAGTGGCGGCACATCAGTTTGGCACTATTTTTAGGTTTCCATTTACTAAATATAGGAGAGAAACATGGTGCGCTGCCTTAAATATAAAATCGGATACGCTGCCTTAAATATAAAATCGGATACGCTGCCGAAATATTTTTATTTATGTTCACAGCATTTTGATGAAGACTTTTATTATATACCCAAGTGGAAGAAAGGCATTAAAGACGCAGCGTCTCCATCAGTTTTAAGTTATCCAGTGCCTTCTACGTCTGGCATGAAAGCCCTTGCTCATGCAGAAAGAAGGTAAGTAATTCTTCTTAGCTTCCGATTTTGTAAACCTTTATTATTGTTAAAATCAATAAATTACCCGATAAAAATTGCAGTCATAGTTTTGAAGAAAATAGAGATAAATCATCGATATCATCAACTCTCACTGCCTTGGAACTATCATGTTCCAGGTGCGGCACTTGGCAGCCCTCCTGAATTAACACCAAAAGCTAACATTACTCCAGGTCAAAAGTAAGTTAATATGCCTTGACTTAAAATTGAGGGAAAAATACTAGAAACCATTTTAAAAAATTATACTCTGTTCACTGAAAACTTACCAAATATCGTCAATTTTTTTTAGGAAAAAACATCGTGATTTGGTAAATATATCCAGTTTATTAGGAGCCCCAAAAACAGCTTAAAAAATAGTTTATTGCTAAACGAGGAATAAAAAAACAAAAGAGGAAAATAAATATATTGCGCCAACAGAAAAGACGTCTTAAGAGTTTTTCACGAGAAATCGCTGATTGAGCATTTTAAAAGTCTTATTGCTTTTACGGAAAATACAGAAACATCTCTGAACGTCTCACTTTTGAGTTTTATTGAATTTATATCATTGTTTGTAATATTTTAGGCCTCTTTACCCACACAAATAGACCTGATTAAACAGCTTTTAAAAGGTTCACAACGGAACTATTCACCAGACGTAAGGTCGTTTGCTATTACCCTAAATTTTTATTCAAACAAAGCTTATAATTACGTTTGAGAAAAATTTATGAAATCTTTGCCACATCCTCGAACCATTTCTAAATTGTTCCTGGGTTCTGCAAAGAAGCATTAGCGGTTTTGGATTCAAAAAGCAGAGAGGCAGCTGAAAAAGGTCGCAAAATACTTTGTAACCTAGTTGTGGACGAGATATTCATAGACATCAAGTTGAATGGACAGGAAAAAAGTTTTGTGATAACGTAGATATTGGCGTGGATGTGAATAATTCAAACGAGCTTCCAGAGGCCAAACAAGTTTTGCTTTTCTTGTTAGTTGCTTTAAATGGCCACTGGAAAGTTCCAGTGGGTTATTTCTTCCTAGCTGGCATTTCTCGTGAAGAAAAAGCAAGCCTATTAAATCAGGCTTTAAGTTTTACTTATCAGGCAAGAGTAGTTGTTACTTCGGTAACTTTTGATGGAGCAGCTGCAAATACAAGCATGGGTAAATGTTTGTGAGCAAATTTAGATACATTTATTTAAGAAGGTTTAAAAGCTTATTTGCCGCATACTGTAACCCATGAAAATGTATATATTTTCCTAGATGCTTGTCACATGATGAAATCAATAAGAAATTGTCCGGCAAGTTGTAGATCTATAAAACATGGCAGCAGACAAATCAGGTGGTCATTTCTAGAACAACTGGTAGAGCTGCAAGATATTGAAGGTTTTTCTTAATTTTTTTTCTTAAATTTTTGTTGAAAACACTTTTTACTGAAATTGTATAGAAACAATCGCTTGTGACGAGATCACAACATTGTAACATTGAGACTTTCAAACATTTTAACAGAGAAATCATTTCTATAAAAATTCACTACCATAACGCACTTGCTGCGTCCAGATTTTTAGTTAATAATATACGTAAATAATGTATAGGTAGTTAAACATCTTTTAAATTTTATTTTATTATTTTAATCGTATCCAAGAAAATTTCAATCCTAATTCTCGAGACGCCTATGGTGTCGAGGACCGCGTAAACAAACCTTTTCGTCAATGTTGGTTTCAAACGTTACAACGCATCGCATTGGGTGATGCCTGGTCTATCCGTAGGTAGATAGTCAAAGGTATTAACTGTCAGCTTGAGCGTATTTGCTATTACAAAGAAGAAGAAAACTCTCTGATCGTAGCGACAAGCGACAAATAACTTTCAACTTTTCAACTGCTCATTACCACAGTGCAACCATTTCGTAGAAAAGTCGTAGCTATTATTTACTAGCGTGTTTATAACGTGAAAACCCACTTTTTGACAAGTGAAAATATAAATTTTCACCATTCCACGTACAAAATATTTACATTTAAGAACAATGTTGATTATGTGACATTTCGTCTTCAAGCATATATATTTTTTATGACGAAAATAACGCTACAGAATTATGTTCCCAATTCTAATTGAAAATGGCGAGAGGGGATCAATTTGTACAAATATAAATAATGAAATGTTTTCTACAGTCCTTTGTACATTCAGCGTATGCAATGAATTTATTTTGTGAGTGTTGCTTGTGGAAATGACGAGTGCAGGAAGAGAAAATGCCGTTTGACGTGTGTTCCAAGTTTTACCTTAATGAGTTCAGTTGAAGAGTTTAACTGAATGTTTCTACGTAAAAATTAAAACATGTCCAGAGGGTACGGCAAATATCGACGGGGAGGGCACACGCAAACAAGCTTCCTGTTTGATAATTTATTCAAGGAGAATAGCAATCGACCCTCAGCTGCCAGATCAGCTGCAACTGTAGGGAAATGGGGCATTACATCTTTCACTTCCATAAGGACTTTAAACGGTAGTGTTTGTATGACTGTACGTAAACGAGAACCTCTTAATAATTCCGTTTCTTTTTTAGGGATATCACGTGACGCAGAAAAGACAGATGAAGCTCCCAAACCGAAGAAGTTCTTCAAAAGCCGCAATGCTGATGCGACACCTGTCACACCAACAAACACATACCCAAGTAAAGGTGATTCAAATAGCAATAAAAAGGCGAAAATCGCAACTCAGGAACCAACCGATCGGCTTACAAGATCTACTAACCCTACAAAAAAGTTTTTTTCATCAAAAAACAGTTCTTCAGATGAAAAGACTGTGTTAAGTTCAAATGTAAATACTAGTAGTGTCCGTAGTAATGAAGCAAAACCTCCAATTGTGTTGAGGATATGTAGAGGCAAGTCTCAATTGTTGAACGATTCAGACGAGTCTGAAAGCACTCCAACTCCTTCCAGTACACCTTCTACCTCAAATGTTACATCTCCCAGAGCCCTTAGGGACATGGTGCAGCGATCACCTAACTGCCGTATCACTAGATCGGCAAGAAGAAGCATGCAGCAAGACCCAAGCAGTAGTCCTGCTACTGCAGACACGCCAGGTGAGTTTTCCCTCTTGACATCACCAAAACAAGATATTGACCTCTCACCTCAGTATATACCGGCTGAGAAATATGAACTGGAGAGGAAAGCAATGTATGATAACTTACTGGGGTCAATCTCACCACAGGATGAGAAACTGGAACATAGTTTTCAAAGTAATGAGAGTGGTAATGTTAGTGAAAGTGAACATGTTTACCAGGTTCAAGAGCAGCTGCCTCTGGCTGAAAGCGAACAGGAAAAAGTTGATAACATGGAGGTTGAAGACGATCTGTCCACAGTAGATATGGAAGAAGATGAAACTGTAAACGTTAATCAACCTAGTATAATATTAAATGAAAAAGTGACAGAATTAGAACAACCAGAAGAACTTGAAAAGCCAGTTGAAGAGGAGGAGGAAGAAGAAAATACACCAGCAGTGGTAACCAGCCAACAGAGTGCTTGTTCTAGGATAGAAGAGGAGTGGTCATCTGATTCGGACAGTAACAGCACAACACAAGAAGAAATTGAAGTAGACAAGGAAATAGCTGAACCTGAAGTTCAGAAGGAGATGCTGATTGAAGACCAGAGAGATGAGATCTTGGAGAAGATCCTGGAGAAGCCAGTGCAGCAAGATGCAATTCCAAAACTTGTGATTTCCAAGAAGAAAGGCAGCATATTCAAAAGTAGACCACTTATCTCAGATGGCACTAAGAAACGCAGGGCATTGTATAAACATAAGTGGAGTGATGCTGAAGGTACACCTAAAAACTCTGATGGTTCTGTAAGCAATAATTTGCCCAACTCTGGCTTTCCTGAGTTTGATTTTCACAACGACCCCCTGTTAAGGGTAACTATTACCAAAGATAAAGAAGATGAATCGACTGATATTACCAGTGTCAAGTGTACAAAAGGTGATAAAGGGGTAAGTCTTCAACAATTGATGTTTTATCTATAACTGTAAGAGCAGAACAATATGCTCAGGTTACCATGGAGATTCTACAGGTTGCATATTTTGATTCCTATTTAGCAAATTGTCCTAAAAAAAGTTCACTAATGCAATCACAACTTTATGATTTAAAAATGCTTCAAATGAGTGCAAATTGGGGTCTCTAGAACCCATATTCAGGGTCACTTGAAATTTTGGTAATCATCCCTAAAAAATAGTAGATTTATGTAGCTTTTTTCCTATACAATAACAAGAATAGGTGACAGTCGACTTTACCGCAACCGGAATCAAGCAAAACGGCGCCCACCACAGGAAAGAGTACGTAACGTAGATAAATAATCAGCAAAAAAAAATTACGGAAAAACCATAAATAGCTGAATAAATGATAATTAAAGTTATGAAAAATGCACTATTTTCAAGTTTCGAACTGTCACTTTTGAACAACGTTGCCACATTTAATATTAAATTCCAAGGGTGTCTTGCCGCTTGAATGCAACAAAAGATCTTAAATGCTTTTTACACACACTCCTGCCGACCTGACACCACCTTGTCAAAATATATGCTGAAACCGTTTTAAGTTTTATAAGTCATTGTGCCATAGTTACCACATAAAATTTCCCTAAAGAAAAAAGAAGACAAATACTACCCTGTTATAAGGAAATAGATTCGAAACTGACAACAACGCCTATCTGCATGAAATATGTCAACAAAACAACAGTCATAACCTCTGGTACAAAAAGATACGTTTTTATTGTAAATCTAAACGTTTTAATTGCTTTTATCACTGAAAGGTTATTAAAAACGAAATATACCACATTGTTTAACTTTATTAAGGTATGTACAACTGTTTTAAGGCCATATTCTATTATAATCACGTTAATATGTAGTTGCGGTAAAGCCAACCGTCACCCAAGAATATAAGCAAAACATAAAATGACCATTCCTAACAACAAGCAAACAACAATCAGTCAAGCAGCAGTATGTCACAAAGTGTTATAAAGCCAGACAATAAAATACCAAACACTCAAATAATATCAAAACTAAACATCGTCGTTATCTCTTATGATCCTTTGATTCCAGCAATGAACTGAGTAACTGTTTTCCAGTTCTTAAGTAGGTTGTTGTATACAACTGCTGCTTTGAAAAGTATGGAATTCTGTGTTGATTTCTAGTAAATTTTCATTAACAAAATTCACTAATAGAGAGGTAGCGATGGTGAGACTTTTGGAAAATTTCTTCAAATGAGCGTGAATAGGCCCACTAGAACCCAAATTCAAGGTCAGTTGAAAAGTTTTATATATATATATATATATATATATATATATATATATATATATATATATATATATATATATATATATATATGTGTTTTTAAATTTCAACAACACACCACGAGGGCTTACAGCCTAAATACTATCGTACCGTGGGTGTCGACAAGGAGGAAAGAAGCAGCTTGTTAATTCTGGACTTGAAGGTTTGGAGGTTCGGAGGAGAAGGAAAAACATGTGCCGGCAAGGAATTCCACAACTTGGAAGTCCTCGGAACATAGCGGGCATAACAAGATGTTCTATGTCTGGTGACCTGGACAGTAAAAGGGTGCATTCGCTTTGTTCCCCTAGTGGATCTGTTGGGGGCGGCAGGCGGGGGAACTATGGAGGAAAGCTCCTCTGAGCAGTGCCCGTGCAGATATCTATAAAAGAGAGAGAGGTCACCAACGGCACGTCGGTGGGAAAGGGATGGCAGCCTTTGGGTGAGGGTAGGGTCACCGATGAGACGTATAGCTCTCTTTTGAATGGAGTCCAGGATAGCGAGTGTAGAAGCGGCAGCGGCACCCCAGATGTGGGAGCAGTATTCAAGGTTTGGCCTTATTTGTGAAGTATATAAAGTATAGAGATTAGCTGGTGAAAAGTATTTGCGAGCCCGGAAGAGGTAACCTAATTTCTTAGCAGCCGCTTCTGCAATTGATGTGACATGTTGGTGCCAATTAAGATTTCGATCCACAGAAATGCCAACAAGAGAAAAGGACTCATTACTTTGAATAACTTGGTCGTTCATTGTGATGGGTCTAGTGCTGGTGTATCTCTTGTGAGAAAGAAAGCAAGACTTAGTTTTGGTGGGGTTGAATTGTACAAGATTTCTACTTCCCCAGTCTAATATTTTTTGGAGATCCATGGAGACAGAACCCTCCATGAGACTGCGATCCTCATCTAATTGGGCTAAAGGGACAGGCTTAGAATATTGTATATTTGAATGGAGGGTGCTGTCGTCCGCATAGCTGTGAACTGGGTTGGATGTGCTCGAGAGGAGGTCATTGATGTGGAGAAGAAACAAAGTAGGGGCTAAAGCTGAACCTTGAGGAACTCCTGCATTAATTGGATACAGTTTAGAGGAATGGCTATCCACAACAACAGATATGCTCCTGTTGAAGAGGAAATTTGCTATCCACATACAGAGTTTTGGTGGTAGGCCATAGGCCGGAAGTTTATTAAGCAGCGCTGCGTGCCAGACCTGGTCGAATGCTTTGGATATGTCTAGAGCAACAATCTGGGATTCACCGTGTTGTTCCATAGACTTGTTCCAAGAATGGGTGACAAATGAAAGGAGGTCGGCAGTCGATCTGCGCTGATGGAATCCATACTGCCTGTCGTGGATTAGACTGTGTTTTTCAAGAAATTTTAGTAATTCGGTGTTTATATACTTTTCCATCACTTTAGAGACGACTGAAAGGAGAGAAATGGGCCTGTAGTTGCTGGGAAGCGCTTTGGATCCTTTCTTGGGGATGGGTTGTACTCAAGCAGTTTTCCAGTTACTAGGGAATATGCCTTTATTATAAGATATCTGAAACAGACGAGTCAGGACAGGAGCAAGCTCTGGTGCGCCTTTTTTGAGAACAATTGCTGGGATCTCGTCAAGGCCAGAGGCTTTCCTGGTATTAAGAGAAGAGAGCATCTTTTGTACCTTTTTGGTTTTGAAAATGATATCCGTCATTTTATGCGCAACATTGGGGACTGTTGGTGGTTGAACATTTCGAGGTGGGTTGAGAGTAGAATTGCCGGCGAACAACGAAGCAAAAAGTTCAGCCTTGCCCAGGGCGGTAGAAACAATTTCATCCCCTGAGACAAGAGGTGGGAACGTGCTTTTGCAGAAATTATTCCCAATAGATTTAGCACGAGTCCAGAAGGGTTTGCCCCCGTTGGAGCTTAAGAGGACTTTGTTTTTGATGTGGTTATTAAACAAGTTTTTTGCCTCAGAAAGAATGCGGACATAGCGGTTTCTTGCATCGTTAAATGCTTGACGATTTTCTTGACTGTGATTGTGTAGAAGCGTTTTGTGAGCTTTGACCTTTTCAAGTCTGGCCTTGTCACAGGATTTAGAGAACCAGGGCTTTTGAGTATATATATATATATATATATATATATATATATATATATATATATATATATATATATATATATATATATATATATACAGGCGCTTCACGGTGAGTGGCCTATTAGACGTTTCTTGAGAACTACATCTATTTAAATTCTGAAAATTGGTATCCGCACGTTTTTGATACTGATCTTTCTAACTCAAATATTTTCAATTAGCCTGCACTTCCGGTTATACCGAAAGTCGACACAAACTTTTTTTTTTTAATGGAACAGCCTGTATATTATTAGCTTTTTGAATTACATGTTAAATTTAAGGGCCACTTGATGACAACATATTCGGGCTAGTTCGTACCGTTTCGGATTTATTCGCCATTTTGTAGAAAAAATTAGGATTGGAGCGCTTTAGAAAAATTCCGATATCTTTAAAGACATGCAAGATAGAAACATGTGGTTTTCACTATCCAATAGAGCAAACAAATTCCTACATACTGTTACAAACACAATACGATTTTAAGATAACTGTTATTTATAACATACATTTGAATTTGAAAATTTTCAATCTGAGATAACTTGATTTTTTTAACGAAATGGTACCCATATGTCCCCAGCATCTGATTCAGCGTTAAATTCCCTATCTTTTAAGTATACATTACCGTATACCTATCTCCTACAGTCTTCTTTGAAAATTGATTTGAAAATATTACTGGTCAGCGGGGTGGCGCCAACCTTTGACTACTTCTGCCTTCAATGAGTGTCTTATGTTAAAAGGGACATACAGTAACTTGCAGTTCCAACCGATTTCTTTCTTGATAACTTTCCGACCCATATTGGGTATTTCCTATAGCTAAAAAGGAGAGTGTTTGAGGTATGTAGTGACATTCAAAAACATAACACAGCATAATTTTTTCTTATACTGTGGCAAGTGTGCCATGATGAACCATTTATATTACATACTTGTCGTTCTAAATTATTTGATGTCAATGTACTAATGTTCACAGTTAACATGGGAAATCATTATTCCAATGCAGATTATTTAAATTTATTTTACATCCATGGAGAATGTAACCGAATTATTAGTAGAACATGTGGAAGGTTTAATGAGTTAAATCCTAATCTGCCACCCATGAGTGAAAAGAAGTTTAGAAAGATTGAGTCAAATTTCCTAGAATTTGTTACTTTTAAAGCACCCAAAGTTAATACCAGTGCAGTGACTAGAGATAAAGATAACAAAATAACTGTCCTGGCTTATTTCGAAGCATATTCAGATGCCTCTATTTACACTGCAGTGAACGACATAGGTATTCCTTATTCCTCTGTAGAAAGAATCTTGTGGAAGCACAAAATGCACAACTATAAGTCTACTTTAGTGCAAGCTCTGCATGCAGAAGATGCTAGTAAAAGGGTCCAGTGTTGTGAAACGATGTTAATTCATATTCAAGGAGATGATGATTTAAAAAAAATTTATATGGGCTGATGAATCGAAATTTTCTCATGAAGGAGTTTTCAATAGACATAACAGTCACATTTGGACAAATCAAGACCCTCACGCTATTAGGGAAAGGGGATAGCAAGTAAAATTTAGTTTCAATGTGTTTTGTTTATTGAAAGGTAATAACTTTTATTATCATATTTATGATGGAACCTTCTAATCGTTACATGGAAATATTAAGAACAATAGTTACATACTTTTTGGACAATTTACCATTATCAGAATATAGAACATGTTGGTATCAACATGACGGAGCTCCTGCTCACACTACAGGAGAAATGCCTAACACACTCGACGATCTATTTGAAGATAGATGGATTGGAAAGTGCGGTCCCTGGATATGGCCCGCAAGAAGTCCAGATCTTACCCCGCTTGATTTCCATCTTTGGAGAAAGATAAAAACCAAAGTATATGAAACGCCCGTCAATTCACGAGAAGAATTAGAGATCGGAGTAAGAAGGGCGTTTTAAGAGTTAGATAGGAATGAGATTCTGTCAGCAACCACTAGTGGTGTTACGACACGAATATTAAAATGTTTGAGTGTTAATGGACATTTTGAGCAGTTACTAGTTTAGGAGGTGTGAGTTGTTTTATTACTCGTGTTGTAATAATACTTTGAGGATTTATAAGATTGTGTAAGGTAACAATATCACCGTTGTTATCCTTAGAAAAATTTTTTAAATTTTTTAAAAATATTTTAAATACATAATTTTCAAACACAGTAACAATATTTATTTATTATAATTTTTAACTTGAACATGAAGTATTTTTGTTTCTACTGTATATTTTTTTCTTATGCACAAAAAAAATGACAATTACTATTTTCAAATCAATTTTCTAAGAAAACTATAAGATATAGGTATAGGGTAATGTATACTTAAAAGATAGAGAATTTAATGCTGAATCAGATGCTGCGGACATATGCGTACCGTTCCATTAAAAAAAATCAAGTTATCTCTGATTGAACATTTTCAAATTCAAATGTATGTTATAAATAACAGTTATCTTAAAATCGTATTGTGTTTATAACAGTATGCAGGAATTTTTACGCTCTATGAGATAGTAAAAACCGCATGTTTCTATCTTGCAGATCTTTAAAGATATCTTACTCTGTACCAAAATTCAACTTTCTAAGTTTATAGAAAATTAAGTTTTTCAAATTTTGAGTTTTTTTTTGAAAAACATATTTTCTCCGAAAATGACAAAGCTATTTTAATGACATTTGGTGAATATGTCGCCTTGGGAAAGGCCTTACTACTTCCCAAAATTCAACTGTTCAAGTTTATAGAAAATTGAGTTATCCAAGTTTGAAGCATTTAATAAAAATTCACTACCATAAAGCACTTGCTGCGTCCTGAAATTTTTTTACTTCGACGTCGTCTGTTTTATTTATTTATTTTTATTTCAACAACACACCACGAGGGCTCACAGCCTAAATACTATCGTACTGTGGGTGTCAACAAGGAGGAAAGAGGAAGAAACTTGTTAATTCTGGACTTGAAGGTTTGGAGGTTCGGAGGAGAAGGAAAAACATGTGCCGGCAAGGAGTTCCACAACTTGGAAGCCCTCGGGACAAAAGAGCGGGCATAACAAGCTGTTCTATGTCTGGTGACCTGGACAGTAAAAGGGTGCATTCGCGCTGTTCCCCTGGTAGATCTGTTGGGGGCAGCAGGTGGAGGAACTATGGAAGAAAGCTCCTCTGAGCAGTGCCCGTGCTGAAAAAAGAAAAGAGAGAGAGAGGTCACCAACGGCACGTCGGTGGGCAAGGGATGGCAGCCTTTGGGTGAGGGTAGGGTTACCGATGAGACGTATAGCTCTCTTCTGAATGGAGTCCAGGATAGCGAGTGTAGAAGCGGCAGCGGCACCCCAAATGTGGGAGCAGTATTCGAGGTTTGGCCTTATTTGTGAAGTATATAAGGTACAGAGATTAGCTGGTGAGAAGTATTTGTGAGCCCGGAAGAGGAAACCTAATTTCTTAGCAACCGCTTCTGCAATTGATGTGACATGTTGGTGCCAATTGAGATTTCGATCCACAGAAATGCCAACAAGTGAAAAGGATTCATTACTTTGAATAACTTAGTTGTTTTAATATTCATCTGGCCAGGAATAAAAGCTTCTTTTGTAGACCATACTTTCATGGAGTAATGTTGGTCTCCTGCTCTACTGTCCCACAAACACAAAAAACGACAATATTTTGTTACCCTCCTGCCAAACCTAAGATGAGACCTATACCCTTAAGATCACTGCGGATGTGGCAGCCATATGCATCATAATGAATTCATTGAAGCAAACGTTTCATTGTCTCGTATGTTTCTTTAGTGCAGACAGCATGACCTACTGGAATGGAAAGCTTTTCATTACCAATACGAAGAAGTACAGCTTTTAAACTAGTCTTGGATGAATCAATAAATAAACGCCATTCTTGAGGCTTATAGGGTTCATTCATTTCTAGAAATAAACTGAATATATCAAAACAGTAACAAAACAATCCTTCCTTTCTGAAATATTGTGAGAAAGCTACACCTCTGCTTCGGTAATATGTAACTCTTGTATTAGAGCTAAGATGTTTCCATTGTTGTAATTCAGATGCAAGTAGTTCACTAGCACCCTTTGAAAAATTCAGATCCGGTAACGGTTTCCCAAAAATTCATAAACTGTAACGGTCATAGACCATAACTGTCTCCCAAAAATTCATAAACCGGGAAAATCAATTAGGCCTATTGTTTCGGCTATAGATTCCCCGACATATAATTTAGAAAAGTGGCTGACAAATTAGTTTAAAGGCTTGCCCGTCAAACAGAAAACTTTTCAGTAACAAATTCACTTGAATTTATTAATAAAATTAAAGAGGTTAAATTGTTTGAAGGCGAGGTGTGGACAATATTACTTCTTCACTACAGGATCCATTAAATGAAATTTTTGCCATTGTGCTTATTATGCATTTTTGCATAATAAATACTCTATCAATGTCTCTAGATTTTCCCCAAAATGTAATGCCATATCTCAACAAAGAATCAAAATTATTTAAAATAAATAGTTTTCAACTCATAGAGAGAAATATACAATGTGGTGATTACTATTCCATATATGTTGTGCCACACATAATTTGTCTTATCGTACCATATCGTAACTGTGCGAGATGTTTACGAAATCTGGTGGCTATGTTTCTCCTAGTTTGACCCACATATTTAAGATCGCAATCTTTGCAACTAATCTCATAAATACTGGACATTTCAGTGACTTTGTCTGTGTCTTTCGTATTACCCAACAATTTTTTAGACTACTTTTTGTCGAAAAAGTCAAATGTAAATCAGCTTTCTTAAAAATACTTTCCAAACCCTTTGTGATACATGGCTGATAAGGTAAACACACAAATTTTTTCTCTTGTTTTATCTTTCTTAAATGTTGTACATTCAAATATTCTTTGTTCTGTGTTTATTAACCAATTTTTCCACGTAAACAATCCGAATAACCGTTATATCTCGCCGCGTTTTTTATGTACTTTAATTCTATATTAAATCTACATTTACTTAATGGAAAATGTATCAATCTATTTACAATAACAAAATTATAATTTAAGACTCGAAGGGGACAAACTTATTTAGGCGTTTTAAACGAAAACGAGATCTTGTTCAAAACGTATGAAATCTGTGCACTATTGTTTCTCCAAATGTCAAAATAAAACATAAAAAACATACATTCATTGAGCTGGTTTAGAATGCATAATCTTCTGCTTAGGAGGCAAGCGCGATGCCCCCTGAGCCGTCTAGGCACAGGTCAACTAACGTTTTATTTGCATGTTACTTTAGATCGGCTTCATGTTCCGGATATAATATTCAAAGTATACATAACAATTAATTACAGAATTAGTAGAATTACCATTGAAACACGTCCCAAGACTGTTTCGGTCTTACATGACATCTTATGTTTGAGTTTAGAGATAAAAGAAACTATTTTAGAAGCATTTTTAGAGATATTTGGCTTGCTTTTGTTTACATTTCTGCTTTATTATGCGACAGCATAATATATCTATGCTGCGCTAAAACTGTATTTGGGGCCATTAATAAAGCTACAAATATAGTGTATTTTAATAATTGATTGAATCCCACAGATAAATAACAATCGCTTGGCAAATTTTAAATTTATTTTCATTATAGTTTGTATATTTTATAATAATTATTGTTATTGTTACAGTATTACACAGTTGTACGAAATGTAAAGAAGGCTCATCAGATCCAAGAGATAGGGGAGTTCCAAGAATTCAACGATGATGTGGAGTACATACTGGATGCCCTGCAAGATAACAACCCGATCAGCACGAGGTGTCTCTCTGCTATTACACTGGCCACCAAGTGTATGGTGCCCGCGTTTAGGATGCACGTCAGAGCACATGGCACTGTAGCCAAGTTCTTCAAGGCATTACATGATGCTACTAAAGATCAGGTTAGATTATTAGGTTTTTTTTTTAAAATTAATTTTACCACCAACTCAAGGTCATCATCATCACTGTAGTGTTTTATTCTTTTTCTTTATCAAATAGTTCATGAAATAAATGATGTTTTTTCACGCCCAAGAAGGTACCACCTCTTACATCAAGGGATGAAGTCCCAACTGACGTTTCCGTTCTGGTGTATGAGTCGGTTTCCTTTATAAACAAAAATGATGCTGGCTCAGCTTTGTACAAAAGATTCCGGAGGTAAAATACCCCTCCATTCGGATCTCCGGGAGAGGGGTGTGCAGGGGGCGCTGGCTTCAAGATGTAACATATCATCGAATATATGTGGCCTAAATTCTAACCTGAACTCCGTCCACCATTTCCTCCAGGCTAATAGGCCCCAACTCCTCTTCCTCACCGAAACCCAAATCAGTGCCAAAACAGCCACTAATCACCTTAACTTCCCGGGGTATGAGCTCCTTACTTCCTTTAGATTGCATGGAGGCGTGTGCGCATACGTCTGTAGCAATCTACCCTGCACCAGACTCCCCAATTTGGAAGCTGGAAGAAAAGACATACTTTGGATCAAACTCTCTCTCAGGGCTGCAACTAAATTCATCTGTTGCATTTACCGGTCACCTTCTGACAACAACTTTATTCAGCTCTTCGACTACCTTTCTGAAAAAAACCAACCATCTGATTTCTGAATGTCCTTCCTCCGAGGTCACTATTCTTGGTGACTTCAATGTTCATAATAAGGAATGGCTAGGATCTTCAAAAACCGATCCACAAGGGAGAGCAGCGGAGGCCTTTGCAATCAGAAATTCTTTAGCCAATATGGTTCAGCAACCTACTAACTTTTCTCGCATCCCAACACACAGCTCAAATCCCTTGGATATCCTTCTTACTACAAAACCTGAATGCTATAAGACATCAGTCACCACCCCCCTTGGTCACTCAGACCACGGAATGGTCCCTGCTTCCTGCGCAACGCAACCCGAGGTCACACAGTCATCACACCCACATATCGTTTGGCACTACAACTCCGCGAACTGGGACGAAATGCGGGATTACTTTTCCTAATTTCCATGGGCGCTGTCTGCTTCTCTCATCCCGACCCCTCTGATATCTCACAAAACGTCACCGAAATTATCCAAGCTGGCATGGAGTTATTTATTCCACGTACACAGAAAACCTCTTCAGCCACTCAAAAGCCCTGGGCAAGGCTGAACTTTTTGCCTTGTTCGCCGGCAATTCTACTCTCAACCCACCTCCAAATGTTCAACCACCAACAGTCCCCAATGTCGGGCATAAAATGACGGATATCATTTTTAAAACTAAAAAGGTACGAAAGATGCTCTCTTCTCTTTATATTAGAAGAGCCTCTGGCCTTGACGAGATCCCAGCAATTGTTTTCAAAAAATGTGCACCAGAACTTGCTCCTGTCCTGACTCGTCTGTTTCAGACATCTTACAATAGAGGCATATCCCTAGTAACTGGAAAACTGCTTGAGTACAACCCGTCACCAAGAAAGCATCCAAAGCGCTTCCTAGCAACTACAGGCCTATTTATCTCCTTTCAGTCGTCTCTAAAGTGATGGAAAAGTATATAAACACCGAATTACTAAAATTTCTTGAAAAACACAGTCTAATCCACGACAGGCAGTATGGAATCCATCAGCGCAGATCAACTGCCAACCTCCTTTCCTTTGTCACCCTTTCTTGGGACAAGTCTATGGAATTACACGGTGAAACCCAGATTGTCTGGACATATCCAAAGCATTCGACCAGGTCTGGCAAGCAGCGCTGCTTAAAAAACTTCCGGCCTTTGGCCTACCACCAAAACTCTGTACCTGGACAGCAAATTAACTCTCCTACCGGAGCATTTCTGTTGTCGTGGATGGCCATTCCTCTAAACTGTGTTCAATTAATGCAGGAGTCCCTCAAGGTTCAGCTTTAGCCCCTACTTCTCCACATCAATGACCTCCTTTCTAGCGCATCCAACCCAGTTCACAGTTATGCGGAAGACAGCATCCTCTACTCAAATATACAATATTCTAAGCCTGTCTCTTTAGCCCAATTAGATGAGGATCGCAGACTCATGGAGGGTTCTGTCTCTGGATCTTCAAAAAATATTAGACTAGGGAAGTAGAAATCTTGTACAATTCAATTCTACACACGCTATCCTGACTCCATTCAGAAGAGAGCTATACGTCTCATCGGTGACCCTACCCTCACCCAAAGGCTGCCATCCCTCTCTTTTATAGATATCTGCACGGGCACTGCTCAGAGGAGCTTTCTTCCATAGTTCCTCCACCTGTTGCCCCCAACAGATCTACCAGGGGAACAGAGCGAATGCACCCCTTTTACTGTCCAGGCCACCAGACATAGAACGTCTTGTTATGTCCGCTCTTTTGTACCAAGGACTTCCATGTTGTGGAATTCCTTGCCGGCACATGTTTTTCCTTCTCCTATTAACTTCCAAACCTTCAAGTCCAGAATTAACAAGTTGCCTCTTTCCTCCTTGTCGACACCCAAGGTACGATAGTATTTAGCCCTCGTGGTGTGTTGGTGAAATTTAAAAACATAATTTTTTGTGATATGAATGGAGCTAATAAAATTTCAGTTGTCGTCAAGAAAAATTCACTTGTTCCTTCGTGCTTAATTACCAACTCGCATTAAGGCTTGACGTTAAAATTTCCTTTCCCATTTCAATTGGCAGGTTGTATCCAACTAAAACCCAAAGTGCAGCACAACAGATTGATTGAACAATATGGCAACCGCTTGCCCAATATTTATTCATTAAATACAAAACCCATAAATTCAGCTCATAGTCAGGCATAAGCTTAGATAACTTCTAGATTTTTGGATGTGAAGTTTTTGATAAATTCGTAGACTTAATCTCAGGCTAGATTAAGCTACACTTAAACTTAGACTTGGACAAGGTCTTAGGCAAGGCTTAGGCCCCTGCAATTTAACAGAAAAATGCCCTGTACATTATGAAATAATAGAAAATTGGAAAGTTTCTTTTACCACTCGTGACGAATGGGGCCTTTCACACACAAGCAATAGACTAAAGAGACCATTATTTGCAACTTTAATTAGAAACACATTACTTGTTGTGATTTAGTTAGATAGTACTTGAAATTTTCTCTGCACTGAGAGAGATTGGTTATTTGCTGTCGCAGGAGGATATGTCTCTGACGCCGCTCTTACCCATGTTTATAACCTTGCCTTCTTGAAAATCCCATAGAAGGGAATACTTGCGTGTGATTGGCTGAAGCCCTCAAACGCCGTTGAAAACTATAACGTTTTCCTCATTCTAAGAAGCGGAGATATCCACCGAAATCATATTTCAGAGGTAGAATATTATTCTGACCTTTCAAGTGCATAAAAAAGTGAAGTGACAGGTGGCGATTCAACTGCTCCTAATATTCCGATAGTTTTAAATGAATAGTCCATTGTATTGTGGGTTGGCCGATGGAATAATAACACTCTTAAACACTTGAAATTAATTAATTAATATATATTTTGTAACTATATGAAGAGCTCACATTCAACATAACATCACATAAAGACGCCACAATCATAACAGGGAGCAAGAACGCTTCTCCTTTCTAGTTATGTCAACAATGCGCCCTCTACTACCTGGTCGAAGCTGTCTGAAACATCAAATTCAAATTTAAAATAGTGCGGGAAGATTAATATTCGACTTAAGGAAATTCATCTGTTCCCTGGTTATTTATATTTCAGAGAATTAAAAGATCTTATTTGAAACGTTGGTTTTATATTTTCGATAGGTTCGCAATTAAATCTTTTTATTATATGCCAGGTGGCGATTCAACTGCTCCTAATATTCCGATAGTTTTAAATGAATAGTCCATTGTATTGTGGGTTGGCCGATGGAATAATAACACTCTTAAACACTTGAAATTAATTAATTAATATATATTTTGTAACTATATGAAGAGCTCACATTCAACATAACATCACATAAAGACGCCACAATCATAACAGGGAGCAAGAACGCTTCTCCTTTCTAGTTATGTCAACAATGCGCCCTCTACTACCTGGTCGAAGCTGTCTGAAACATCAAATTCAAATTTAAAATAGTGCGGGAAGATTAATATTCGACTTAAGGAAATTCATCTGTTCCCTGGTTATTTATATTTCAGAGAATTAAAAGATCTTATTTGAAACGTTGGTTTTATATTTTCGATAGGTTCGCAATTAAATCTTTTTATTATATGCCTCTTGAAAATATCTAAGACGAGGTCAGATATGTGTTACCAAAAAAATATAGCGAATTTTCGTATGTTTCTCTGAAAGTAGTTTATTCGCTCTAAAAAAATCGAGAAAAATATAGCAGTTGTAGAAAATTCTCAAATAGTATGTAAGCCACTGCAAAAAAAGGCGAGTGTAACATTCTTTTATATGTAGATGATAAAATCTTCTTGTCAATTGAATCAAACCTTGACTGTGATTTGTCACAAAGGGTCACAAGATCGCAGAATGGTGCCTCACCAATGGACAGAAGCTTAGTGCTAAGAAATGCAGCGTAACAGAGACTTTTACAGCTGCTCTTTACAACGATCTAGAATGCGGCTCTATAATATGATTCTTGTTTTCTTTTAGTGAATTTTCTTTTAAAAAAATTCACTAATGAGGAGATCTCGACTTTCGAATTTTGAAAAAACTTCTTCAAATGAGCGCTAATTAGGACCCCTGGAACCCATATCCGAGGTCGGTTTCAGACTTTATATGTTTATATATATATATATATATATATATATATATATATATATATATATATATATATATATATATATATATATATATTTGTGTCACACCTATAACAAAAAAAATAATGGACCGATTTTGATAAAACTTGGTGAGTACCTTCCTTCCACAAGTGGCTTGGATAAGTTCGTTAGCCAGGAAAATCTGCCGAGGTTTTCCCGGAAAATTTTGTGTTTTCTTTAGAAAAAAATCGAAAAAAAAATATTTTTCCGGAATGAACAAAGTAAGGGCAACAAAATTTCACACGCGGATTTACATCATTATGGGTAAAATACCTACGAAAATTTAGCTCTGTAGGTTAAAGGACAAAAAAGTTACAGGCATTTAAAAAACAATAAATTTGGGTTTTCCTCAAAACGTCAAATCGCGATTTTAAACGTCAAAATTGGTGAGTACCTTCCTTTCGCAAGTGGCTTGAATAAGCTCGTTAGCCAGGATAATCCACCGAGGTTTTCCCGGAAATTTTTATGTTTTCTTTCGAAAAAAATATATATCTCCAAAATTAACAAAGTAAGGGCAACCAAACTTCACTAGCGGGTTTATATCATTATAGGCAAGTTACCTACCAAAATTTAGCTCCATAGGTTAAAGGATAAAAAAAACTCTGGACGCAGCAAGTGCGTAATGGTAGTGAATTTTCATAAAACTATTTTTTAATAGCAATAATGTGTGTCTTTTTAAGAAAGCAGGCCTCAAAATTGGTTACCAGTATAATCTATATAGTAAAAACTCTGGACGCAGCAAGTGCGTTATGGTAGTGAATTTTCATTAAAATGTTTTTAATTGCAAATATGTGTGTTTCCTTTTTAAGAAAGCAGGCATCAATTTTGGTTACCAGTATAACCTATATAGTAAAAACAATGTGCCATGTTTCATAAAAATAACTTTATTGTGTGAAAATGTACAAAAATTTCCAAAAGTAAACTTAAAGTGTTCCCGGAAAAACTCGTTTCTTGGTCAACCTTATAGGTTAATAGCAAATTGAGCTATTCAAATTTGAAGCATTTAATAAAAATTCGCTACCATAACGCACTTGCTGCGTCCCGAATTTCTTTTCTTACAAACATGCATCGCTGAAAAATTCAAAAATGCAATAACATAAGGCGTGTTTGATTAAAAAAAAAAGAAAATTTGTATCACCAACGACTTATGGGCCATCCTGTGATTGTAGAAATATTTTTTTAAGATGTAGCTCAAGACACCCTATAATTAATATATACAAATTTTCTCCATATCTTGTATAATAACGGATATATTGAGCTTTATTGATTTTTTACGAAAATTCAACAAAAATTATATACCATTAAACGATAAACTCTAAAGCTAAGGCTACTGCCAAGCATCAGAGAAAGGGTCTATTTGAAATGAATTTTCTGGAAACATTTTAGTAAAATGAAGGACAATGACCGTTGAAACTAAGACTTCAGAGTTTGTAAAAGATCCTTCTTGAGACATTTGATTTCCATATCCCGTATTAGATTCAAGTTCTTTGCCTAAATGTTGCCGATTTTGACGTTTTAAATCGCAACTTTGACGTTTTGAGGAAAACCCCAATTTATTTTTCTTTAAATGCCTACAACTTTTTTGTCTTTTGACCTACATAGCTAAATTTTGGTAGGTGGCTTACCTATAAGGATATTAACTAGCGTACCAAATTTGGTTGCCCTTACTTTGTTAATTCCGGAGATATAAATTTTTTTCGAAAGAAAACACAAAATTTTCCGTGAAAACCTGGGCAGATTTTCCTGGCTAACGAACTTATCCAAGCTATTTGCAAAAGGAATTTTTCCACCAAATTTAGTCAAAATCGGCCTATTATTTTTTGAGTTATCGGTGTGATACATATATATATATATATATATATATATATATATATATATATATATATATATATATATATATATATATATATATATAAATATATATATAAATATATATATAAATATATATATATATATATATATATATATATATATATATATATATATATATATATATATATATATATATATATATATATATATATATATAAATATATATATATAAACATATAAAAATTGAAACGGACCCCGGATATGTGTTCTAGGGGGCCTAGTTCGCGGTCTTTTGAAGAAATTTTTTCAAAATTCAAAAGTCGGGATCTCCTCATTAGTGAATTTTTTTAAAGAAAATTCACTAAAAGTTACAGGCATTCAAAGAAAAATACATTTGGCTTTTCCTCAAAACGTCAAAATCGCGATTTTAAACGTCAAAATTGGTAATATTTAGGCAATGAACCTGACACTAATATGAGCTATGGAAGGAAAATGTCTCAAGAATAATGTTTTACAAAGCCTGAAGTCTTAGTTTCAATCGTCATTGTCCTTCATTTTACTAAAATATTCCCAGAAAATTCATTTCAAATAGACCCTTTCTTTGATGTTTTGGCTGTCGGTTTAGTTAAGTTGATGCTTTCGCTGTAGGTTTAGTGAAGTTTATGGTTTAACGGTCTATAATTTTTAGCTAATTTTCGTAGAACAAATTCTTTACTGCATTTTAGCATATTTTATCGAAATATGATGCATGTTTGTAAGAAAAAATCGGGACACAGTAAGTGCATTGTGGTAGCAAATTTTCATTAAACCCTCCAAATTTCAATAACTCAATTGCTATTAACGTAAGTTTTGTTGGTTAGGAAACATTTAACTGTATTTTCGGAAAATTTTTGTATGAACGCAGCAAGGGCATTTTGGTAGCGAATTTTCATTAAATGTTTCAAATTTCAATAACTCAATTTGCTATTAACCTAAGGTTCATTGGCTAGGAGACCAGTTTTCTCAGAAACATTTAAAGTTTATTTTCAGAAAAGTTTTGTACATTTTCAAATAATTATTTTGATAAAATATAATACACTGTTCCTACTATATAGGTTATACCGGTAACCAAATTGATGCCTGCTCGCATTAGAGCGATATATTTGTAATTAAAAACATTTTTATAAAAATTCACTTCGATAACGCACTTGCTGCGTCCAGAGTTTTTTATAACTGTTAAGAATAAGCTGTTGTTTGTTTATGCTGTTATGTGTAATATGGAGATTCTCTCTGTTTAAATAAATAAATAAATACTAATTTAACTTAATTATTGCAGAGTCTGGGTTTATGTACAGCAACAGTAATGTTTGTGTTGAGCCAAGACCGGCTAAACATGGACCTTGATCGAGACTGTTTGGAACTAATGTTGAATCTGCTGGAATCGGATGTGAGCTACCAGCAAGCACTCGATATATGCGGACTGAGCTCAGCACAGCTAGAGAAGAACAAACAGAAAGTCAGGGAGCTTTGTGCGGAGATGCAGAGCCAGGGCCATGCCATGCATCTCAATCTCAACAATATCACGGTAAGTTTATAGTCTCCCGTTAATAATTTTATATTAATATAGGACAAGTTTTTGCTGTTTTTGTTATTAGAAACCCAAGAGTTTAGTTTAAAAGATAAGAGTTTCACCAAAAACAATTTCAAGGTCCCTAACTGCTCTGTGGCGACTAAGTAAGTGGCTGCTTATTTCAAGTGAAGGACATCACACTTAAAAACATTCTCACCATTCATCAAAGGCCTCAAGACTCTTCTGGAGCTGCATTTTTTTTATTTTTTATTTTTTTTAATTTCAACAACACACCGAGGGCTTACAGCCTAAATACTATCGTACCGTGGGTGTCGACAAGGAGGAAAGAGGCAACTTGTTAATTCTGGTTTGGAGGTTCGGAGGAGAAGGAAAAACATGTGCCGGCAAGGAATTCCACAACTTGGAAGTCCTCGGGACAAAAGAGCGTGCATAACAACATGTTCGATGTCTGGTGACCTGGACAGTAAAAGGGTGCATTCGCTCTGTTCCCCTGGTAGATCTGTTGGGGGCAGCAGGTGGAGGAACTATGGAAGAAAGCTCCTCTGAGCAGTGCCCGCGCAGATATCTATAAAAGAGAGAGAGGTCACCAACGGCACGTCGGTGGGCAAGGGGTGGCAGGCTTTGGGTGAGGGTAGGATCACCGATGAGACGTATAGCTCTCTTCTGAATGGAGTCCAGGATAGCAAGTGTAGAAGCAACAGCAGCACCCCAGATGTGGGAGCAGTATTCGAGGTTTGGTCTTATTTGTGAAGTATATAAAGTATAGAGATTAACTGGTGAAAAATATTTGCGAGTCCGGAAGAGGAAACCTAATTTCTTAGCAGCCGCTTCTGCAATTGATGTGACATGTTGGTGCAAATTGGGATTTCGATCCACAGAGATGCCAACAAGTGAAAAGGACTCATTACTTTGAATAACTTGGTTGTTTATTGTGATGGGTCTAGGGCTGGTGTATCTCTTATGAGAAAGAAAGCAAGACTGTGATTTGGTGGGGTTGAATTGTACAAGATTTTTACTTCCCCAGTCTAATATTTTTTGGAGATCCACGGAACCCTCCATGAGTCTGCGATCCTCATCTAGTTGGGCTAAAGAGACAGGCTTAGAATATTAGATATTGGAGTGGAGGGTGCTGTCGTCCGCGTAACTGTGAACTGGGTTGGATGTGCTAGAGAGGAGGTCATTGATGTGGAGAAGAAACAAAGTAGGGGCTAAAGCTGAACCTTGAGGAACTCCTGCATTAATTGGTTACAGTTTAGAGGAATGGCCATCCACGACAACAGAAATGCTCCGGTTGGAGAGGAAATTTGCTGTCCATGTACAGAGTTTTGGTGGTAGGCCATAGGCAGGTAGTTTATTAAGCAGCACTGCGTGCCAGACCTGGTCGAATGCTTTGGATATGTCTAGAGCGACAATCTGGGATTCACCGTGTAGTTCCATAGACTTGTTCCAAGAATGGGTGATAAAGGATACAGTCATCCACATTTGAAACACTTGCAAAAATCTTAATGTTATCTGCATACATTAAAAAGTTCGGGAGGCAGCAAGTGCGTTATGGTAGTGAATTTTTATTAAATGCTTCAGATTTCAATAATTCAATTTTAAATAAACTTAGAAAGTTTAATTTTGGTACGTAGTAAGGTCTTTCCTAAGGCAACATATCCACCAAATTTCATTAAAATAACTTTGTAATTTTCGGAGAAAAATATTTTTTTCAAAAGAAATTTCTAAATTTGAATAACTCAATTTTCTATAAACTTAGAAAGTTGAATTTTGGCACGTAGTAAGGTCTCTCCGAAGGCAACATATGCATTAAATTTCATTAAAACAGCTTGGTAATTTTCGGATAATTTTTTTTTTCGAAAGAAAACAACATTTTCTCGGAAAACCCTGGTGACTTTCAAGCAATTTGTTTAGTTCTATGTTTGAGGAAAATTTATTAATATGTATTAGGAAATGTATGTAGGAGCAGGTAAATTTGTTAATTAACAATTAAGGAAAGAATTTGTTAGTAATAAGGATAAATAGGTAGGTTTGACAGTTAATGAAATTGTATAGGTTAGGAATTTGAACATACAAACAGTTTTTGGCTGACCTGACTTTTAAATCCAATTATTTAATTAATGTGATAGAAAGGAAGTAGCTTTCTCTTGACTCGTTTTGTGAAATCTGTCACGTGATTGGACCCATCTGAAAACAGAAACATCGATTGGTTGAAAAGAAAGTTCAAACACTAATTAGGAGATGTGATTCGTTATGTAAAACAAATGAAACAAATTTCAACTTCCGGAAGGATGAAGACAGGACTGTTAAAGAAGACCTGAAGCAAACAAGAACTATGCAGCCTGGAGAGTATTAAAAAACGTTTTAAAAGTTAAAAAACAGGAGAATTAAAGTGAAAAGTCAGTGAAAATTGTTTACTTACCAAGATATAACGTTTGAGGAACTTCAAACAAGACTATTAGCACATACAGCGAGAATACAAGCAATAGTGTAAAATCTAAACAGACGCCGCCGTTGGAACCGGGATATTTCACCAAAATAATAATCAAACAGTAGTTTAATCGCAATTCTAGAGTGCAAGAACCATTATAATAACATCAGTCTATCAATTTGGAAAGGTAATGACATTTAAGAGAAATTCTGCCATATTATGGTAATAAAATCTAAACTCAAATGAGAAGGACTCAAGGAACTGAAATTACCTCTAAAACTCGACTAGACCCCTACCAACCACTATTTTTTTTCAACACTCACAGAGCTGATCATGAATGGCATATTTAAAGAAACAAATACTGAGATATCTGGCTGTGATCTTAGCAAAGCCTTAGTATGGTAAACCACCAGATCCGTATCTCTAACTTGGAACATTATAGGATAATGGGCAGAATAGGAACACGTTTACAATCCAATTTGAAGAACAGAGACCTGTTGGTTAGCTGGTAAAATACCATGTCGATTTTCAAATGAGTAAACTTGGGAGTTTTGTTTTTGCGAATGTGTAAAAAATTTCTTTATCATCTACTCAATCTGTAGAATAAGATACATTATAGACAAAAGCGCTGCAAGGGTTACTTACCATGCTTACTTTAAAAGCATTGCAACCTGTGGAGTTTTTTGCTGTGGGGATCCTCGCCACATGCAGAGCGAACCATTTTCTAAGAACAGTGTTAACCTTCAGGTTCTTAATTGAGCCAAGACAGGACCCCTTAGACATTATTCTTATTGTATAACCCGGGGAAATAACTAATGCATTATGTAGTAATACCAACATTATCAGCCTTCTCGAACATATGTGGCCCAAATTGAGGAAATCGAGGATAAAATTGACTCACTAGATTTGGATGGTATTCCTTCTTCATTTTTGAAAAATTGTCAACATTCTTTGAGCGGCCCTTTCTGTAGTATCTTTCAAAAGTTTTTCAATGCCGGTTTTTGCCCCTCACTCTGGAAGTTGTCTACTCTGATCCCCATTCACAAATCAGGTGATAAGACACAAGTTGTCGATTATAGAGGTGTTTCAATTGGACCTGTAATACTGAAACTATTTTAATCTATCATTGCGGATGAGATTTTCAATACCTTGAAACACAATATTGTTGGTGAGCAGCATGGTTTCTGTAGTGGAAGGTCAACGGTCACTAATCTCGCCATTTTTCAATCTTACGTGACAGATGCATTGGAGGCTGGTAAACAAGTTGATGTTGTATACACTGATGTATCAAAGGCTTTTGAAAGTTTGTGTCATACCCTTCTTCTGCAAAAATTGTTTGCAATGGGCATCTGTTATCTTTCGTGGATTCGATCTTACCTGTCTGACAGAAAGCAATTTGTTAGCATTGGTGGTGCTCTATCAGATGAGGTCCTCGTCTTGTCTGGGGTACCACAGAGATCACATATAGGTCCCGTTTTCTTCAATCTTTTTATTAATGATGTTGTGAGTTGTTTTGAGTCATCGAAATGTTTATTGTATGCAGATGACTTGAAGTTTTTTCTGTAGTTGTCCATGGTGTCAACACTTTGCAACATGATCTCAACAACTTTACTCGCTGGTGCAGTTCAAACTTGTTGTCGCTTAATGTGGGTAAATGTAGGGTTGTGAGCTATTTTAGGGGTCAGAATCGGATTGTTCATAGCTATACCATTTATAACACGGTGTTGGACGTTGTCACTTCGGTTGCAGATCTTGGTGTAATTTTCAAAAATAATTTGTCATTTGATCTGCATATTGATGCTGTGGTTGTGAAATGTTGTAGACTTTTGGGGTTTGTTAAAAGACACACTAAACATATGACTGATGCAAGGGCAATCACTAGTTTGTATACATCCTTGGTTCGAAGTAATATTGAGTATTGTTGTGTTGTATGGTTTCCATCCTATGCTTGCCAAATTAATCGTATTGAAAGGGTACAAAACAAATTTGTTAAGTACCTTCTTTATAAGCATCACTTTCCCTGCCAATATATTGGGTATGATGTCAGATTGCTTCTTTGTGGTATGGTCAGTCTCAAAGCGTGGCACGAGTATCTTTCATTGATGTTTATATATAAATTAATTAATGGTCACATTGACTGTAATAATCTGCTCGAGTTGGTCCTTTTCCATGTTCCACCATGCTCAACTCTCCAACAGCAACTTTTTTTTTGAGCGAACACACAGGACCAACTATGGATGTAACAGTTTCATGGACAGATTGTTGCATAATTATAATGCTAATTTTTCCAATTGTGATATCTTTTATATTGCTATGTCTAGGATGAAAACTGTCTTAAGACAGTGATTTTGTTACTTTGAGTCTTTTTTTTTTTGGTTTTATTTTTAAGTACCATTTGGAATTGTTTAATTCTGTAGGTGCAAATTTAAATAAATAAATAAATTCTAACCTGAACTCCGTCCACCATTTCCTCCAGGCTAATAGGCCCCAACTCCTCTTCCTCACCGAACCCCAAATCAGTGCCAAAACAGCCACTAATCATCTTAATTTCCCGGGGTATGAGCTCCTTACTTCCTTTAGATTGCATGGAGGCGTGTGCGCACACGTCCGTAGCAATCTACCCTGCACCAGACTCCCCAATTTAGAAGCTGGAAGAAAAGACATACTATGGATAAAACTCTCTCCCAGCGCTGCAACTAAATTCATCTGTTGCATTTACCGGTCAACTTCTGACAACAGCTTTGTCCAGCTCTTTGATTACCTTTCTGAAAAAAACGACCATCTGATTTCTAAATATCCTTCCTCCGAGGTCACTATTCTTGGTGACTTCAATGTCCATAATAAGGAATGGCTAGGATCTTCAAAAACCGATCCACAAGGGAGAGCAGTGGGGGCCTTTGCAGTCAGCAATTCTTCAGCCAATATGGTTCAGCAACCTACTTACTTTCCTCACATCCCAACACACAGCTCAAATCCCTTGGATCTCCTTCTTGCTACAAAAAATGAATGCTACAAGACACCAGTCACCGCCCCCTTGGTCGCTCAGACCATGGCATGGTCACTGCTTCTTGCGCAATGCACCCGAGGTCACACAGTCATCACACCCACGTATCGTTTGGCACTACAACTCCGTGAACTGGGACGAAATGCGGGATTACTTTTCCTCATTTCCATGGGCGTCTGTTTGCTTTTCTCGTCCTGACCCCTCTGATATCTCACAAAACGTCACCAAAATTATCCAAGCTGGCGTGGAATTATTTATCCCACGTACACAGAAAACCTCTTCAGCCACTCAAAAGCCCTGGTTCTCTAAATCCTGTGACAAGGCCAGACTTGAAAAGGTCAAAGCTCACAAAACGCTTCTACACAATCCCAGTCAAGAAAACCACAAGAAACCGCTATGTCCGCATTCTTTCTGAGGCAAAAAACTCGTTTCATAACCACATCAAAAACAAAGTCCTCGTTAAGCTCCAATGGCAGCAAACCCTTCTGGTCTCTTGTTAAATCTATTGGAAATAATTTCTGCAAGATCACATTCCCACCTCTTGTCTCAGGGGATGATATTGTTTCTACCGCCCTGGGCAAGGCTGCACTTTTTTCCTTGTTGTTCGCCGACAATTCTACTCTCAACCCACCTCCAAATGTTCAACCACCAACAGTCCCCAATGTCAGGCGCAAAATGATGGATATCATTTACAAAACTAAAAAGGTACGAAAGATGCTCTCTTCTCTTAATACTAGGAAAGCCTCTGGCCTTAACGAGATGCCAGCAATTGTTTTCAAAAAATGCGCACCAGAACTTGCTCCTGTCCTGACTTGTCTGTTTTAGACATCTTACAATAGAGGCATATTCCCTAGTAACTGGAAAACTGCTGGAGTACAATCCGTCCCCAAGAAAGGATCCAAAGCGCTTCCTGGCAACTACAGGGCTATTTCTCTCCTTTCAGACGTCTCTAAAGTGATGGAAAAGTATATAAACACCAAATTACTAAAATTTCTTGAAAAACACAGTCTAATCCATGACAGGCAGTATGGATTCCGTCAGCGCAGATCAACTGCCGACCTGCTTTCCTTTGTCATCCTTACTGTTTCTAAGTAAATAAAGTAATATTTTATAACTTTTAATATAAGCTGAATCACTATAATAATCATTCTTATGAAAATTCACTACGATAACGTACTTGGTGTGTCCTGAACATTTTTTCCTAATGTTTCTTTCCTTTCATATCTAAAATACCGGGGAAAGCAACTAATTATAAAGCAGACACAATTACATTTGTACACATTGTAATTTTTTGTTTTTTAAATAATATTGTTGCACATAAATCTGACAACAATGTACACATTGCATAAATATGAAACATCATGACGTCACCTTGACTTATGTTTGCCGCTGCACTTGCTGTGCCTCGAACAGTTTTTTGTATTCTCTGCCATAAAATTCACCAATAATAAATCTTTTTAATAACATATTACAATATTAATATTGTTTTTTCAGGTGGGGCAGTTAGCGATGGAAACTCTCCTCAGTTTGACATCAAAACGAGCGGGTGAATGGTTCAAAGAAGAATTAAGAGAGCTTGGTGGTCTAGAGCACATAATGAAAACAATCTGTGAATGCTGCAGACAAGTTTCTGATTATGTGGTGTCCTGGACAGACACTCTTTTAGATAAGTTGAGAAAAGTGGACAGATGCCTGCGAGTCTTGGAAAATGTAATATATCTCTCGATTTTCTATCGTGTAACTGACTAAAATTGTCATTTTATCAACAGGTAACGCATAACAATGAGGAGAATCAGACGTACCTCCTGAACTATAATGATGGGGCTATTCTAGATACCCTTGTCAATCTTTATAAGCTGTGTGATGGTGAAATACCACTTTATCCGATAACAGATATTACAGATAAAGAATCAACAGGGGCGATCATCAGGGAAGCCCTTCTGGTCACACTGAAAGTATTAATTACATTGACACACCACTTTAATGATCGCTGTAAGTTCACTTTTATTGTTAGACAATTTTCATTAAGAAAATTCACTAATAGAGAGGTAGAGATGGTGAGACAGAAAATTTTTTGAAATGACCGCGAATTAGGGCCTCTAGAACCCATATCAGAGGTCTGTTTGAGTTTTTGTGTTTTTTTAAATACTTTTATATATATATTTACTGTAAGGCCACTTGGGGTGGCCGGGGGTTAACACTAGTTTTCCCTAATATGGGGAATTTCCAGGATGACTTCCGGGACACGGCTTTACTACGGGATCATGCTCGAGCGCCAACGCCTATAGAGTTTTCTACAGAGAGTAGGCGTGCTCTCTGGGGATACTCACCCCTTTCCCAAGTCACTGTCGGCATACACACAAGCCCAGGGTAGTTTCCAGTGGAGACAGGGTCCTCCTAAGTTAAGACGAAGTCCCCCGGGACTTCTGGTTATGGTCTTTATTAGAGATCTAGGGGTAAGGTTTATTTGGGCGGATATTCTGGAGTGTTTAAATAAAATGCTGAGTAAATTAAAATAAAATCTATGAACTAACTATTTACAAAAGAAAACAACGGGGTCCTGCTACCAGGGAGTGAGCAGGCAGAGGTGGTTATTTGGCTTTATAATTAAAGCTACGCGTGGGTTGCACGGGGGGGGTTAAAGCGGCAAGGTTTGAGCAGTGCGGGGTGGTAGCAAGGTAGTGAATAATAGCGGGTGTTCCCAAGCGGGCATGCAGCATACAGGGTGTGTCGGACAATACATCAAGTTAAGCTAGCTGCGTACTAAAATATAGTTTGGTGCGGAAGATGCCTATCCCTGTTCCCGGATTTACACCCCCTCCAAACGGGGCGGCGGACAGCTCGGGACGCCAGGAATCTCCTGGCTGCTTCAATCTGGACCAGCGCAGTCGCTGCAATACGAGTCTACCACAGCCCAGGAATATCGTGGTTACGATGCTCCCACAGGAACACGGGGGCGACCACCCAAAGGGTTGTGTTTGACTGTCCCTGATAATGCAATCACTACGACAGGGACGACTCAACACCCTCGTGCAGGCGAATGCCTCCGCGATCCCGGGGGAACCGCAACTACGGAATGCAGCCCCTAACTTCCCGAGCAGCCCGCCAACGGAGACAGGAAAGAAACGGTCCCCTCTAAGGTTTCCAGTGTCATTGCGGAGCGTTCAACATTTCTACTACGGGCTCGCTAAATAGTATTAGGCTTTCACCTACCTGGGGTACTCTCCAGCGACGATATTCACTAAACAAACGCTGCGGCGGTGGCCTCGTGAATCGGCGGCCTCGCTAATGTTTCCTCTTACTGGTATACTGTTCTCTCCCTGATGCGGGCTCATTCTCTTAAACCTCACGTACTTTACAATTCCACTTACTGGCTGACGTACTCGCTGGTTCGTGGTGACTCTGGAACTGCTTGCTGTCTGCGTTCTCTCCCGCTAATAATCTCCAACGTTCACGGCTGGCGTACCCTTTCGATTGCGGTGACTGTCCTTGGACCCCCCCCCCCCCCACGTATTTGGTTCGACGGCCGGATCTCCGCGTACTATTCTACTGAAAACGTTTGCGAATATTCCAGCTGTTGCAAATGGTAATTGCAGTTTATTACACGGCTGCAATTATTTTTCTTAATCAAGCTAGATAATCCATCAAGGATTAGTCACTTCGTGACAATAAAGGGTTACAACTAATTAATTGCTCACTATTGGCATCTCAGTAAAGGTAAGAGATACAGAGTTGGTTAAATTACCAAAAAGTTGCGTAAATTTTTGCTGATCCAATATCTGAAAATAAATTTTGAATATGTCGATTTGTTCCGGAAATATCCTGAAAAAAACTGAAAAACTCAATTTTCAAAATTTTACAATAAATCCCTTATTATCAGAAATGGGCTCCTGATTTTTACTATGTGAGCACAATTTGATATAAGCAATCAACTGACGGCATCAGAATTGATGTATCTGCACTAATTTTTGCGCAGCGATAGTCAACTTTTTTCCTCTTATGGCCGCCATATTGGATTTTTAATTTTTCAGTTGGAAAATGAATTCACCTTTTGAATGGTATAACACACTTAATATTTTTCTTCATAAACATTGTACAAATAAATAAAAAACTAATTATGGTCGCAAATATCAAGTAGGTATGTGTCATTGTTTTGTAATTTGTTATTACGATTTATTTGAACTGTCAGTTTGAAATCTTCTACTTGATTTATGCATTAAGGACATATTATTTCAAGATTTGTGTTAAATTTGTTCTAAAATTGTATTTCCAAAATTGTTCGCTTTACTGCGGAAGAGAGAAGAGATATGTATGAAGCATACATCCGAAGTTTTAGAAATTCGACCCGTGCTTTCCAGTTATACAAAGAAAAATATCCAGAACGTGTGAAGCCAAGTCAGCATATCTTTGCCAGAATATCAAGAGTGATGGATAAAACTGGTACTTTGATGAGAAAGCGTGTTCCCTACAATGTGGAACCCAGTGCTAACGAAATTAATGCTCTTGCTCAAATCAATATAAATTCCAACTTATCCACAACACATATTGCGAGAGAATGTGGAATAAGCCAGCAGCTAGTGTCAAAGATTCTGAAAAAACATAAATACCATCCCTATAAATACACCATAGTGCAAGCACTTTAAGAGCCAGATCAAGACCGACGGTTGCAGTTTTGCCAATGGTTTGCTAGGAATTTACAAATACACAATGCTTCCACAGCTAACATATTGTGGTCGGATGAGAGTACATTTACAAATAACGGTTTGTTTAATAATCAGAATCGTCGTTACTGGAGTACAGAGAATCCTCATTTTTTATATGAGTCGCGACACCAAAATAGGGTGAGTGTAAAAGTTTGGTGTGGCCTTTTAGATGATACAGTTATAGGACCATTTTTCATAAGCAATAGGTTGAATGGCGATGGATACCTTCATCTGTTAACTATAGACCTTGTGGAACGTTTTTATAACCTCCCTTTGCAATAAAGAGCCAACATATGGTTTCAGCAAGACGGTGCACCTGCACACAATTGCCGAGCCGTAAAAGTTTATCTAGACCAGACGTTTGGAGATAGATGGATAGGCAATAATGGACCCGCTCACATGCCGGCAAGATCCCCAGATTTAACCCCAATGGACTATTTCTTCTAGGAATATGTCAAAAATTTAGTTTACCTTGAGCATTTTGGCAACGAAGAAGAGAAAGAATATTTTAATAGATAAAATTTGCTCCATAAAATGATCCCCCAAGACATCTACGCATGCCTAAAAATGGTAATTGAAAGAGTTACTTATATTACAAAGCATTTGTATACTAATATTTCGAAATTGATTTGTTATTCTCTCTTTCATGTCATCTCTTGTTGTTGGGGGTGTTTTATAAACTTCATTCTTAATATAACCCCAAAGAAAAGAGTCCATTTTATTAAATTTCTCGGAGGCCACCGCACTGGCCCATCTCTTCCGATCCATCGTTTAGGAAACTGATAAAGGTTTTTTTTTTTAATATTTTAACAACACCACGGGGGCTTACAACTTAAATACTACACGCCCTCGTGGCGCAGGTGGCTAGGTGCCAGCCTGCAAAGCGAGAGGTCCCGGGTTCAATTCCCGGGCGAGCCAAGTTGACTTTGTCTGGAAAATTTGTATAAAATATTAAATGATGGGAAAGAATGTGCTAATGGCCTGAGATGCCGCAGCCAATAATATTAAATAAATAAATAATAACCTAAATACTATCGTACCCTGGGTATCGACAAGGAGGAAAGAGGCAACTTGTTGATTCTGGACTAGAGTCCAGGATAGCGAGTGTAGAAGCGGCAGCGGCGCCCCAGTATTTGAGGTTTGGCCTTATTTGTAAAGTATATAAGGTATAGAGATTAGCTGGCGAAAAGTATTTGCGAGCCCGGAAGAAGAAACCTAATTTCTCAGCAGCCGCTTCTGCAATTGTTGTGACATGTTGGTGCCAATTGAGATTTTGATCCACAGAAATGCCAAGAAGTGAAAAGGACTCGTTACTTTGAATACCTTGGTTGTTCATTGTGATGGGTCTAGGGCTGATGTATCTCTTATGCGATAGAAGGCAAGACTGGGATTTGGTGGAGTTGAATTGTCCAAGATTTCTACTTCCCCAGTCTAATATTTTGTGTAGATCCACATAGACAGAATGCTCCATGACTCTGCGATCCTCATCTAATTGGGCTAAAGAGACAGGCTAGAATATTGTATATTTGAGTGGAGGGTGCTGTCGTCCGCGTAACTGTGAACTGGGTTTGATGTGCTAGAGAGGAGGTCATTGATGTGGAGAAGAAACAAAGTAGGGGCTAAAGCTGAACCTTGAGGGACTCCTGCGTTAATTGGATACATGTTAGAGGAATATCCATCCACGACAACAGAAATGCTCCGGTTGGAGAGGAAATTTGCTGTCCAGGTCTGGGATTCACCGTGTAGTTCCATAGACTTGTTCCAAGAATGGGTGACAAAGGAAACGAGGTCGGCAGTTCATCTGCGCTGATGGAATCCATACTGCCTGTTGTGGATTAGACTGTGTTTTTCAAGAAATTTTAGTAATTCGGTGTTTATATACTTTTCCATCACTTTAGAGACGACTGAAAGGAGAGAAATAGGCCTGTAGTTGCCAGGAAGCGGTTTGGATCCTTTTTTGTGGACGGGTTGTACTCTAGCAGTTTTCCAGTTACTAGGGAATATGCCTCTATTGTAAGATGTCTGAAACAGACTAGTCAGGACAGGAGCAAGTTCTGGTGCGCATTTTTTGAGAACAATTGCTGGGACTCGTCAAGGCCAGAGGCTTTCCTGGTATTAAGAGAAGCGAGCATCTTTCGTACCTTTTTAGTTTTGAAAATGATATCCGTCATTTTATGTGCGACATTGGGGACTGTTGGTGGTTGACCTTTTGGAGGTGGGTTGAAAGTAGAATTAATGTAAACGCTACATTACAAGCGCAAGCCACAAAGTGTAGAAATAATGTGCTTGTCAAGCTTGCAAGCAACTTGCTGCTTTTAAAAATCAGCAGTGTCATCTAACGTCAACCAGCTATACATTTTGTGTTAACTAAAGCAGTTGTGACAACATACTGCCTGGTTTCGTACCGAGATGGTGGCCCTGTCGTACATTGATTATGATGTAACTTCCATTTTTTATATTTTTATCTACCATTTATTTAAATAGCATAGCAGTGCAGGTAACGTCATCTGTCTTTATCCAACATTGTAGATATTGCATTACAGAATCTGAAGTGATGTTGAGGATTATTTTATATTAATTTCGAATAACTTTATTTTCCTTTGACCAAAAGACTTAAAAATTGGTACACAACCACGTCTGCCTAGGTTCTCTTAAGTTGTAAATTTTCGTTTCAATCACTTAAATAATTTGAGAGATATTGCGTTTTAAAAAATATTTTTAAATTTTTTGTTAAGAAAAATTGGCCGTAAGATCTGATGAACGAACTCACCCAAGCCATTAACAAAATAAGGGTAATTCCCAAATTAGGTCCAAATCAGTGGAGTATCTTTTTGAGTTATCGGTTGGAAATTTTCCGAGAGTCTCACCATCGATACATCTCTATTAGTGAGTTTTCTTAATGAAAATTGACTAATATAAAAATAAACCTCCTTAACATTAATTATGACTTTCATTACTGTTATCTTTGGTCGTTTGCAATAATATTGTTTTAACTGTTAATGTTATTTTTTAGCAACAGGAAGTTCACTAATTGGTGCACGACCTGGTGTGATTGAAACCAGCTTGCATCTTCTACTCCAAGTACCTAACTATATACCTGACCAAAAGAAGTTCGAGCTGGGTGTGTTGGTAAGAAAATACAAAAATGCCCACTTTTAGTTATTAATCCATTAAATTTTCAGGTATTGATGTTATTAATAAACTTGATTCAGGACAACGAACCAAATAAGAAGCTGCTAATGGAGGCGAAGGCTCCATCAAAATTAGAGAGTATTTATTCAAGTGAGTTGACTAGATTTTTCTTGTCTTCCTTCCCAAAAAAGTTATTGTATTTTTTTTATTTTTTTATTATTTTTTTAAATTTTTTGTTCTTGTATTTGGATTTGAACTGGCAACCCAGTTCATATAGCCACAGTTCTTGTATTGCATTAGCCCATTAGATTACAAGTCAAAGTGGGCACATCAGTAGATTATTTATTTATTTATTTACGGGCCAGGAGCCCATTTTAGATAAGTACAAAAAGAAAAAAATATATACAATAAAAGCAGTTAATAAAGAATACAAAATGGTTACAAGTTAGACAAAATTTAAAAAATAAAAAAATAAATAAAAATAGGCAATATAGGCAAAATATAGGCAATAAATATTAAGTACCGATTAACTAAACTTACAAAGTGACAGTTGTTTTAAGAAAACTGATTTTCTTGTGAAAAAGTCAAGTTCATCAGACAATTTGTTGGCCAACACTGAGCATCTAATTAGAGTTGTGACTGTAGTTGGTACGATGAAAGGCGACAAGAAACGAACTCTTTGAACGAGTTACTCTTGGTGGAACAAAGAAGTTGATCATAGAAAGTAAGTGAGGACAAGATACCTCGAAGTTAATTATAAAAAAGTTTTAAATCTTTTTGTTTACGTCGAACATCAAGAGGCATGATATTAAAATATGTTAGTAAATCATCGATACCACCACAGTCATGGTGACTTTTGAAAGCAAGAAACTTTAAAAATTTGCACTGTACTTGTTCAAGACTGACTGAATGACATGCATAGTAGGGAGACCATACAGAAGAGGCATATTCAAGATGAGGACGTACAAGAGAAAAATAAAGAATTTTAACAGATCTGATGTTGGTGAAATCAGAGGTACATCTTTTAATAAAGCCAAGCAAATTCAGAGACTTAGAAATCACATTACAAACGTGAGGAATAAATGAAAAAGATGAATCAAATGCAACACCCAAATCTCTAACTAATTCAACATACTTCAATGGTACACCGTTGATGTAATAGGTATGTTCAAGTCTGTTTCTTCCTCTATAAAAAGAAATTGATTGGCATTTAGATGGATTGAGTTCCATCCCATTGTTAAGACACCAGCTTAATAAGTTGTCAATGTCGTACTGAATCTTAAAAAAGTCTGAGGGACTTGTAATCCCGGAGAATAATTTCAGATCGTCAGCAAACAACAAAAATCTACAATGAGAAAAACACTCATGAATATCATTAATGAAGATATTAAATAGCAAGGGCCCCAAGTGAGAACCTTGTGGCACACCAGACAAAACCTTTATCCCATTGGACATAAAATTCCCTATCCGCACCACCTGATATCTGTCAGAAAGGTAACTACCTATCCAGCTGAGAAGAGGGTCGCCAACACCAAACATATGTAGCTTATGGATTAAGAGGTTATGGTTCACTCTGTCAAAGGCCTTGGAAAAGTCGGTATAAACAGAGTCAACCTGAATACCCGCCGCCAAGGACTCCGACAAGTAGGCACTGTACACCAACAGGTTTAGGTCAGCAGAACGACCTGATATAAATCCATATTGCTGGTCAATGATTGAACCTCTAAGGAGAGAAGTAAGAGTCTCACACAGAAGATCCTCAAAAATTTTAGGAATAACGCTAAGAATACTTATCGGTCGGTAGTATTCAACAAGACCTCTGTCACCAGGTTTAAAAATTGGAAGAATGAAACTAAGTTTCCAGCATGTAGGCAAAACACCCATTTCCAGAGATAAATTAAAGATGAACCATAAAGGTCTCGACAAATTAAAACTACAGCACCTAAGAAGAGATGGGAGAATACCGTCTGGCCCAGGACTTTTACTGACATCTAGGGCTGCAAGTTTAGTATAAATGTCTGATATTTTAATGTGGTGCACTGACAGATTCAGCTCAGCATAAGAAAATTCATGGGTAGGGGGAGAACACTTATCGCCGCTGTAAACCGACGAAAAATACTCAGCGAACATGTCAACAATGTCTAATCCCGATGAATCTATTTGATCATTATATTTTAAAGTACTTGGAAAATCAGCATTCTTATACTTGGAGTTAACAAATTTCCAGAAAGGTTTGGTATTATTACATAGTGATGACTCAGTTTCGGAAACATAGTTAATGTAAGCTTCACGAGATTTTATCTTACATAGAGATCTTAATTTAGAAAACTTAACATACTCATCAGCAGACTTGGATACCTTATATTTGAGATGTGCTTGCTTTTTAAGATATATTAAGTTTTTGAGTTCAGGTGTAAACCACCGTGGAAACTTTTTAGAAGAAAGCTTCTTTAAAGGGACATATAAATCAATAGCAATGTACAAAATATCATAAAGCATTTTCACCATCAATTCAAGGGATTTATTTTCCAACAAAGTATCCCAACTAACTAAGTCTAAAAATCCCGCAATTGAGACGAAGTCAGCAGACTTGAAATCTCTGTAATAACCATCTGGAACAAATCCAACGTTGTTGGTGCACCAGTCGTGTTGCAGCTGAAACTGAAACGGTGGATGGTGCGAATCTTCAGGAATTAGAACTATATCTGGAGGCTGAGGAACAATATCACTGCTAGAGTATAAAACAAGATCCAACAGTGAACCGTTGATGGAGAGGAGACTATTCAGCTGGAACAAATTGAGGTATGAACACATATTTGAAACCACCTCAGCTGCCAGAATTTCACTTGGTGGGGAGCCTGGCTGAACTGAAACACTGGAGCCAAGGCTGTCTTGAGACCATATGCCATGGGGAAGATTGAAATCCCCACAGACCAAAACTTTTGCACTATGATGAGTGATAGATAATCTCTCGAGTTCTTCAGAAAAGCCAATGTATGCTTCAGACGAGGATCTGGGTGGTATATACGTTGCAGCAACTATCATTTGGTTGTTTCCTCATCCAATTAACACAAAAACATGCTCAAACTCATCTGATACCATTAACCTTTGGCTTACAAGCTCCTCTCTGACAGCAATCAAGACACCCCCTCCTCGAGAACAATCACTGGTACTACTAGATCTGTCTTTACGATAAATAATAAAGCCATGAAGGCCCAGTTCAGCATCATATATGTCGCTGTTCAACCAAGTCTCAGTAAAGACCAATATATCATACGAGCAAAGTTGAACATTAGTAGTTAAAAGGTTAAGTTTTGTACGAAGTCTACGGACATTTTGATAATACACCATAGAAGCATTTTTACAGTTATTTACGTTAAGAGCATCCAATCCATCCCGACCCGTTGTTAATTTTTTTGTATCTGAGGGACACCATTAACATATTTAATGTATAGACCTTCCTCACCACCTTCCCTTCTCTTCTTTAAGTCGGTTTTCAGTTTCTGCAAGTTGGCATACTGACGAGTTGTCAAATCAGCTTCGATGAAGACCTTCGCTTCTCTATTCAAATTTTTCTTCAGCTTTAAAATCCTTATGGCATCTTCAGATCGTGATAAAACTACCTTAAGAGCTCTAGCGCCATTCTTATTTGTCTTACCTATTCTAGAACAACTGACAATCTCAACGTCATCTCCGGTCATCATTATCGATTAAGATTAAATCATACCGTTACACGTGGGATCACTGATATCTCCCAGCTTGATAAGTGTGCATACGATATGATAAATTTTATTGTAACTGTAAATTTAAATAGCAATGTAAAAGTTTTCCCTCTCGTTGTATGTTGGATACTGTATAAGAGGCATATTCATAAAGTAAGGACTGTTCGGTCATTAAAAAAATTAACTCGTGACTTTTTATTGCCAGTTTTAGTTTACTGTGTATCTACTTCACTTTTCCACATAATCGCAATTCAGTTCCAAGCACTTTTCATAATGCTGCACCAGTTTCTTTAACTCATCTGCATAAATGTTCGCCATCTGGGAATTGAACCAGTTGCAACGGCATACTTTTCGACATCGACAAAAACCGATCCACAAGGGAGAGCAGCAGAGGCCTTTGCAGTCACCAATTCTTTAGCCAATATGGTTCAGCAACCTACTTACTTTCCTCGTATCTCAACACACAGCTCAAATCCCTTAGATCTCCTTCTTACTACACAACCTGAATCCTATAAGATATCAGTCACCGCCCCCCTTGGTCGCTCAGACCACGGCATGGTCACTGCTTCCTGTGCAATGCAACCCGAGGTCACACAGTCATCACACCTACCTATCGTTTCGCACTACAACTTCGCAAACTGGGATGAAATGCGGGATTACTTTTCCTCATTTCCATGGGCGTCTGTCTGCTTCTCTCATCCTGACCCCTCTGATATCTTACAAAACGTCACCGAAATTATCCAAGTTGGCATGAAATTATTTATTCCACATACAGAAAACCTCTGCAGCCACTCAAAAGCCCTGGTTCTCTAAATCCTGTGACCAGGCCAGACTTGAAAAGGTCAAAGCTCACAAAACGCTTCTACACAATCCCAATCAAGAAAACCGTCAAGCATTTAACGACGCAAGAAACCGCTATGTCTGCATTCTTTCTGAGGCAAAAAACTCGTTTAATAACCACATCAAAAACAAAGTCCTCTTTAGCTCCAACCACGGCAAACCCTTCTGGACTCTTGCTAAATCTATTGGGAATAATTTCTGCAAAAGCACGTTCCCACCTCTTGTCTCAGGGGATGAAATTGTTTCTACCGCCTCCCAAATTTACCCACCTCCAAATGCTCAACCACTAACAGTCCCCAATGTCGTGTATAAAATGACAGATATCATTCTCAAAACTAAAAAGGTACGAAAGATGCTCTCTTCTCTTAATACCAGCAAAGCCTCTGGCCTTGACGAGATCCCAGCAATTGTTCTCAAAAAATGTGCACCAGAACTTGCTCCTGTCCTGACTCGTCTATTTCAGATATCTTACAATAAAGGCATATTTCCTAGTAACTGGAAAACTGCTTGAGTACAACCCATTCCCAAGAAAGGATCCAAAGCGATTCCTAGCAACCACAGGCCTATTTCTCTCCTTTCATTCGTATCTAAAGTGATGGAAAAGTATATAAACATCAAATTACTAAAATTTCTTGAAAAACAGTCTAATCCACGACAGGCAGTGTGGATTCCGTCAGCATCGACTGCTGACCTCCTTTCTTTTGTCACCCATTCTTGGAACAAGTCTATGGAACTACACGGTGAATCCCAGATTGTCGCTCTAGACATATCCAAAGCATTCGACCAGGTCTGGCACACAGCGCTGCTTAATAAACTTCCGGCCTATGGCCTACCAGCAAAACTTTGTACCTGGACAGCAAATTGTCTCTCCAACAGGAGCATTTCTGTTGTTGTGGATGGCCATTCCTCTAAACTGTATCCAATTAATGCAGGAGTTCCTCAAGGTTCAGCTTTAGCCATTACTTTGTTTCTTCTCTACATCAATGACCTCCTCTCTAGCACATCCAACCCACTTCATAGTTACGCAGACGACAGCACCCTCCACTCAAATATACAATATTCTAAGCCTGTCTCTTTAGCCCAATTAGATGAGGATCGCAGACTCATGGAGGGTTCTGTCTCCGTGGATCTCCAAAAAATATTAGACTGGGGAAGTAGAAATCTTGTACAATTCAACCCCACCAAATCTCAGTCTTGCTTTCTTTCTCATAAGAGATACACCAGCCCTAGACCCATCACAATGAACAACCAAGTTATTCAAAGTAATGAGTCATTTTCTCTTGTTGGCATTTCTGTGGATCGAAATCTTAATTGGCACCAACATGTCACATCAATTGCAGAAGCGGCTGCTAAGAAATTAGGTTTCCTCTTCCGGGCTCGCAAATACTTTTCACCAGCTAATCTCTATACATTATATACTTCACAAATAAGGCCAAACCTCGAATACTGCTCCCACATCTGGGGTGCAGCTGCCGCTTCTACACTCGCTATCCTGGACTGCATTTAAAAGAGAGCTATACGTCTCATCGGTGACCCTACCCTCACCCAAAGGCTGCCATCACTTGCCCAACGACGTGCCGTTGGTGACCTCTCTCTATTTTATAGATATCTGCACAGGCACTGCTCAGAGGAGCTTTCCTCCATAGTTATCCCACCTGCTGCCCCCAACAGATCTACCAGAGGAACAGAGCGAAGGCACCCTTTTACTGTCCAGGTCACCAGACATAGAACTTCTTGTTATGCCCGCTCTTTCTTCCCGAGGACTTCCAAGTTGTGGAATTCCTTGCCGGCACATGTTTTTCCTTCTCCTCCGAACCTCCAAACCTTCAAGTCCAGAATTAACAAGTTGCCTCTTTCCTCCTTGTCGACACCCACGGTATGATAGTATTTAGGCTGTAAGCCCTCATGGTGTGTTGTTGAAATTTAAAAAAAAAGTCCTTTCTTTTATCTTTCACATCCATTGATTTATTTTAATAAGAAATAACATTGAAAATGCGAAAGGACTATACACTCACGAAGAAACACGCCTTTGTAACTGCATATCACAATATGCAGGCTGCTACAGTGAAAGCTATAATGCCAATGTGTTTTGTAAAACCTCGGGTGTTGGATGCGGTTAATTCTAAGAAAGTGACACCGAGGTCTTCTTGGAATTCTGTCTCAACAGATATTGTGCTGACTGTACTCCATGTTAGTAGCTTGACATGCATTACATTATACCACTGTAGTTTCTTAATTTTATTTTTTTTATAGGGGAAGAAAGTGCCGTAGAAGCCTTAATAGTCCAGTTCTATGACTGGGAGCAATGTGCAAAGGTAGCCGAGAAGAAAACTAACGCTATCTTAGATGGTGAAAAGGATAATGAAACTACAAATGTACAGTACAAATCTAATGAAGAATTTATAGAAGAAACTGTAGCTAAATGTAAGTTAAATTTAGTTTATAGCTTTAAAATAATTCTTCGTCTTTTCCTTTATTCAGTTTATTAGTGCCATTTTCAATTTTACTTGTCTTCCTTGTCACATCAATAAGTTTGATAAATCTAATGTTCCTTTTGCAATTAACAACTAAAATCCAACTTATACAGGGTGCCCTATAATTAATTGGACATTAGCTGAGGGTTGATAGCTGGCACAAAAATTAAGCGATTGGGCTCAACATGCCTTTTTTTCTCCCTTAGGGCTCGTCCGCGGCTTTGCCGCTCCGATAGCACTGCAACCTTTGGCTTATTGTGCATACCCTTTGTCTTTTTTCATCACCCATTCCAAAATCACTGTGCCTTGAACTAGTCTGCACACCGATTGGTAGGGTGAAGTTTTATATTGCTCTGTCTCCGGTCTACACTGACCGTAGATCAGTTGTCTTTTGCGGTCCAGAGCTTTACACTCGCACAAGATGTGCTGGGCTGATTCCACCCCTCGCTGCAGAGTCTGCATGCGAGGTCCCTCTCGAACCGCCCCATTTTGTGCAGGTGTTTTTTGACGGCCATGTGTCCTGTCAAGAGACCTGTTATGTTTCTGAGCTGTCTCTGCTAAGATTTAGCAGCTCCACAGCTCTCTTTGAACTGGGTTCATCAATTATTGGCTTCCCATGTCGGAGCCCTGGACAGTCTGCCCAGTACACCTTGTATTGGTTTCTGACTCAGGACTTAATGGCTCCCCTGGCAGTGCTCTTTGTCACGCCCAGAGCCGGTTCTGGTCCCATAAATGGTTCTGCTGACCCTCTCTTCGCGAGACTGTTAGCTTCTTCATTGCCTTTGACCCCCGAGTGACCCGGCACCCAGATGAATGTGACCTCATTCTGCCCAGCCAGGTCGCTCGTCTCGTCTCTGCATTCACTCACCAGTCAGGAATTTACCCTTGGGCTACTTAGGGCCTTAAGTGCTGTCTGTGGCTATGAGGATCCGCTTGTTGTAGCTCCTCCTCTTGTTCTGCCGCAAACAGTGCAAGATAGCGTACATTTCGGCCTGAAACACCGTTGCATGGGCTCCTAGGGAAATACTACGACTTACCCTCGGTCCTTCCGAATAAACACCTGCCTCCGTCCCACGCTCTCCGCCGCATCTGTCCATGAACCAGAGGAGCGCGTCCTGTGGTATGCCCGGCGTCTTCTTCCGCCATGCCTCGCAGTCAGCGATTTCCACTGTAAAGTTGTTTTCCCTGCAGATTCACAGGCTCGCGAAGTCTGACCTTATTTCAAGCATGGGCTCCTTCACGATCTCCTGAATTTTGCAGTGGCCCCTGAAGCCTGGGTTGATCTTCAGTCTGCCATTGCAGGCTAGTCTGTATAGTCCTAGCCTGGCCTCCCCCATAATAACTAAGTGTAAGCGGGGCAGATCAAGGAACACCTCCATGGCGGCTGTAGGCGTTGAAGACATGGCCCCTGTGATGCCTAGGCAAGCCATCCTTTGGATCTTGACTAGTTTTTGTTTGGCACTGGATTGTGCCACCTTAGGCCACCAGACCAGTGTCACGTATGTTAATGATGGTCTGACCATCCTTGTGTACAGCCAGTGGGCCATATTAGGTCTTTCATGTTTTTCCATATAGCCGCCTAGTGACAGCTAGGGTCATAACTGCCTTACGCAGTATCTTTTCAACATGACCATTCTAGGATAGCTTAGAGTCCAATACAACCCCAAGATATTTTACCTCCCTGGCCATTGGGATGTCTCTACCATATAGAGTGAGAGTTCTGTGGCTCTCCCACCTCTTCCTCGTAAAAGGTTGCTTTCTCAGGGCTCACCCCAAGCCCACACTGACTGTAACCATTCCTCAGACTATGATGACAATGTCATCTGCATAGCACTGTACCCCAGTCCGCCTTGCGAGGGTCCCGGTGCCATACCGTTTATCTTTCAACTTTGGTGATTTAAAACCGGAACTATCTGTGGTCTGAGCTACTCACTTCCCCAGACAGAGCCCAGTTCTTAACAAAGTCACCCAGAAACGGGTGGTAACTGTTAGATCTAAAACTTCCATGTTGTGACGAAGGTCGGTTTATTACCTCTATTCAGTATGTCTAAATAAAATTTCATAAAGAATTGTAAAAGTGACACCCTTAGAATTTGTGTCCGAGCTTCCCCACAACTCATGATGCACGTTCACATCCATGCCGATGATGGTCTGCCATCCACCTACTCTGCTACTCACCATCAGCTGATTTAATTCCTTGGGAGGAGGAGGGTCCGTGCTGTCCCCTGGCAGATAGGCCGATCCGACAGTAATGTCCCTCTGCCCATCCGCTCCTCCACATCGGATTTTGATCGTTGCCAGGTCCCTGGAACAGAAATTCATTAAAGGCAGAAACTCTATCCCTTCCTTGACAAAAATGCAGGCCCTCAGGTTCTTGCTGGATCTGCTGTAGATGAGCTTTCCATCAGCTCCGCCGAGTCCCTTGATCTATCCTTTATAGGAGTACAGTCAGAGCCATCAGTAGTCCGGCCGTGGCTGCCCTACTGTGTTGGATGTTGACCTGAAGGAACCTAAGTCCCATCAACCCCCGGTTGCTTCCCCAGTGGGCGGAAGCTAACCCTTCCCAGGCCCCAGAATGCCTTGAAGAAGGTTCTTTCAAGGGCTCTGGTCGATTGATAAGGTGAGAGTGTCCTTTCTCCTCTGCCTTCCTGCTTAGAACCTACCACTGTTGTGTGCCCAATTCATGGTTCTGGATCTTCAGTCTTCTGATCACTATATTTTGGGGCACTATGATGAGCTAGCTTGGTTGGCAAATGACAGTGATGCAGGGTTCCACATCTTTAATGATGATGAAATTGTGAGTACGGTGCTAGAAGAAAATTAAGAGGATGATGAGAATGAAAGTTCAGATAACAAAGATGAGGAAGCAGGACAAAGTCATGGGGAGGCGCTCAAAGCATTAGAAACTGTGCTATTGTGGTATGAAAGACAGGACGAGAGCAGTTCAACCCAAGTACTTTTGTTGAAGAGAATGTGTGACCTAGCTGCAAAGAAAAGGCAGTCAAATTTTGTTAAAAAAAAAATCAGTGATTATTTTTGTTAAATTTCATCGTTATTTTTGTTCAATTTCTTTCTTATTGTTGTTAAATTGCTTAATTTTACATAAGCTGCAACGGCCACTTGGGGTGGCCGGGGATTAATACTAGTTTTCCCTAATATGGAGAATTTTCTGGATGACTTTCGGGACATGGCTTTACTACGGGATCATGCTCGAGCTCCAACGCCTAGAGTTTTCTTCAGAGAGTAGGCGTGCTCCCTCGGGATACTCACCCTTTTCCCAAGTCACTGTCGACTTACACCCAAGCCCAGGGTAGATCTTAGTGGATACAGGGTTCTCCTAAGTTAAGACGAAGTCCCCCGGGACTTCTGGTTATGGTCTTTATTAGAGATCTATTGTTAAGGTTTATTTGGGCGGATATTCTGGAGTGTTTAAATGAAATGCTGAATAAATTAAAATAAAATCTATTAACTAACTATTTACAAAAGAAAACAACGGAGTCCTGCTACCAGAGAATTCAGTAATTATGAGGAGCCAGGGGCAGCAGTGGTTATTTGACTATCAAAGCTACGTGCGGGTTGCACGGGGGGGGGGGGGGGGGGGGTGGGTAAAGCGGCAAGGTTTGAGCGGTGCGGGGTGGTAGCAAGGTAGTGAATAATAGCGGGTGTTCCCAAGCGGGCATGCAGCATACAGGATGTGTTGGACACTACATCAAGTTAAGCTAGCTGCGTACTAAAATATAGTTCGGTGCGGAAGATGCTCACCTCTGTTCCCAGATTTACACCCCCACCGAACGGGGCTGCGGACAGCTCGGGACGCCAGGCGCCGCCCGGCTGCTTCGATCCGGACCAGCATAGTCGTTGCAATACGAATCTACCACAACCCAGGAATATCCTGGTTACGATCCTCCCACAGGAATACGGGGGTGACCACCCGAAAGGTTGTTTTTGACTGTCGTCGATAATGCAATCACTACGACAGGGACGACAACACCCTCGTGCGGCCGAATGCCTCCGCGATCCCGGGGGAACCGCAACTTCGGAATGCAGACCCTAACTGCCTGAGTAGCCCGCCAACGGAGACAGGGAAGAAACGGTCCCCTCTAAGGTTCCCAGTGTCATTGCGGAGTGTTCAACATTTCTACCACAGGCTCGCTAAATAGTATTAAGCTTTCACCTGCCTGGGGTTCTCTCCGGTGACGATGTTCACTAAACAAACGCTGCGGCGGTGGCCTCGTGAATCGGCGGCCTCGCTAATGTCTCTGCTTACTGGTATACTGTTCTCTCCCTGATGCGGGCTCCTTCTCTTCAACCTCACGTACTTTACAATTCCATTTACTGACCGACGTACTCGCTTGTTCGCGGTGACTCTAGAACTGCCTGCCGTCTCCGTTCTCTCTGGCTAATATCCTCCGCCGTTCGCAGCTGGCATACCGTCTCGATCGCGGTGACTGTCCTTGCCGCACCCCCCCCCCCTACTACGTATCTCGTTCGACGGCCGGATCTCGGCGTACTATTCTACTGAATATTCCCACTGTTGCAAATGGTAATTGCATTTTATTACGCGGCCGCAATTATGTTTCTTAATCAAGCTAGATAATCCCTCAAGGATTAGTCACTTCGTGACAGTACATATGACTAAAATATGGTATATATTCTATGCCCTAGGCTCAATAAAGTTGCATTAAAAAAAAAGGGGTGTCTGTAAGTGTTTTTCTTTATAAAATAAGCACATGAGTGGTTATCCGGAAAATTTGCTATCCCAATTAGTCTGGTTAATCGGCGTTTTACTGTATTAAAAATGATATGCACCTTAAAGGCCTATGTTTGACTTTGAGAGTGGACACATGGTATATATCTATGTGGTCTATATTTGTCTAATATTTTTATGTTGGTTTTTAGTACTCCAGAAAGCTGGCACACATATGGAATACACATTTTTAGCATCGTACATAGTATTGTTGATAGGATTCCTGATGTTGGACAGTGAAAGTTACCAGATGAACATTAGGCAGTTTCTCAGGGGGAATAATTTTAGTGATATGGTTGAAATATTGAACAAGTTTTACAGTTTCATGAATTTAACTGCATCGGTAAGTCATCTGCTATTTTTCTTAAATTATTGAAAACAAATATCATCAAAATCGTCTAAGGAAGAATCAAAATGTGTAAATATTAACATTAATTTGAAATATTGAACTACCACATCATTTATTTTATTCTGCTTGTTTTATTTTTACAATATTTATTTATTTTAATTTGTTTATTGGGAAAATACAAACACTTAATATGGCCTTATATTGCAAAGTAAAAAGTACAACCTCTGAAAACTAAAATGAGAATTCCAAAACATATACGCAACAAATGATAAATTCAATTGTTGAGATGAGCACCGAATCTTCCCATGGAGATATTGATATTCGAAGCAGTGTAGGTTCAGGCAAACTATCAGCACACCTATCAATTGCACCATTTGTGAATAAATTGACTCTGTACAGGGTGGCTAATTAAGCGAGGTAAGCGGCTGTATCTCGGAAACCGTTCATCATAGAGCTTTGGGAAAAAAATATCTGTAGTAAATGTGGCCAAGAAAAATAGTTGGAAATTATTTTCAAGTTCGTCAGATGCCCGCTAGGGGGCGTAACACCAAGAGGAAATGGAAAAAATAGGATATTTTAGTAATATGTCCAGATAGACTGTGTTGAGAATACCTGCAGATAAATGTGTGTATCACGAACAATTTTGTTTTGACTATTTTTCTCTTCAGATAAAGTGGTGGGGGTAAGGCAAACATTGATTAAGAAAAAATGCAATATCTCGGGATCGCCTTATTGGAAAATATTGAACTTAGTGTCATTTAAAAGGGTATTTCTTGCTCTATCAACTGCATTACAAGCCATGTCTTTGTTATTGTTACTGTAATCACTAGATGGCGCTTTTTAAAAATTTAACACATTTAATGATTTTTCTCAAGAAACCTAAATACAATGATATAAATATTAATACTGTGATAAAAAGATGACTAAAGGCCAAAGCAAGTGGTAAAAATCCCAACTGTCTATATTTAGTTTAACCGGAGTTATTAATGAAAAACTGATACTGCAATCTATGTAATTCTAAAAGATAAGCACTCTAGTGTCTTCTTAAATGCTCAAAGTGTCTGCCATCACGTTCTACACACTGCTCGAGCCTATTTCGAGTAGAAAAATGGCAGCTTCCACTCGCTGTTGACAGACTACGAATTGCATTTCGGATTCTATTCTTCATATCTTCCTTGCTCGTAGGCTTTGTTTGGAAGACAAGGTCCTTTATTCGTCCCCACAAATAAAAGTCTAAGCATGTTAAGTCAGGTGATCTCGCTGGCCAGGGAAATATGCTTCCTCTTCCTATCCATCGGCCTGGATACATCTCCTCGAGATGTTCTGCAACATTAATTGAAAAATGTGCTAGACAACCATCGAGCTGCAGAAACACATTTTGCCTGGTTTCAAGGGGCATATATTCCAATAAAACTGGCAATTCATTTCTTAGAAACTCCAAGAAGAGGTTACCAGTAAGGGACTGGTCAAAGAAATAGGGTCCAATAATTGTACCTCCTATTACGCCACACCATACATTAAGACTCCAACGTCCTTGATGTTAAACTTCTCGCATCCAGGTGAGGGTTCTCGGTAGACCAATAATGCATATTATGCAAATTCACATTACCGTCGCTATGAAAAGTAGCCTCGCCCGTCCAAAGAACTTGCGTAAAAAATTAGGATTTTCATTGATGATGTCTAAAAGCCAATGGCAATGATACAGCATCCGATCATATTCCTGCTCATTAAGCGCTTGATTCAAAACAATATGATAAGGATATTTCACAATATAATAAGCTTACCTATACTCTTTCAAAATAGTTTGGATGGTGGTCCGTGATATTCCCAAGTCAAGATGCAATGTTCTTGTGCTAACATGAGGATTAAGTTCTATATATGCCAAAACATTGATAATATTTTCTTCAGTTCTGGCAAAACGGCGTCTCCGCAGCACCGGTCGGCTTAAGCTTCCAGTTTCACGTAAGTTTTGCACCAAGCGAGGAAAAAATCTTCTGTTGTAATGGTGGCGAATCGGATACCACATTGCATACACTCGTTCAGCAACTGCCGTATTTTGAAAGCACTCAAAGTAAACACCAATCATATCAACGGTTTCATCATTTGTAAAAAACATTTTTAATATTTAAATTATACACCAAAGAATTCAGATTAACTAATTTGACGTTTCTTTAAAGTATTGTAATTTTGTCTTTTTTTCAAAGCCTACCTATTCCAGTTTTAGAGTATAATTATTGGACCGAACGAATACGTTATATTTGCGTTAGGAATGCGTCTTATTTTTAACAAAAAACTATAAAACTAAATTTACAAATTAATAAATTTATGTTTTCAATCTTTAAATTAGTCAATGCTGAAAGTGTTTTTGTTTAAATTCCAGTTTTATAAGTTTTTCATTAATATCTCCGGTTAAACAAAATATAGAGACTTGGGATTTTCACCACTTGCTTTGGCCATTAGTTCTCTTTGTATCTATGTAGTAATATTTATATCATTGTAAATACCACGTGTATTTATTTTATAATGAATAACAAAAAAAAACAGAACAAATAGGGCACTGACAATAAGCAAAGTTACCTACCTTTATTCTCCAATAATGCAGGAACATAAGCTTCGTTTTTCTGTATTCACACACAACACCTCTAGGGACCTCGTGTCTCCCAAAGGACTTACAAACAAAATGGATATTTAGAGACCTCGTGTCTCTTCAAGGGGTTGAAAACAATTCGCTTTCTCGAGACCTCTTGCCTCTTCAAGGACTCAAAAACAAGTGGCAGAGGGATGCAAGCGTCTCTCCCTTCTCTCATTCTTCTTCCCCCTCTCTGGTCTTCTGGCGGAAACCATTAGTAACACTTACTCTATGTCAGTGTAGCGCGCGACATTTGAATTTAAAAGTGACAGAACAACGAGCATGAACATTCCGCCCACCAAAATAAGGATTTATTTTCACAATTATATTGTTTCTCAAATAAACAAACAAAACAAAAATTTACAATAAGCACAAAAAACAAAAAACTGAAGCTATTGGATTTATAATTAACTGTACAAAAAAAATTTCAAGGCAGACGTATTACTGCGATGGCAACAGACATAACTTCGTCAGAGGCCTATCAAAAGTGCCACTACTAGTGCGAACTTGAGCTACCCGAGCTATACCATCACGGCCTGGGTATAGTTGCATAATGCGTCCGAGCTTCCAAACAAGAGGTGACGAAGTCTCATCTTTAATCACAACTAAAGCTCCGATCGGGGGGGACGTTTGCACAGTATCCCACTTACCACGCTGCTGCAGTGTATGCAGGTATTCGTTCTTCCAGCGGCGCCAAAAGTCCTGGTGGATCCTTTGCACCAGCTGCCAGCGTGACAAGCGATTCATACTTAACAAAGTCAAATCAGCATCAGGAGGAGCACCTAACGGTTCCATTGTAAGAAAATGTCCTGGGGATAGGGCTAACCGATCATTTGGATCAGTACTCGCACTACACAATGGTCGAGAATTCAAAACTGATTCCACTTGAGCAAGCAACGTGGACATTTCCTCAAAGGTCAGAATTTGCAAACCGATCACCCTTCGCAAATGAGTCTTGACTGAGCGCACTCCTGCCTCCCACAGACCTCCAAAATGCGGAGCTGATGGGGGGTTGAAATGCCACTTAATGGTACAAGCATCTGCTGCCCCCTTTGCATAGTTTAAGAGCTGCTTATTTGAGCCGACGAAGTTGGTACCTCTATCGCTATACAAATTGTCACATTTTCCTCTGCGAGCCACAAACCTCCGAAGAGCTGCCAAGAAGGCTTCAGCTGAAAGATCAGACACTACTTCCAAATGGAGGGCCTTCGTTGCCATGCACACAAACAAACAAATATATGCTTTCACCTTTCGGACACCTCGATATCTGCCCTGTGTCACAAAAACTGGACCTGCAAAATCAACTCCGCTGTGTGAAAACGGCTTCAACTGAGAAACCCTGGCAACTGGCAAATCAGACATCATCGGTGCCATGGGAGTAGGATTCACTCGAAAGCAACGATAGCACCTTGACAAAACATGATGAATAGCTCTCCGAGGGGACAAAATCCAAAACTGTTGCGAAAGCAAATGAAGCAATGTGCGAGGACCAGGATGAAGATTGACATGGTGTGTGTGTGCAATGATTAACTCGGTGAGACGATGTGAGCGGGGCAACAATATAGGGTGTTTCACTTCAACTGGAACATCAGCTTGACGAAGGCGACCGCCCACCCTGAGGATACCCTCTGTATCCAGAAAGGGGGCTAACTTATTTATTGCCCTCGCACACCTCTCACCTTTAACCAAGGATGCTATTTCCCTTTGAAATACTTCACCTTGAGCACATTTGATAAGCATATGAAGCGCCTCCTGTAATTCGGTGGCTGTCAGAGATGCAGTAGTTCGGTCAGATGGAGACACCCTACAATTTCGCACAAACCGCTGACAATATACAACAACACCCTGAATTTTCCGTAGATGCGAAAAGCGATTCAAAAGTTTACTGAGCCACTCCTCATTTGCCAAAGTAACTAGTACGGGGAGAGTTCGTTGCTCCGCCAGGCACTCTTCTGGCGGCTCAAAACGCAACGACTTGGGCCAATTTTCTCTTGCCAATTTTAGCCAGGCGGGTCCCGCCCACCATAGTGGATGCTCACAAAACCCAGAAGGTAACATGCCTCTCGATGCACAATCAGCTGGGTTTTCTTGTCCACTTACGTGATGCCATGACTCTGGAGGAATCTTCTCTTGTATGCTTGCTACTCGATTACCAATAAAGGTCTTCCACCTATTGGAAGATGATTTTATCCAGGCAAGTGCCACCATAGAGTCTGACCAAGCATACATAGAGTTAAACTCAAAACGACCTTCATACACCCGACACACAAATTCCAGAAGCTTTGCCAACAATAAACACCCACACAATTCGAGACGTGGAATCGATATTCTTTTTAAAGGTGATACCTTGGACTTGGCACACAGAAAATTGATCCAAACTTGACCCTCCTCTGATACTTGTCTTAAGTAAACAACTGCAGCATACCCTCGCTCCGATGCATCACAGAACCCATGGAGTTCTGTACTGATGATATTATCGTGTTTTACGCCTCTGGGAATTGATAAACCTGCTAGCGCACTGAGTTGTGATTTATACTGAGACCACTGACCAACAATATCCTTTGAGGGCTTATCATCCCATCCCACTTTTTGCTCCCACAAGCACTGCATAAGATATTTTGCCAACAGGGTAACAGGAGACAAAAAACCCAGGGGGTCATAAATTCTTGCCAATTCCGAAAGAAGATTTCGTTTTGTGCACGGACGATCAATAGGTTCAACATTAAAAGAGAATGTATCACCTATGGGACACCACTGCAATCCTAAAATTTTCAACACTGATGGATCATTTAAATCTAACGATCGAGGTTGCTGACTATCAGCTGATACTGTGGACAACAGTTTCGAATTATTGCTGGCCCACTTCTTCAATTCAAAACCCCCCTTAGCAAACAACCCAATCAATTGCCGTTGCAACTCAAAAGCCTCTGACAATGAGTCGACTCCACTGACTACATCATCCACATAGAGATCGGACCGAACTAGCTTTGCTGCCAATGGAAAAGATGATTCCTCATCATCACAAAGCTGCATCATTGTTCGGATTGCCATGTGTGGGCTTGAGGAGACCCCATATGTGACAGTATTAAGGCGATATTTCTGTACAGGTTCCCCCTTTGAGAACCTCCAGAGAATTCTTTGATAATCCCTATGATTATCTACAACCAAAATTTGTCGATACATTTGCCGAATGTCAGCAGTAAATGCAATTTTGTTTGAGCGAAATTTCAACAACACAGTGGCAATATCTGTCTGCAACTTCGCTCCCACTAACAACGTATCGTTCAGAGATACACCATTCGTACTTTTGGAACTAGCATCAAATACTACCCGCAGTTTGGTCGAAAGGCTGTGAGGACGCAACACACAATGATGGGGAATATAGTATGCATCAGATGGTTCCACAGCTACATCTGATACCAGAGACATATGGCCAGACTCATAATAATCCCTGATAAACTCCGAATAGGACTTGTGCAACGCTGGATCCCTACTAAGACGTGCTTCCAGGGAGTAAAACCGCCTCAATGCAACACTGAAAGATTCTCCCAAACACGGAGTACCCTCACGAAAGGGCATATTTAAAATATATCTCCCAGCACTATTTCGGTGCTGAGTCTTCTTGAAGATTTCCTCACATTTTTTATCTTCCGGAGACATAACTAAACCTTGTGGTACCTGTTCCAAGCTCCAAAACTGTTTCAAGGTATGATCCAAGTCGACCAACGTGCATAAACTATTCACAACAGAATGAGACTTTGACTGTTCTACACTGCCCATAAGCACCCAACCAAAAACAGTATTGATGGCCGCTGGTGCACCTCGAGGCCCTCTCTTTATTCCAGGTCTAACCACATGAGCATAAACGTCAGTACCCAACAAAATTTCAATGTCCCCTGGTATACCAAACTCTGAATCTGCCAACTCTAAGTTCTGAATATGTTGCCAGTGGCACTGCTCAATTTCAGCAGAAGGGATCTTGGAACAAATGTTCGGAATCACAATCATGTCCAACTCTAACTTTGTTGGCTCATAAATGGACTCTACTCGACATTTGAGAGTGCCTTGGCTAGCAAGCGAGCTCATTTGGTTCAAGCCTTGAACCATCACTGAACGAGATGAGGTGTTGAGCCCCAATTTTTCAACACACTGCTGCGAAATGAAATTAGCCTCACTCGCACAATCCAGGAGAGCTCGACATCTCCTAACCTTTCCATTTTTATCTCGTACTAATAGCATTATAGTTGCCAGTAACACGGACTGTTCCCTTTTTACCACACTTGCCAACACACGCAATTGCTCTGCACCTTGTGGCTCTTCCACAGGTGGCTTGTTTGAGTCACTCTCATCTCCCGATGCCGGTGCTTTTGGGAAGTGCAATAATGTATGATGGTGTTTATTACATACACGACAACTTGATGACTTGCACTCCCTGCTGGCATGCGAGTTTGATAAACAGTTAAAACAAAGATTATTCTTTTTTGCGAACGTATACCGTTTATGAGAGGATAAAGATAGAAATCCATCACACTTGAGCATGGGGTGCTCCTCCTTACAATAAGCACATACAAGCTTTGTGCTGGTAACAAAGGACGAAGCGGGCCTAGCAGTGGTTGCTGAAACATGCTGCCTTCTATTAGTCACATAATTGGAAGTTAAGGCAGTTGTCTCCATTGCTTTACACTGCTTTTCCAAGAATCTACATAAACTACTAAAACTGGGAATGTCCGATTCGCAAAACTCAAGCTCAAATTTTTGCTTAAGACTCATATCCACCTTTTGCAGCAACATGTTGAATTTAGTGAAATCCCACATGTCATGTTCAAACTGCTTCAACGCTTCCAAATTTTCACTGAATACAGACAACAACGTTCGTAGGGAAGAAGCAGATTCACTATTTGCTTTGGGGGCCTGTACAATACCCTGCCAATAATTGGTCAACAAAACCCGGGTATTGTGATACCTTGAGACCAGAGACTTGAATGCAATCCCATAATTGCTTCCCGTTAGCGGTAAATTCTTGATTAGGCCAGCTGCATCCTTCACTAACGAAGCACTCAAATATTGGAACTTTTCAATATCTGACAATGATTCGTTCTCATGAATCATTGTTTTAAACAGATCATAGAAGGTTGGCCAGTTTTTCCAATTTCCATCGAATTTTGGCATTTCGATTTTCGGTAACCTCAAATGTCTGTTTAAATTTGAAGTTGACATAATCGCGTTTGCGTTCGTTACTTCCTTTTCACTGAGAGATCGAGCGTTCGATGATTTGACAGAACACCGCGACTTACTCGATGCTCGACTCGATTTCGAACTACCGTGAAAAACGGATCGAGCTTGATTCTCAGCGGCTTTATTTGCATAACCTCTCAGTTCTCGATAGATAGTTTTTATAGAGTATTGCAGTTCATCGAATTTGTTCTGCATTTCATGCTCGCTCTCCAACTCTGATCGATCAACTACCGACACGATGTCCAAATGCAATGAATCAAATAGATTGACCAACTCATTCAACGCCTCAAAACGAACCTCAAATCTATTCAACCTATCTAAATCCACTACTGCGTCTATTTTGACCTGTTGAGCCACGTGCAATATGGCTTCTACTCGTCTATAAACGCTTTCGCGCGTATTTTTTAGCTGAATCAACTCCATTGTTCAACGCAAAAAAATTCCTAAACGCGATTTAAACAATATGCAAACGTGATTTCAACAATATGCAATTCGAGTATGTACCTAGTTATATACAAGCAATAACGTCACCTTGAAATTAAATGACTCAACACGGCAATAAACAATTACAAATTTACTAGACTAAAGGAAACAAGTAAAATTACTTCAAAAAATGGACTGTATCAACTAATAACAAAACAAAACAACTATAAAAATCCGGTCGATGGGCCAAATGTAAATACCACGTGTATTTATTTTATAATGAATAACAAAAAAAAACAGAACAAATAGGGCACTGACAATAAGCAAAGTTACCTACCTTTATTCTCCAATAATGCAGGAACATAAGCTTCGTTTTTCTGTATTCACACACAACACCTCTAGGGACCTCGTGTCTCCCAAAGGACTTACAAACAAAATGGATATTTAGAGACCTCGTGTCTCTTCAAGGGGTTGAAAACAATTCGCTTTCTCGAGACCTCTTGCCTCTTCAAGGACTCAAAAACAAGTGGCAGAGGGATGCAAGCGTCTCTCCCTTCTCTCATTCTTCTTCCCCCTCTCTGGTCTTCTGGCGGAAACCATTAGTAACACTTACTCTATGTCAGTGTAGCGCGCGACATTTGAATTTAAAAGTGACAGAACAACGAGCATGAACAATCATTGTATTTAGGTTTCTTGAGAAAAATCATAAAATGTGTTAAATTTTAAAAAGCGCCATCTAGCGATTACAGTAACAATAACAAAGACATGGCTTGTAATGCAGTTGATAGAGCAAGAAATACTCTTTTAAATAACACTAAGTTCAATATTTTCCAATGAGGCGATCCCGAGATATTGCATTTTTTCCTAATCAATGTTTGCCTTACCCCCACCACTTTATCTGAAGAGTTAGAGAAAAATAGTCAAAACAAAAATTGTTCTTGATACACACGACATTTATCTGCAGGTATTTTCAATACAGTTTATCTGGACATATTACTAAGATATCCTATTTTTTCCATTTCCTCTTGTTGTTACGCCTTCTAGCGGGCATCTGACGAACTTGAAAATAATTTCCAACGATTTTTCTTGGCCACATTTACTAAAGGTATTTGTTCCCAAAGCTCTATGGTGAACGGTTTCCGAGATACAGCCACTTACCTCGCTTAATTGGCCACCCGGTACATGGTATGAAAAGGTTCCTTTTTTCATTTATAAAAATGCCCCCGCAGTCTAGTCTTAACGAGGCAGCTTTACAAGCCATTTACTTTTCTTTAAAACAAAGCATTACGACCATAAACTGTAATTATCATTAATTCTTCCCAACTTTTTAATTATTAAGAATACTTGAGTAAATATTCTTTTAGGTACATTTTTAAAATAGGCAACGTCCGAGTGGCAGAATGTGTATTCAGAAAAACTACCCCTTGTTACATTGAAATAAAATATTTCTGTTTAACGATTTTCAAGGGAGGTCTTGTCTGATATTTATTTGGAACACTATGACCGAGCATTTGGGACCAATTCCCCAAAATTTCACTATATATTCGGCCTTAGCGTATACCTAGTGACGAAATGCGTCACAATCATTTTAAATTAGGTGTTAAAATAAACTTTGATTTAGGGTTGGTACACTAAGAATAAAACCCAGTACCATAATATTACATGCTACGGGGTTCTGGATTTGTTGACTAACAAAACACAGCTTTTCAAACTACTATTTTATGATAACCAATACCAGTATCTACTAAAATATTTCTTTCTCTAAATGTCCATAGAACTATATTCCACTATTCGCCTTCTATGATCGCTTCTTATACACCACACTAATTCAATACTAAACTGAACTCGCTCTATGTAATGTTCGTCTATTTATACTTTCCATAGAGATTCTAAACCTTCTACACTTTTCTACACCTGTCACTTCTGGTCCCTTCTAGAAATATAATTCCAGGGTGTACACTACAACTGACCATAGAAGTTACAAATTCCATAAACCTAATTCTCATAGACAAATGTGACACTGCCCCCCTCTTATATTCGATCGTCCCGGTCGAATTCTGACATTTCTTGGTATGGCGTAAGTGCATATGGACTACCTTCATCTTGCTCTTTGGGCTCCTCTGAATGTGCTAGACAAAGTCATTGATCCTTTTGACCACCTAATAAGGACCTTCCCATAATTTCTGTAGTTTCGGTGACCGTCCCTTGCGTCGTACTGGATTGTAGAACCACACACGATCTCCTTGTTTAAAACCAGCTGAATTGGCTCGCATGTCATAACGGGTCTTCATGCCGTCGCTTTCTATTCGTATATGCCTTCTGACAGCAGAGTGGATGGTTTCTATTCTTCTTTCCAAATCATTTATGTATTCATCAGTTGACCGTGGAGCATCCGTGGGTTTTCCAAATATGAGATCAGGAGAAAGTCTTAACTCTCGCCCAAAAACCACGCTGGCTGGTGTATGCTCAGTAGTCTCATGTACAGCCGAGCGGTATGCCAAAAGAAATAGTGGAATGTGCCTGTCCCAATCCGTTTGGTGTTCATTCACAAATATTCTTAAATGGGACCCCAATGTGGCATTGAATCTTTCCACCATTCCATCAGATTGAGGGTACATGGGTGTAGTTCTTGTTTTTATGATTCCCATCAGCTCACAGACCTTTTGAAATACAGCCGACTCGAAGTTGCGTCCTTGGTCAGAATGGAGCTCTAGCAGGGCACCAAATCTGCAGAAAAACTCATTCACCAACACTTCTGCAATGGTGGTGGCCTCTTGATTCGGGACCGCAAACACTTCTGGCCACTTGCTAAAATAGTGCATGGCTACAATCATATAGCGATTTCCTGCGTCTGTTCTAAGGAAATGACCAGCTATGTCGATTGCAATTCTTTCAAAAGGAGCTCCCACATTGTACTGCTTCATTCGCCCCCTGGTTCTTGATTTAGGCCCCTTACTGGATGCACACTCTTGGCAAGTTTTGCACCATTCTTCCACATCAGCTCTACATTTTAACCAATAAAATGGTTCTCTGACCTTTTCCAAAGTTTTCTTTACCCCTAAATGGCTTCCACCTGCCCCGCCATGGATTTCTTCGATTACCTCCAATACCAACATTGCTCGCATCCGTGTCCACAATAAACCTGTGACCAGGCTGGGGGTATGTCAAAATCGGGGTTAAACAAAGAGCCCGTTTTAGTGTCTCGAATGGCTTTTCGTAATCATTGGTCCAAATGAAGGGTGTCTTTTCTTCCGTCAGTTTATGCAAAGGTTTCGCGATGTCAGCAAACCCCTTTACAAAACGGCGGTAATATGTGCAGATGCCCAGAAAACTTCGCAGCTGATGTACATTGGTTGGAATGTCCCAGTTCATAATACAGTCTGTTTTCTCTGGGTCGGTTTTAGCTTCTCCTGGGGGATAATGTGGCCTGAGTACTTGATTGCTTTTTGAAAGAGACACCTTTTCTTCGGATTTAATTTCAAATTGGCTCCCTGTAGTTTCTGAAACACTTCTTCGACATTCTTCATGTGATCTTTGAACGACTTTCCTAAGATAATGATGTCACCTAGGTACACGAGGCATGACCTCTTAGAACTGTCTCCATTAGGCACTCAAAAGTGGCTGGAGCATTACACAACCCAAATAGCATGACGTTGAACTGCCACAATCCACTACCAGTGGTAAACGCAGTCTTTTATTTGTCTTTGGGCTCAATCTCGACTTGCCAGTAGCCACTTTTCGGTCCAATCTCGAAAACCATCTTGCGCCTGCCAGTGTATCAAGTGTATCGTCAATTCTGGGAAGTGGATAGCTGTCTTTCTTAGTGACATCATTTAACTGGCGGTAATCTACACAAAACCTCGTGGAGCCATCTTTCTTTTTAACTAACACTACTGGAGAGGCCCAAGGGCTTTGAGATGGTTCTATAACTCGTGCCTCCTCCATCTCCATTAGCATGGTGTCAACTTCGTGCTGTTTTGCCAATGGTACCCTTCGCGGTGGTTGCTTGATTGGTACAGATGTCCCAGTCTCAATGCGATATACTACTAGATCTGTTCTTCCAAAATCTTCCAAAACGTTGCGATATTTGGACAGCAATTTAGCCACTGCTTGCTTCTTTGGGGAGACACATTTCCACTAGCTTCTGCTAAGACATCAGGTAGATGTTCTGGAAGTGGTTCATCCGGGATGGACGAGGCTGGGTCATCTTGGTCGTGGCAATGCCGTATGATGGTTACAGGCGAGATTGTTCTGATTTCGGACCCTTTGGAAATCTTCTGATCAAAGCTCTTAAGGTTGGCTGTTCTGACAGCTGCCAGCTATTTTGCTTGAATAAGAGTTTTACCGACTGGTACTTCTGGTTCTATAATACCCACCACTTGTCCCGAAATGTCTCCAACTATCTTCACTGGGATAATACTTTCACTCTGGGCTCTCACAATGACATCTTCTTTGGCCGTGATTTTCTGAATCACAAGGTTATTGACAGTCGTCATGACTACTTCCTCATCACCGACATTTAAAATATTGTTCTCGAGATCTAACTTGACACCGTGACCTTGTAGAACATCTAGTCCAAGTATAATGGGGTCTGATATGGCGGCAACAATAACTCTCTGTTTGGTTTTGCGACTGAGCCCTGGACAGTTTGCCCAGTACACCTTGTGTTCGTTTCTGACCCAGGACTTAATGGCTTCCCTGGCCGTGCTGTTTGTCATGCCCAGAGCCGGTTCTGGTCCCATAAATGGTTCTGCTGACCCTCCCTCTCTTCGCGAGACTGTCAGCTTCTTCATTGCCTTTGACTCCCGAGTGACTCGGCACCCAGATGAGGGTGAACTCATTCTGCCCAGCCAGGTCGCTCTTCTCGGCACTCACTCACCAGCCAGGAATTTACCCGTGGGCTACTTAGGGCCTTAAGGGCTACCGGGCTGTCTGTGGCTATGAGGATCCGCTTGTTGGTGTAGCCCCTCCTCTTGTTCTCCCGCACACACTGCAGGCTGGCGGACATTTATGCCTGAAAGACCGTTGCATGGGCTCTGAGGGAAATACTATGGCTTACCCTCGGTCCTTCCAAATAAATAGCTGCCCCCGTCCCACGCTCCCCGCCGGATTCGTCCGTGAACCAGACGAGCGCGTCCCATGGTATGCCCGGCGTCTCCTCCAGCCATGCCGATTTCCACTGTAAAGTTGTTTTTCCTGCAGACTCGCGGGCTCGTGAAGTCTGACCTCATTTCAAGCATGGGCTCCTTTACGATCTCCTGAATTTTGCAGTGGCCCCTGAAGCCTGGGTTGATCTTCAGTTTACCATTGCAGGTTAGTCTGTATAGTCCTATCCTGGCCTCCCCCATAATAACAAAGTGTAGGGGGGGGGGGGCAGATCCAGGAACACCTCCATGGCAAATATTGGGGTTGAAGACATGGCTCCTGTGATGCCTAGGCAAGCCATCCTTTGGATATTGCCTAGTTTTTGTTTGGCACTGGATTGTGTCACCTTAGGCCACAAGACTAGTGCCGCTCATGACTGCCTTATGCAGTATTTTTTCAACGTGACCATTCCAGGTTAGCTTAGAGTCCAATACGACCCCAAGATATTTTACCTCCCTGGCCATTGGAATGTTCCTACCGTATAGAGCGAGAGTTCTGTGACTCTCCCACTTCCTCCTCCTCGTAAACGGTATGATAGTTGCTTTCTCGGGGCTCACCCCGAGCCCTTGACCAGCCGTCTACCTTTCCCCAACTTCCGGTGCTGTCTGCATGCGCTCCCACACTGATTGTGTAATATTTCCTCGGACTATGATGACAACGTCATCCGCATAGCCCTGTACCTCATACCCTCCTCCAGAGAGCCTTCCTAGCAGGCCGTCAACGACTAGGCACCAGAGCAAGGGAGACAACACACTCCCCTGCGGACACCCTGCCGCGACCCCCGGTAGCACAGTCTCTCCCGCGAGTGAGTGAACACCGCCATGTCCCTGAGCATGGAAGCGATCCACCTGCAGCAGGTCTCCTCTATTCCACGCTCCCTGACAGCTGCCAGAACCGATCCGAATGAGGTGTTGCTCAAGTCCCCCTCTATGTCTAGGAAGGCACCCAGCGCCACCTCCCTGTTCTCCAGCGTATTCTCCGGTTTCAGCACCAGTTGGTGCAGTGCTGTTTCTGTTAAGACTCCTGCGGTGTATGCATATTGTCAGCAGTGTAGGGGATATGCTGGAAATTTTTACTTTAACGTCGGCCTTTTCCACTACACTTTAAACTAACTTACAAAAACTTTTTTTTTTTTTTTTACTTTAACCTCGGCCTATGGACAATAACCGACAGCAGGTAGCAGTTTCACCTCAGAATCGTGGAAATTTTGCCGAAACTCTGTCTTTCTATTAGGAGTGTAGGGATCTTTAACGTGCCCAACATCGCATGGACACGGGACCGACAGCTTAACAACTCCTCCGAAGGACTGAACGTGCAGGCATTCAACTTTCTCAATCCCAGAACCTCGGTCGATGTTAATCTATTACAGTTTGTACTGAAAAAGTGAGAGGGAAACCCTGGGAATCGAACCCAGTACCCTTCGGTTCAGAGCCACACGTTCTTACCCCTGGACCGCCGTGGCTCTACAAAAACTAACACGTGACGTTGAATTCACAGTTCAGTGACCTGCATTAACTGTTAAATCTGTTCCTTGTCTTCCATGTCAGGCTTTGATGATATTTGGTACATTTAATTACATGATGTGACTCGATAACTAACTCTATGACATGTTTTCTTTTAGACTGAAGCGTCAAGTGTATGCGCTATTAAAGCGACAAAGAAGGTCCTCAAGTTGCTGGAAGATTGTGATAAGTCGCCCCCAGCGCCATCTGTAATAGAGGAACAGCAACAGCTACAACCTAAACCGATTTATACGGAATGTATGGATCTCAGCTATACTATGCCCCACTAGCACCACTCACACAAATTATGATGATAATTTAATATAAGTAAAGTTAACAAAAAGTTACAAAGTAAAAAGCGGGAACTTTGGTGGTGAACTGCTGATAACCGGTTAAAATAAAATGTATCGCTGTTGATGTCCATTGGATGTGGGTGAGGAATTTTAAAATGTACACCATAACAATGCAATAATCAGCTTGAAATAAATCTTGACGTTATTGTCTACAGAAAGTTCAAATAACAATGCAACGAGTATGTGCTTACACTTTATTTTTAAACAGCAGCCACAGATTTGCCTAATCTCTGTGTTACTTGTACAGGGCCTTCATTAATTCCCGAGTCCCACGTGACCACTTAAGTTAGGCAACCAAACATAGTGCCAGTGGCGTCTCTTATTTCCTTTGGGGTTTTATAAAAAATATAAAAATTATAATAAGGTGAAACAGTAAATGTCTTAAACGTTTAGTTTTCTTTAATTCTACTTCCACATTCACGCATTAAAGTGAAAAATTTTTTCGCAGAGCAAAAAAATATTTGTTTACCTCAGATGAGATTAAAATTGACCTATCGCGATGCGATGCGTTAGCGGTATTCCGCTGATGATGTAATGTCATTTTTGAGGTTTCAAGGGTTGGGGAATTCAAATGTAACATTGTTAATTTTAACATTAATAACCAGTTCGTAAAAACATTATTACTTTTATTTTGTATAGATATCAAAATAAAACAAACAAAACTAGCATTACAAAAAACATTTTAACTACAGTTCAGTAAATAAAATAAGATTTTAAAAATTTTGCATTTTTTTATAAAAAGGGTTATTTAAACGTCTAATTTACGGTTTTAGGAATGTGTATTGTGTAACATGTAACAAATATGTACCTGTTTGGGCAGATTACCGACAAACAGATTTGGTAGGGCTTCGTTCCATGCAATGTCGAATATCATCAACAACATTCTCTGTTAGAATAGTTGGCCTGTCTGTAGATTTGCCTTTGCAAATACAGTGCTTTTCCTCATATTGTTTAATAAGGACCAATCTGTGGTTTTTTAAAATATCGTATGGAATGTTATCCTCGGGAAAAGCTTCAGAATATTGCTCGATGCATGATTGTAACGAATAAGACCAACATCCATTTGGATTTTACCACTGCGAAAATGGGCCATTAAAATAAAGGCATCCTGCTCCGGTGTGAAAGGCATCCTTACAATCAAGTCTAAAAAAATGGAACAAATAAATGAACATAACCTTAACATACCTACACTTTTAACTTCTGTACAAACACAATGAAAAAGCTAAGTTTTGTTAAACGTTGTTTGTTTTTATTGTCCAACAGATAGAAAATGAAGGTAAACACTGGTCGAACTTGGAAAATGCACAATATACATACAAAATAGCCGGTCAAAGGGGAAATGAGCGCCAATGGATTGAACTGTCAATTGTCAATTGATTTAGTAACTTTGGGATCGCTAGTCTAGTGGGTTTTTTTGGGTACTTTTTGACTGCCAACTCATTAAGTCATATTCCACTAAGAGAGAGACAGAATCCGGTCACGTGGGACTCGGGAATTCATGAAGGCCCTGTATATACGTCACTGATAAAGAGGGAGGAGGCTGTGACTACGGTTTTTAAAAATAGTGGGGAAGTACAAATGTGTTGTTTTGTTATTGGAATATTGTGTACATAATGTCACGTTATTTAGAGGCTTCTCAAAATTGTCCGTTGGTTTTTTAAAGTTTTGTTTCGTTTTTTTGTGGGTATATAGGTATACTTTTCTCTGAAGTCTGTATTTTGAAAAACATATTTTTATTTTTAAATCCTTGACTAGTGTATGTATTTGCATACCTATTGTGAGCGTGATTGTAGTCTATTAAATGTTATCATAAGCAGAGTTTGAAGAACGCAAATCACCACAGCACATTTTCAAGACCTGACGATTGTTGCACTAACAAGGTTAGCATCATCAGAGGATAAATAATTTATTTATTTATTTAAATTTGCACCTACAGAATTAAACAATTCCAAATGGTACTTAAAAATAAAACCAAAAAAAAATATTCAAAGTAACAAAATCACTGTCTTAAGACAGTTTTCATCCTAGACATAGCAATATAAAAGATATCACAATTAGAAAAATTAGCATTATAATTATGCAACAATCTGTCCATGAAACTGTTACATCCATAGTTGGTCCTGTGTGTTTGCTCAAAAAAAAGTTGCTGTTGGCAAGTTGGGCGTGGTGGAACATGGAAAAGGACCAACTCGAGCAGATCATTACAGTCAATGAGAAAATTAATTAACTTATATATAAACATCAATGAAAGATACTCATGTCGCACTTTGAGACTGACCATACCACAAAGAAGCAATCTGACATCATACCCAATATCTTGGCAAGGAAAGTGATGCTTATAAAGAAGGTACTTAACAAATTTGTTTTGTATCCTTTTAATACGATTAATGTGGCAAGCATAGAATGGAAACCATACAATACGCAATATTACTTTCAGCCTAGGATGTATACAAACTAGTGATTGCCCTTGTGTCAGTCATATGTTTAGTGTGTCTTTTAACAAACCCCAAAAGTCTGCAACATTTCACAACCACAGCATCAATATGCAGATTAAATGACAAATCATTTTTGAAAATTACACCAAGATCTGCAACTGAAGTGACAACGTCCAACACCGTGTTATAAATGGTATAGCTATGAACAATCCGATTCTGACCCCTAAAATAGCTCACAACCCTACATTTACCCACATTAAGCGACAAAGTTTGAACTGCACCAGCGAGTCAAGTTGTCGAGATCATGTTGCAAAGTGTTGACACCATGGACAACTTCAGAAAAAAAACTTCAAGTCATCTGCATACAATAAACATTTCGATGACTCAAAACAACTCACAACATAATTAATAAAAAGATTGAAGAGAACAGGGCCTATATGTGATCCCTGTGGTACCCCAGACAAGACGTGGACCTCATCTGATAGAGCACCACCAATGCTAACAAATTGCTTTCTGTCAGACAGGTAAGATCTAATTCACGAAAGATAACAACCACAGATGCCCATTGCAAACAATTTTTGCAGAAGAAGGGTATGACACACACTGTCAAAAGCCTTTGATACATCAGTGTATATAACATCAACTTGTTTACCAGCCTCCAATGCATCCGTCACGTAGGATTGAAAAATGGCGAGATTACTGGCCGTTGACCTTCCACTACAGAAACCATGCGGCTCACCAACAATACTGTGTTTCAAGGTACTGGAAATAATGGCAATAATCTTAGCGAGTAGCAACTAGAGATTGTATTTCTATTGGCAAATGTCAAATAAATATTAACTCATACACAAATAAATATCAAATGAACAACAAGAGTTTCAAGAAAAAGAAGTTATTATTTCATATAGCATATGACAAAATAATGAAATAAAATGGTTCGAATTTACAAAAATATTAACATTACATATTTGAGGTATATTAAGGATCGACATCATCTAAATTGCTTGACGTTCATCAATTAGTTCGGTTGATTTTTCAATGAAATAACTGGCCAGTCCTTTGAGTGAGGCTCCATTTAAGAAAAATATTACTAGGTGAAATTTTTACTTTAACGATTGTCAATGAAAAATATTAAGAATGTACAGGTTAAATATTTTATAAGCAAAAATATTATGTATTTAAATTCATAATATTGACAAAATTCTAAAGAATAAACAGGAAATTTACAGTTGCCCTTTTAAAGACACACTATTGAAGTTCAAATTTGATCATGTTACTTTGAAAATTCAAATTGTAAAGGTTCAAATAATGAACTGCTGCATGAAAGGTTTTGGTTGATCCACACAAATAAAGCTTAATCGACTCACCAAGTCCTGACACCTGGAGTTACCTGTTGAACCTTTAAAGATGCTCTCCAAGTAGAGTCAACCATGAGAGCCTAACACAGGCTTACCAATTCCAATCGAGAGGGAGGTTGGAGAGAATAAGTGGTACTTTCCGTAAACATTTATTGGGCAGGCGGATCTTGTTGCTCTGATACTGGGGGAGACAATTTGGCCCCTAACATCAAATGAACAACCGTCTTATGTCGATGTTCGGAATTAATTTGATTGAAATCTCTCTACAGCAATTAAAATGTAGATTGGCTCAAGTGAGATTTATATTGTCAATTGATTCAGAGCTCGGTAATAATCATAAACTTTGTGACTAATCTAATGAAAATGGGAAAATGGCTTTTTAAAAGAAAATGAAAAGCCTTTATTAACCATTTACTTCATTAGAGACTTATACTAGTAGTTACAATTTTCTATGTTAACAAAGGGGCGTTTTTCCCCTGGTCGCCCGGGCAGCATGACCGGTTAGACAGTAGTAATACAAGTGAAAAGCCCATACAAAAATATATGTTTATATATGATTTACTTATCAACTAAATACAGAAATAGCTCCTTATCTGAAGGGGCGTATGGTGTTATGTTTCCTGCTGATAGGGCGTTATGACCTACATAACTTGTGTGATTAACTTGAGGGATTCACCAGGTCGGTGAACAAAGGATCACTGCTTAATTCGCGTTTTTCTGCTAAACACGTTAATTTCAATTCAAAAACCGATCAAATGATATTAAACTGTTATTAGATAGTATCGACAACGAAAAGGAATTTTATCACCTATTTTAAGATAATTACGAGCCACGCTAATTAGAACGATGTTAACTTGTCAACCGCCTAGCTCACTCTCTCCGCTGGCAAGTCAATCTTCCTCTTGCGAGAGCTGCACGCAAAATTCTTCCCGTGGCTGTGCACGAGCTCTTTCTAGCTTCCTCTTTTCGAATGAGATAAAACGAGACCTCTAATCGGTGGCGAAATTACAACGTATTCTATACACACCTCAAAACAATAATGGACTTGGTCCACCGTTTTCTAACCCTTTTTCTGGATTTCATCATAATTACGTCAGCTTCTGTTATTTACCTAGAACTCCAGGACAATAGAGATATTCATTTTCCCCAATCAAAATGCAACGTCTTTCAATATTTGGATTTCGACGTATATTATAGGGAATTCAGTACGGGTGCTACGATATAGAATTTTTTAGCGACTTTTTCAATAAAAATTTTGAAATCAAATCATGAATTGCCCTACAGATATTGGATTGTCGGAAGTCTCTTACAGGTTAATTTTGAATATTTAGAGTAGTAACGAAATGCAATCGTTACACCCTTCATATATTCTTCTGGAAAAAGTGACCAGTTATTCATGGAAGAGCAACGTCAGGTTCCTGCTGAGTAAAAAACTTCAAAACTGTGAGTTGTACCAACTCAATTATAATTATTAAACCTGTCACAAAGAACATATTAAAAGAGGAAATTGTTGGTTTGAAATGTTCTTATTAAAAAAAAACACACATTTCGTTGTTAAAATACGTATGCAGCCCATAACTCTGTTATTATTTTGTGGTTTTTGGGGTGATTCTCTTTTTTGTTTCAGTTTCCAACCACAGTGTCCAACCTTGCTCTTTTTACACACCCACAAATCATCTTGTTTTTTAATGAACACTCAGAGAAAAGTATGCCTTTTTTAAAGTGTCTAAAAATGAACCAGGTACACTTTTGGCAGATACTTTAAACATATCTGCATGGTTGTTCAGAGAACAATATGGTTTGCAGAAGGGTAGTGGCAATCGTAGAAACATAATTATTAAGACCAGTAAAATAACAAGTGAAATTAGTTTTAGGAAAATTATCTACACTAAGTAATGTAAATGTTGCACATGATTAGAGGTCATAATTGTATCGATAACATTGGCATTGAAACTATTACATTATTATGTAAACAGTAAACAAGGTAAAATTGCAGCGTACAAGGAACGCAGGACTGCTGAAGACTGCAATTTTGGAAGGACGTAAACTGATTAAAAAACTATAAGTAATATTTGTAAACATAATAACACTATTCAATTAAGATCCACGATGTAAACAGTCCGAGTTAAAATTCATTCAGTTAGTTAGTAGTACCATTGTTAAGTTTTGTGAGTTTATTAAAGTTATAATTACACCGTTACTTATGTCTACATTCACCTAGTTCGACGAGTTTATTCCTTAAATTATCCTCCGCTCCTTAAACATGGTACTGCCCTGGACGCTTCTGTCCTGATTTCTTTTAATTATTGGAACTGACCTTTATTTGGTACTGCCCTGGACGCTTCTGTCCTTGATTATTTTTACCTAAAATAAAAAGGTATTTGGAGACTTGGTAAGGATAATTGATTTTTAGTGAGCACTGTATTTTCAATGGCACTGGTTACTTTTTCGTCGAAGGACTATGTTTAAGGAGCGGTGGATAATTTAAGGAATAAACTCGTCGAACTAGGCGAATGTAGACATAAGTAACGGTGTAATTATAACTTTAATAAACTCACAAAACTTAACAATGCCTACGAACTAACTAACTAAATGAATTTTAACTCGGACTGTTTACATCGTGGATCTTAATTGAACAGTGTTATTATGTTTACATAATTAAATCACAAGTGTCGCGTCTTTACATCTTAAGCAATCTAAATTAACTGTCTTTTAATGTTTATCACCAAATACTACTTATAGTTTTTTAATCAGTTTACGTCCTTCCAAAATTGCAGTCTTCAGCAGTCCTGCGTTCCTTGTACGCTGCAATTTTACCTTGTTTACTGTTTACATAATAATGTAATAGTTTCAATGCCAATGTTATCGATACAATTATGACCTCTAATTATGTGCAATATTTACATTACTTAGTGTAGATAATTTTCCTAAAACTAATTTTACTGGTCTTAATAATTATGTTTCTACGATTGCTACTACCCTTCTGCAAACCCTGTTGTTCTCTGAACAATGATAGACAATTTTTTTTATTCATTTGCTAGAAAACGAATGTAAATTTACTGTCGCTCGGTCAGTAATAGGCTCTTGGTTATTAAAAATGTTGAAAAAACAAAGTTAAATCTAACCCGTATCCAATAAACAGCAACAGAACTAATAACAGAAGTCACGCATTCGATTCCTTCTAGAATTAAATTGTTTATATAAGAGGTGAACCAGCATTTCGTTAAATAGTACTTACGAATTACAGCAGAAACACTACATTTCTTTAAAATGACTTGTATTTCAACATAGTACTTTTAAGTATAGAACAAACACATTCAGTTGCAGTGATGCTGCGTATCAGATATCTCCCAAGTGTGGAATATATGTATTAAATTTTTTTAATTCTAATAATCGATCATGCGCTACAGGTAATTAATATTCACAGTAAATAAAACTGAATATATATTTTTTACTGTGCATTAAACCATCCTCGTACTGGTATATTTTTGTCTATTAGGACTAATGATGGGAATCGTCGTTACTTTTTAATACTTGTATGTAATCGTTACTTTCGGACCCAGTATTCATTACTTTGTATTCTTTACTAAGTAATCAATAACAATAGTATGATGTACACCCGATATGGTTATCCAAACCTCACATTCACATTATTACCACTTCTTATGGCTGCACCCCTTCCACATACATTCGCCAGCCTACGATTGTAGATTTTTTTTGTACCATAAACTAATCATAAAGTATACCTAAGATGCGGAACCTCTTATGATTAGTCAATAAATGAATCGTAAACTCTAGCAAAGAATATTCCTGTTTCACAGCACCGATAAATTTCAAACAATCAAAATGGTAATAAAATTGTGACTTATTTGTTTTCTCATTACTTTCAACCAATAAGTAAATTTCGGTAAGAAACTATTTTATTTTAAAGTAATGAAACCAAATGGTAATAAAACTGTGACTTTTATTTGTTTTCTCATCGCTGTTAACCAATAAGTAAATTTCGGTAAGAAACTATTTTATTTTAAAGTAAAGAAACCAAATGGTAATAAAACTGTGACTTTTATTTGTTTTCTCATCGCTGTTAATTTCTAAGTAAATTTCGGTAAGAAACTATTTTATTTTAAAGTAATGAAACCAAATGGTAATAAAACTGTGACTTTTATTTGTTTTCTCATCGCTGTTAACCAATAAGTAAATTTCGGTAAGAAACTATTTTATTTTAAAGTAAAGAAACCAAATGGTAATAAAACTGTGACTTTTATTTGTTTTCTCATCGCTGTTAATTTCTAAGTAAATTTCGGTAAGAAACTATTTTATTTTAAAGTAATGAAACCAAATGGTAATAAAACTGTGACTTTTATTTGTTTTCTCATTGCTGTTAACCAATAAGTACATTTCGGTAAGAAACTATTTTTTTAAAGTAAGGAAACCAAATTTATAATAAAATTGTGATATTTTTTATCTATTTTCTCATCGCACTTAACTCATAAGAAAATGTTTCATTAAAATTAAGAGTCGAAATGGTAATAAAATTGTGATTTTTATCTATTTTTACATTGTTTTTAACAAATAAGCAATTTCCAATAAGAAAATGTTTTATTTAAAATTTTAAATAATCGAAATGGTAATAAGATTGTGATTTTTATCTATTTTCTCATCGTTTTTAACAAATAAGCAATTTCCAATAAGAAAATGTTTTATTTAAAATTTTAAAGAATCGAAATGGTAATAAAATTGTGATTTTTATCTATTTTCTCATCGTTTTTATTAAATAAGCAATTTCCAATAAGAAAATGTTTTATTTAAAATTTTAAAGAATCGAAATGGTAATAAAATTGTGATTTTTATCTAGTTTCTCATCGTTTTCAACAAATAAGCAACTTCCGACTAGAAAATGTTTCATTTTAAACTTTAAAGAATCAAAATGGTAATAAAATTGTGATTTTTATCTATTTTCTCATCGTTTTTAACAAATAAGCAATTTCCAATAAGAAAATGTTTTATTTAAAATTTTAAAGAATCGAAATGGTAATAAAATTGTGATTTTTATCTATTTTCTCATCGTTTTCACCAAATAAGCAACTTCCGACAAGAAATTGTTTCATTTTAAACTTTAAAGAATCAAAATGGTAATAAAATTGTGATTTTTATTTGTTTTCTCATTGTTTTTAACAAATAAGCAACTTCCGATAAGAAAATGTTTCATTTAAAATTTTAAAGAATCGAGATGGTAATAAAATTGTGACTTATTTGTTTTCTCATCGCTGTTAACCAATAAGTGAATTTCGGTAAGAAACTATTTTATTTTAAAGTAAGGATACCAAATGGTAATAAAACTGTGACTTTTATTTATTTTCTCATCGTTTTTAACAAATAAGCAACTTCCAATAAGAAAATGTTTTATTTTAAATTTAAAAAAATCGAAATGGTAATAAAATTGTGATTTTTATTTATTTTTACATCGTTTTTAACAAATAAGCAACTCCCGATAAGAAATTGTTTTATTTTAATGTTTGAAGAAATTAAATACTAGTGACTAGTGATTTATTTTCTCATCCCTGTCAACCAATAAGTAAATTGCTGTAAAAAACTATTTTATTTTAAAGTAAGGAAACCAAATGGTAATGAAACTGTGACTTTTATTTATTTTCTTATCGTTTTTAACAAATAAGCAACTTCCAGTAAGAAAACGCTTCATTTTGAAATTTTAAAGAATCGAAATGGTAATAAAATTGTGATTTTTATTTATTATCGGTTTTAACAAATCAGCATCTTCTAACGAGAAAGTGTTTTATTTTAATGTTTCAACAAACTAAATACTAGTAGATTTCGGTAAAAAAGATTTTATTTTAAAGTAGGGAAACCAAATGTGACTTTTATTTATTTTCACATCGCGCTTAACCAATAAGTAAATTTTAATTAGAAATTTTTTTTTTATGTTTAAAGACACTAAATACCAGTAAAATTGTGTTTATTTATTTTCCCATCGCTTTTAACCAATAACCAACTTTCCATAAGAAAATTATCCGTTTTAAAGTGTGCAGCTTAATTTCTCAAGAACTACTGCTCCAAATTTATAAAACTGGGTTTCGTTGTAACAAAAATTTATTGTTCTTCAAGATGACATCAGAGGCCACTTCTGGCCATTTAAAATTTGAAGAGTTGATGTCAGGGGTTAAAAATAACAAAAAAAATGTTCCTTTGTCATACAAAAAACCTAGTTGGAATGTTTTCGGTGGGTCGCCTTGTATTTTATTTAATGTTATTGCCTCATAAGTACAGTGTGTCCACGGATTGAGTGTGGGTAAGATATAAGTGACAAAAAATTTTGGAATTAGATTATGATATTTTGGGAATCGCTCCTGCTTTGTCTTAAACTAAGATGTTGAGGAAATGAACAAGATCAGTTAATATACAGGGTGATTTAGAACATTTAATTAAATGTGTTAAGAGTAAACTACCTTCATTTATAAAGATACCGCAAAAAGTTATTAAGAAAACTTGTTTAGAATAAAAATTTATGAGAGGCTCTCAATTTTCAGCCAGATCAGCCTACTCTAAATTTTCAAGTAAATTATTAACATTTTTTCCCTATCAACATGGAGCTTTTTACCTGTAGTTTTCTGAACACAGGTGCGCAAAGTAAGTAACCATGCAATGTTAAATAATAATTTATCAGTAAAATACAAAATGCTTATTGCTAACAAAAATCAAAACGAACAACGGAAAATAAAGAAATTATTCAAATCTGCTCCCACCAACCGATACACATAACTCAGCCCGTTTACTAAATGCTTTGTAGGCATTTTGAATATGTTGAATTGGAATACCGTCAATTGCCTCTCTCAACCTCTGTTTCAACAAATCAAGATTGTTGTTTAATGGAGCCGAGTAGACTTTCTGTTTGAGATAGCCCCATAAATAAAAGTCCATTAAGGTAAGATCGGGACTTCTGGGAGGCCAAGGTATTGGCCCATATCGACCAATCCACCGCCCAGGAAATTCACGATCTAACCATTCTCGAACGATTCCTGTTGCATGTGCTGGGTGGCTGTCATGCTGAAAGTATGCTGTTTGTCTATCTTCTAGTGACATGTTATGCAAATGGTCTTGAAGAATATTTTCCAGCATTTCCAGATAACTGTACTGGTTTATATTCCGCTCAAAAAAAATATGGCCCAATTATCCCAGTGTAAGAAACAGCACACCACACATTTACTTTTTTATGGCATTGTCTTCTGCAATTGACTCTATGATTTGGATTCTCCATAGACCAATGCCGTGCATTTTGGGAATTTACCACCCCATTAGTGGTGAAAGTGGATTCGTCCGAAAAAATAATACTTCTGCCAAAATTGTGATTTTGTAGATATTGCTCGCCGTACCTTAAACAAAAATCTAATCGTTTTGACTCGTCATTTTCTTCCAAAGTGTGTATAAGTTTTGCTTTGAAAGGATTTACCTTGGTACGATAAATTTGTTGCAAATGCGATTTGGTAATATTGCCAATTTCTAATGCCCGTATTCCTAATGATAATTTCGGAAAACGCCTAACAGAATCCATAGCTAATGCAGCTGCGGCATTGTCTTCTTCATTTAGGTCGGATTTTATCTTCTTAACATTTAAAACACTCCCAGTACGCATAAATTTTGTAACAACTTTTTTTATGCCAGTAGCGGAAACCGAGTAATTTGGCCAGAGTTCAAGGAATTTTCTTATCACTGCCTGATAAGTATGTTTTTCACCCAAACCATAGCACTGCACAATAAACACTTTTTGTTCTGTTGTTAACATTTTTAAATGCAGAAGCTTGCCGTTTGAGACAAATAAAATTGACGTTTTAATTTTCCAAATAAGTAGTATCCCGGGAAACGAACAACAAGGCACAGCTCAAGTAGCCATGCAACTTCCCAATTATTGCTTTGAATGTCCAATTGTGTGTTTACTTTACTTTTTTTATTGGTTGAGATGAAAGCAAACCTACCCCAAGTTTAATTATGGTAAAGATTTCTTTTAATACAGTTTCAAGTATTTTTTAAAGTACACCTAATCACAAAAGCCGTCGAACATCATTTAAATAAAGTCGCAGCTAAAAAAATTCATAGTAGGCTGATCTGTTTGAAAATTGAGAGCCTGTCATAAATTTTAATTCTAAACAATTTTTGTTAATAACTTTTTGCGGTATCTTCATAAATGAAGGTAGTTTACTCTTAACACATTTAATTAAATCAGTTATAAACCACCCTGTATATTGATTGATTTTGTTCATTTTCTCAACATCTCAGTTTAAGACAAAGCAGCGATTCCTAGAATATCATAAACTAATTTGAAATTTTTTTGTCACTTATACATTACCCACACTCAATCCGTGGACACACTGTATATAGTTAAATTATGAAAATTGTAATTTTTTCCGGTCATGTAATTTTTAGTTATGTATTAAATTATGAAAATTCTAATTTTCTCAGGTCATGTAATTTTTGCTGAATTGTTTCATAGTACCCGAGATTATGGTGATTGATGATCATACAGAACTAGTTAAAATTGCGACTGAATGTTTTTATTTGTAAACTTACGTCATCAGTCAAATAATTTGGCTTGCGGCGTAGCTTTAAGAAGCACATGAACTCATAATTCTGAGAAGCGTCCCTGCAACTGAACGTTGTTGGTAAATTTAGGTAAATTAATTTATATTTTACTGATTATATGAGATGCACTGGTAAACTGTATATTTTTAATTAATAGTTAGTTATGATGAAGGAAGCAGATAGAATTGTAATTTATAATATATTTTTTAGTAATTTTTAAAAATTATTTTATTGTAAATAGTACAAGTGAAGATTATCCAAATCTTTGTATATGTTGAATTGTGTCTATTTATTTAATAATTATTTTTTGTAAGATCACATTTTATGATTGTTCTCTGGATTGTTTAAAATGATGTAAATATATGACAGTTTTTAAGAAATTCTTTGTTTTTATTCCACACTTTACTATAAATCCTGTGACAAGGCCAGACTTGAAAAGGTCAAAGCTCACAAAGCGCTTCTACACAATCCCAGTCAAGAAAACCGTCAAGCATTTAACGACTCAAGAAACCGCTATGTCCACATTATTTCTGAGGCAAAAAACTCGTTTAATAACCACATCAAAAACAAAGTCCTCTTAAGCTCCAAGGGCAGCAAACCCTTCTGGACTCTTGCTAAGCCTATTGGGAATAATTTCTGCAAGAGCACGTTCCCACCTCTTGTCTCAGGGGATGAAATTCTTTCTACCGTCCTGGGCAAGGCTGAACTTTTTGCCTCGTTGTTCGCCGGCAATTCTACTCTCAACCCACCTCCAAATGTTCAACCACCAACAGTCCCCAATGTCGCGCATAAAATGACGGATATCATTTTCAAAACTAAAAAGGTACGAAAGATGCTCTCTTCTCTTAATACCAGAAAAGCCTCTGGCCTTGACGAGATCCCGGCAATTTTTCTCAAAAAATACACACCAGAACTTGCTCCTGTCCTAACGTATGTTTCAGTCATCTTACAATAGAGGCATGTTCCCTAGTAACTGGAAAACTGCTCGAGTACAACCATTCCCCAAGAAAGGATCCAAAGCGCTTTCTGGCAACTACAGGCCTATTTCTCTCCTTTCAGTCATCTCTAAAGTGATGGAAAAGTATATAAACACCGAATTACTAAAATTTCTTGAAAAACAGTCTAATCCACGACAGGCAGTATGGATTTCGTCAGCGGAGATCAACTGCCGACCTCCTTTCCTTTGTCACCCATTCTTGGAACAAGTCTATGGAACTACACGGTGAATCCCAGATTGTCGCTGTAGACATATCCAAAGCATTCGACCAGGTCTGGCACGCAGCGCTGATTAATAAACCTCCGGCCTATGGCCTACCACCAAAACTCTACCTGGACAGCAAATTTCCTTTGCAACCGGAGCATTTCTGTTGTCGTGGATGGCCATTCCTCTAAACTATATCCAATTAATGCAGGAGTTCCTCAAGGTTCAGCTTTAGCCCCTACTTTGTTTCTTCTCCACATCAATGACCTCCTCTCTAGCACATCCAACCCAGTTCACAGTTACGCGGACGACAGCACCCTCCACTCAAATATACAATATTCTAAGCATGTCTCTTTGGCCCAATTAGATGAGGATCGCAGACTCATGGAGGGTTCTGTCTCTGTGGATCTCCAAAAAATATTAGACTGGGAAGTAGAAATCTTGTACAATTCAACCCCACCAAACCTCAGTCCTGCTTTCTTTCTCGTAAGAGATACACCAGCCCTAGACCCATTACAATGAACAACCAAGTTATTGAAAGTAATGAGTCCTTTTCACTTGTTGGCATTTCTGTTGATCGAAATCTCAATTGGCACCAACATGTCACATCAATTGCAGAAGCGGCTGCTAAGAAATTAGGTTTCCTCTGCCAGGCTCACAAATACTTTTCACCAGCTAATCTCTATACCTTATATACTTCACAAATAAGGCCAAACTGCTCCCACATCTGGGGTGCAGCTGCCGCTTCTACACTCGCTATCCTGGACTCCATTCAGAAGAGAGCTATACGTCTCATTGGTGACCCTACCCTCACCCAAAAGCTGCCATCACTTGCCCACCGACGTGCCGTTGGTGACTTCTCTCTCTTTTATTTATTTTTTTTTTTTTTTATGTCTACAACACACCACGAGGGCTTACAGCCTAAATACTATCGTACCGTGGGTGTTGACAAGGAGGAAAGAGGCAGCTTGTTAATTCTGGACTTGAAGGTTCGGAGGAGAAGGAAAAACATGTGCCGGCAAGGAATTCCACAACTTGGGAAGTCCTCGGGACAAAAGAGCGGGCGTAACAAGATGTTCTATGTCTGGTGACCTGGACATTAAAAGGGTGCATTCGCTCTGTTCCCCTGGTAGATCTGCTGGGGGCAGCAGGTGGGGGAATTATGGAGGAAAGCTCCTCTGAGCAGTGCCCGTGCAGATATCTATAAAAGAGAGAGAGGTCACCAACGGCACGTCGGTGGGCAAGGGATGGAAGCCTTTGGGTGAGGGTAGGGTCACCGATGAGACGTATAGCTCTCTTTTGAATGGAGTCCAGGATAGCGAGTGTAGAAGCGGCAGCTGCACCCCAGATGTGGGAGCAGTATTCGAGGTTTGGCCTTATTTGTAAAGTGTATAAGGTATAGAGATTAGTTGGTGAAAAGTATTTGCGAGCCCGGAAGAGGAAACCCAATTTCTTAGCAGCCGCTTCTGCAATTGATGTAACATGTTGGTGCCAATTAAGATTTCGATCCACAGAAATGCCAACAAGAGAAAAGGACTCATTACTTTGAATAACTTGGTTGTTCATTGTGATGGGTCTAGGGCTGCTGTATCTCTTGTGAGAAAGAAAGCAAGACTTAGTTTTGGTGGGGTTGAATTGTACAAGATTTCTACTTCCCCAGTCTAATATTTTTTGGAGGTCCCCGGAGACAGAACCCTCCATGAGTCTGCGATCCTCATCTAATTGGGCTAAAGAGACAGGCTTAGAATATTGTATATTTGAGTGGAGGGTGCTGTCGTCCGCGTAACTGTGAACTGGGTTGGATGTGCTAGAGAGGAGGTCATTGATGTGGAGAAGAAACAAAGTAGGGGCTAAAGCTGAACCTTGAGGAACTCCTGCATTAATTGGATACAGTTTAGAGGAATGGCCATCCACAACAACAGATATGCTCCTGTTGGAGAGGAAATTTGCTGTCCAGGTACAAAGTTTTGGTGGTAGGCCATAGGACGGAAGTTTATTAAGAACCGCTGCATGCCAGACCTGGTCGAATGCTTTGGATATGTCTAGAGCAACAATCTGGGATTCACCGTGTTGTTCCATAGACTTGTTCCAAGAATGGGTGACAAAGGAAAGGAGGTCGGCAGTCGATCTGCGCTGACGGAATCCATACTGCCTGTCGTGGATTAGACTGTGTTTTTCAAGGAATTTTAGTAGTTCGGTGTTTATATACTTTTCCATCACTTTAGAGATGACTGAAAGGAGAGAAATAGGCCTGTAGTTGCTAGGAAGCGCTTTGGATCCTTTCTTGGGGATGGGTTGTACTCGAGCAGTTTTCCAGTTACTAGGGAATATGCCTTTATTGTAAGATATCTGAAACAGACGAGTCAGGACAGGAGCAAGTTCTGGTGCGCATTTTTTGAGAACAATTGCTGGGATCTCGTCAAGGCCAGAGGCTTTCCTGGTATTAAGAGAAGAGAGCATCTTTCGTACCTTTTTAGTTTTGAAAATGATATCAGTCATTTTATGCGCGACATTGGGGACTGTTGGTGGTTGAACATTTGGAGGTGGGTTGAGAGTAGAATTTCCGGCGAACAACGAAGCAAAAAGTTCAGCCTTGCCCAGGGCGGTAGAAACAATTTCATCCCCTGAGACAAGAGGTGGGAACGTGCTCTTGCAGAAATTATTCCCAATAGACTTAGCAAGAGTCCAGAAGGGTTTGCCGCCGTTGGAGCTTGAGAGGACTTTGTTTTTAATGTGGTTATTAAACGAGTTTTTTGCCTCAGAAAGAATGCGGACATAGCGGTTTCTTGCGTCGTTGAATGCTTGACGATTTTCTTGACTGGGATTGTGTAGAAGCGTTTTGTGAGCTTTGACCTTTTCAAGTCTGGCCTTGTCACAGGATTTAGAGAACCAGGGCTTTTGAGTGGCTGAAGAGGTTTTCTGTGTACGTGGAATAAATAATTCCATGCCAGCCTGGATAATTTCGGTGACGTTTTGTGAGATATCAGAGGGGTCAGGATGAGAGAAGCAGACAGACGCCCATGGAAATGAGGAAAAGTAATCCCGCATTTCGTCCCAGTTTGCGTTGTAGTGCCAAACGATACGTGGGTGTGATGACTGTGTGACCTCGGGTTTCATTGCACAGGAAGCAGTGACCATGCCGTGGTCTGAGCGACCAAGGGGGGCGGTGACTGATATCTTATAGCATTCAGGGTTTGTAGTAAGAAGGAGATCCAAGGGATTTGAGCTGTGTGTTGGGATACGAGGAAAGTAAGTAGGTTGCTGAACAATATTGGCCGAAGAATTGCTGACTGCAAAGGCCTCCGCTGCTCTCCCTTGTGGATCGGTTTTTGAAGATCCTAGCCATTCCTTATTATGGACATTGAAGTCGCCAAGAATAGTGACCTCGGAGGAAGGATATTCAGAAATCAGATAGTCGGTTTTTTCAGAAAGGTAGTCAAAAAGCTGGCCAAAGTTGTTGTCAGAAGGTGACCGGTAAATGCAACAGATGAATTTAGTTGCAGCCCTGAGAGAGAGTTTTATCCATAGTATGTCTTTTCTTCCAGCTTCTAAATTGGGAAGTCTGGTGCAGGGTAGATTGCTACGGACGTATGCGCACACGCCTCCATGCAATCTAAAGGCAGTAAGGAGCTCATACCCTGGGAAATTAAGGTGATTAGTGGCTGTTTTGGCACTGATTTGGGTTTCGGTGAGGAAGAGGAGTTGGGGCCTGTTAGCCTGGAGGAAATGGTGGACGGAGTTCAGGTTAGAATTTAGGCCACATATATTCGAAAAGGATATGTTAAATCTTGATGTTGGCGCCCCCTGTACACCCCTCTCCCGGAGATCCGAATGGAGGGGTATTTTGCCTCCGGAATATTTTATACAAGGAGGAGCCATCATCATTTTTGCTTATAAGGGAAACCGACTCATACACCAGAACCGGAAACGTCCGTTGGGACTTCACCGGCCCCTTGATCTACACGGGCACTGCTCAGAGGAGCTTTCTTCCATAGTTCCTCCACCTGCTGCCCCCAACAGATCTACCAGGGGAAAAGAGCGAATGCACTCTTTTACTGTCTAGGTCACCAGACATAGAACATATTGTTATGCCCGCTCTTTTGTCCTGAGGACTTCCAAGTTGTGGAATTTCTTGCCGGCGCATGTTTTTCCTTCTCCGAACCTCCAAACATTCAAGTCCAGAATTAACAAGTTGCCTCTTTCCTCCTTATCGACACCCACAGTACGATAGTATTTAGGCTGTAAGTCCTCGTGGTGTGTTGTTGAAATAAATTTAAAGTATATAAATACTATTTCCATGACATCTGAATGTAAATGTATTACAACAATATAACAAAGACAATTAAAATCCGAAATAAAATTAAAAAATATGCACCGAAATCTTCAGCCATTAAGCCGTATCCACCCTCAGCGCTACTTTTCGGTTGCTTCCCTGTTTCATTAGGTATAACATTCCAGATCGCCCTCTGCTTATTCTCACTACATGATATATATTCTGATATTTTTTAATTCTTTGCTTCTGTAACTGTATCAAAGTATAGTTTTTTTTTAAATCCTTATATACCTTGAATGACAGTCCTTTCTCACTGCTGCAATTACCCCCAAAGCATTCAGGTTGTTTCTCATATGTTTAAGGTTATCTGTTTCCCATCTTATAAAACTGTTTTCTAGGCTTAAAACACTAATGTAGGTAAACATTCATCACACGCTTTCTTTATGACTTCATGGAACATGTTAACATGATAATAAAATTGTAAACAAAGTGTAAATGGTATGTAAGATTGCTCGTCGATGAACTCAAAATTTGGAGAGTATTAGTTGTGTTTATTTTGTGATTTTTGACATGATCAATTACTAAGTACTGATCTAACTGGTGAAGCAATCAGAACTCCTGTACCTGTTGCGGATTTTTTTTATTTCAACAACACACCACGAGGGCTTACAGAATAAATACTATCGTACTGTGGGTGTCGACAAGGAGGAAAGAGGCAACTTGTTAATTATAGACTTGAAGGTTTGGAGGTTCGGAAGAGAAGGAAAAACATGTGCCGGCAAGGAATTCCACAACTTGGAAGTCCTCGGGACAAAAGAGCGGGCATAACAAGATGTTCTATGTCTGGTGACCTGGACAGTAAAAGGGTGCATTCGCTCTGTTCCCCTGGTAGATCTGTTGGGGGCAGCAGGTGGAGGGACTATGGAAGAAAGCTCCTTTGAGCAATGCCCGTGCAGGTATCTATAAAATTGAGAGAGGTCACCAACGTAACGTCGGTGGGCAAGGGATGGCAGCCTTTGGGTGAGGGTAGGGTCACCAATGAGACATATAGCTCTCTTCTGAATGGAGTCCAGAATAGCGAGTGTAGAAGCGGCAGCAGCACCCCAGATGTGGAAGCAGTATTCGAGGCTTGGCCTTATTTGTGAAGTATATAAGGTGAGATTAGCTGGTGAAAAGTATTTGCGAGTCCGGAAGAGGAAACCTAATTTCTTAGCAGCCGCTTCTGCAATTGGTGTGACATGTTGGAGCCAACTAAGATTTCGATCCACAGAAATGCCAACAAGTGAAAAGGACTCATTACTTTGAATAACTTGGTTGTTCATCATGATGGGTCTAGGGCTGGTGTATCTTTTATGAGAAAGAAAGCAGACTAACATTTGGTGGGGTTGAATTGTACAAGATTTCTACTTCCCCAGTCTAATATTTTTTGGAGATCCACGGAGATAGAACCCTCCATGAGTCTGCGATCCTCATCTAATTGGGCCAAAGAGACAGGCGTAGAATATTGTATATTTGAGTGGAGGGTGCTGTCCGCGTAACTGTGAATTGGGTTGGATGTGCTAGAGAGGAGGTCGTTGATGTGAAGAAGAAACAAAGTAGGGGGCCAAAGCTGAACCTTGAGGAAATTCTGCATTAATTGGATACAGTTTAGAGGAATGGCCTTCCACGACAACAGAAATGCTCCGGTTGGGGAGGAAATTTGCTATCCACGTACAGAGTTTTGGTGGTGGGCCATAGGCTGGAAGTTTATTAAGCAGCACTGCGTGCCAGACCTGGTAGAATGCTCTGGATATGTCTAGAGCGACAATCTGGGATTCACCGTGTAGTTCCATAGACTTGTTCCAAGAATGGGTGACAAAGGAAAGGAGGTCGGCAGTTGATCTGCGCTAACGGAATCTATACTGCCTGTCGTGGATTAGACTGTGTTTTTCAAGAAATTTTAGTAATTCGGTGTTTATATACTTTTCCATCACTTTAGAGACGACTGAAAGAAGAGAGATAGGCCTGTAGTTGCTGGGAAGCGTTTTAGAAGATATAACTATATTTCATCTATGTAGTGAACAAAATGTAAGAGTAAGCTGTGATAAGAATTTATCAGTTGATAAACATAGAGATAATTCGGAGAGATGTTATTCCGGGACTGTTCAAAATGTATCACAGACTGTCTTCAAAATATGAAACTTATAAAGCTTAATGAGAGTAGCTATGGGTGTAGATGTTGTAGCGGTTAAATTTGTTGTAAGAAATGTTCAACGATAACAGCCATTGAAATTAGATGTTTGAAACTCACTACATCCAGCGTTCTCTACTTTTTGCGCCTTGACTGTGTTGAGGATGTCAGGTCCCTTCCTCAACTTAAAAGTAGTTTACAAAGAATGAAAAATCAGGTGGAGGAGAGAGATAAATTTATCTTGCTGAGGGGTCACGAGTAAAATGAACGTGAAAAGAATTTATATGAGGAAATTATTCAACTTAAAGAAGAAATACAAAGTAGAGATACTTATTTGCAAAGATTAAAGAGAGCAACAAAGGATTTTGAAGATGAAGCCTTAAATATTGAGCAGCAAAGTTACAAGAAGCAGAAGGAATTCGAGAAGACATTAATGGTCTACAGGAAGCAGCTGGATATTCTGGAGGAGAGAAACAACAGGCTAATCCAAGAGAATTCAGTAGTGAATGAGGAGATCTGTATGCTTAAAAGTGAAGCAGCGCTTACTTGTGTGGACGAAGTAAGGAGACATACTTGAATGAAATCATTGTCAAGCTAGAGAGAGAACTATGAGACTACAAGGGAGGAAATGATGTGCTGCTAGAACAGGTCACAAAAGGTGAGGGTGATATTAAAGAGCTGCAGAAGGATTTGAAAGAGTTGGATCACATTAATCGTAATAGGGTAGAGACAATAAGGATTTTGGAGGGTGATAATAGGAGATGTGTGCAAGACATGGTAAATGTGTACCGTGAGGAGAACAAGGAGTCGAGTAATAATAATAATTTTTATTGGCCACCTTGGGTACAAGCAGTACATGTGACAGGTCATATGTATATATGAACAAAAACATAGTCCAGAACAAGTGATCAAGTAAAACAAAGACTAATTAAAAGTTAAATGTCTGTAAACAAAGACAGAATAAGTTAAAGTCTAAAACATGTACAAACAAAAAAGAAAACATATGTAAAAATGAAAAACAGTATGTTAAGAACCTAAATATATATATATATATATATATATATATATATATATATATATATATATATATATATATATATATAAATATAAACAAGATATACGTACTCAAAAATTCACAAATATGTCACTAAATAAAATATACAAACAAATGGTTTAATATAAACAACGATAAAATTCACACAAGCAAAACAAGATACAAACACGCCAGCAGACAAAATATGAAAACCCACAAATAATTCCCAGAGCAAACAAAGCAAAAAAAAAAGAAACAAAACAAAACAGACAATCAACGCCAAATGATGAACCCCACAAAAAAAATGAACCCCGAATCACCGACTAGCGAAATCCAGGAAATCTTCGTGGCTGTAAAATGCTTCCTCAACTAAAAATTGTTTAACTTCCCTCTTAAATGTATCAAAAGTTTTTATTTTTCTATACTCAGCTGGTAAAGCATTGAAAGACACAATACAGTTGTAATAGGGGCCATGTTTATATTTTGTTGTTCTGTGAAGCGGTATTCTTAATGAAGTCTGGGTACGTGTCTCATAATCATGATATGAGTTACAGGTAAACAATTCCAAATTACTCCTTGCAAAACAGACACATTTTAAGATGTAAATACATGGAACTGTAAGTAGGCTGTGATCTCGAAATACGTTTCTACATGTTTCTGTTGGCCTTAGATTAAACATTAACCTCAGTAATCGCTTTTGAGATACAAAAACTCTGGTCACAGTCACAGCCCTACCCCAGAATATAATACCATAACTTATGTGAGGGTATGCCAAGGAGTAATACATGTTTATTATGCTCTTTAAGTTAACAGTGTTTTTCATTTGTTCTGCCATGATAGACTGGCATCTAAATGTACACCTAAATACTTTACAGTGTCTACCAGAGTAATGCAGATATTATTCAAGGACTTCCTGTTTATGAACTCTACATATGCAGTTTTTCCAATATTCATGATGTCTGTTTCTATCACACCAAGCCCGGAACTCGTCTATCACAGCGCCAACATCATGAAGAAGCCGCTCTCTTCTATCAGCGCAGACAGTAACACAAGTGTCATCAGCAAACACAGTCACATACAATGGCATATCATTGATAAATAGTATGAATAGCAGTGGGCCCAGCACTGAACCTTGTGGAACACCCAAGCCTATGTCATACTCATTAGAGATATTATTCTAAAAGTTTACTTTCAGTGACCTGCCACTCATAAATGACCTAATCCACTCCAAGAATGTTCCACGAATTCCCAAAGCAAACAATTTCTCACTCAATATATTGACATCCATAGTGTCAAAAGCCTTGGTGAGGTCAAAGAACACAGTGACCACAAAGATTCCCTGATCGATGTTTTCATACACGCAATTTACCTTCTAAAACAAGCAGTTTCTGTAGATCTTTTCTCCTGAAAACCATGCTGACAGGTTGTCAAAAGGTTATTTGCCTTGACAAAATTCATTATTCTGCTGTGTGCCACCTCTTCTAAAATTTTCGAGAAGACACTCAGTAGGTGGATTTGACGATAATTATTTAGATCACTTTCATCTCCCTGCTTAAGTAAACCAATAACACTAGATACATTTAGATGTTCTGGAAAGCAACGACTCTTAAATGACAAATTAACTATATGAAGCAAGGGTGACAGTAAACAACCAGTTAGTTGCTTCACCAGAGAGGACTGGATACCATCCATACCGGTTGAGGGCTTACTGTTCAAAGAGCCAACCACACCAAGGAGTTCTGCCTCAGTCACTGGATGAAAATACAAAGAGTTGGAAGAATATTTCGAACATGTTGCTGGAAGTGAAAGGTTCTCGCCAAAATAATCTGAAACAGCCATCTGAGCAGCATTCGAGAAGTAACGAAAAACTCATTGGCTATCTCCAAAGGACACCTTACAGTTGTGCCCTCAATTTTAAGGTGGGAAGCTTCAATCCTCTTGGTGTGCATGTTGAGCTTTGAGTTTATTATCTTCCAGAGCTCCCTCGGTTTATTTAATGAATTATTAACCCTGTTTTGATAATAGGCAGTTTTTGCCTCTTTAATTTTCAACATATAAGCAATCTTTCTTCTTTATAAATATTTCTCAAGTCACTGTCATTATATCTCGAACCTAACTAAAAAAGTTCTCTTAATCTCCTGCTCTGAACAACAAGGTCCTCATTTACCCACTCCCTCCTGACAGCATTATCACAAATCACAACTTTTTTTAGCGGGCAAAATTTATCAATATGCCAAGTTAAAATCTCATGAAAGTGTTTTAAGGCCGTATTTACATCACAAGCACCGTATACACCGGCCCAATCCTCACAAGAAAGTTCACGAGAAACATTATCCAGATTATTAATGCTAAAATATCGTTTATATAAAGTAAAATAATTATTTCTTTTAAAGTTTTCATCCTGAATTTGCAAATCCAGCATATGTGCAAAATGATCAGCTATGTGAGGATTCATGATTACACATTTATACCAAGATCTCTCAAAATTGGTCACAACATAATCAATTGCACTAACAGTTGTTTTTCCATTTACGTTTGTGAATACACGAGTTGGATCTGATGTTGTTATTTCCAGTTCAAAACTTGCAAATATGTCTTTCAAAATATTAGCTTCCAGACTATTATAATCTATGTTCAAGTCACCATTTAGCACAATATATCTGACCAAAGAAGAAGACATCTGAATAGCAGTGGTCAATATCCCAAAAAAGTCATTGTGTCACTGTTTGGAGGCCTGTATATGGTCATTATACACAATTGATTTGAATTCACTGTTGTAAGTACGCTTCTAATTTCTACAATGCGTTCTTGTGACAAATACATATACACTCTGCTTTAACAAACTTATGTTGCAGAGAATTATCAACTAATATCATGGACCCACCGTGGATATAATTGCATCTAGCAAACTGTGACTTGACATTATATCCATCCAAAATAAAACCACCCATTATACTGTTAGGAATCCAGTGCTCTATTACACATAACAAGTCAACATTGTCCATTTTACAAAGTACATTAAGACCGCTAATTTTATTCAGAACACCCTGTACATTAACATGTAAAATCCTAAGGTTGTGCTTTATTTTTTCAAGGTTAAGCTTTTTGTCTGCTGGTTGATGCTTTATTTCACAGATACTCCTATATGAATGTATACATAGGTAGTTCGTGGCATCGTCACTACAAAAACATCAAAAGTCAACACAATACAAAACATTAACACAAATATAAAATTATAAAGTATATAAATAAAACATAATATAAAGTATACAAATCAAAAATACATAAATATAAAGTATATGACATCAATAATGTTCACACAATAAAGGAAAAAAAATCATGGATAGTGTAACAACCGCGATCTGACAAATATAGGATTTAAGATTCCTTTTAAATATCTGAAAACTGCCAGACCTCTTTATTGTCTCAGGAAGCTTATTATAGAACTTACACCCATTGTAGAAGACATTCTTCTGATAGAAGGCAGTGGAGTGCGCATCAGGAACCAAGCAGCCCCTAAATCTAGTATCACAGCTGTGGCCGACCTCGTTTTTTGAAAAGGCTTCATAATTTTTAAACACAAAGCAACAAATTTCAAAAATATACTTATCATAAACTGTTAAGGCACCAAGTTGTTGAAAGAGAGGCTTGCAGGAATGCTCAACTACTGATGCCTTCTAACTGACCTGAAGGTGTTAAGGTGAAGAAATTTCACTTTTTTCGAGGAAGAAACACTCCAGTGCCGGGAAGCATCTCGGTTAGGGGTGAACGGCTCAGTGGAGAGGACATTCTTAAAGCTTATTCATCTTTGTTATTAATAGTGGATGTAACATTTTTGCAGTATGTGAGTCCTGGTTGGCAGAATCTGTCCCATACTCAGAAATAGCGATACCTAGGTTTAACACTTTTCGCAAGGATCGGTTGAGTAGGGCAGGTGGCTTGCCGCTCTATGTTAACAGGAATCTTAAAGCTAAAATTTTAAATGTGCCTTGCAGCCTTCAGTATCCTGAACTCGAGCAACTTTGGATTCTACTCAGCTTGGGCTCACATGTGACATGGCAGTCGCTGCCCCCCCCCCCCCCAATTTGGGCATTAATTCTCTAATTGATCTTGAAACTGTCATTCGTTACATTCAATCGAGTATAGGCTGCCACATAGATATCATAGGCGATTTTAATGTGGATATGTCAGCCTACAATTCGGTTGGTTATAGAATCTTATCAGGTATTCTTAATGATCTTTCAATGACACAGCTGATTAAGGATCCTACTCGTGTTACCACTAATTCTGCTGCATTCCTGGATCTGGGAATTGTCAGTGATGGATTACCAGTGATTGATACTGCTGTTATTGATGGTTTGCTTTCTGACCATGATGCTGTCATGGTTAGCTGGGATCATGTCTTGGTAAGTGATCCTCCAAGAACTAAAATTATAAGGGACTTTAGTAACTTTTCCTTAGGACTCTCTTTGGAAGATGCCGCAGTAATTGACTGGAATATGGTTTATACAAGACATGACCTACAGGATAAGGTTAATTACTTCAACCATTGTCTTTTCTGTCTCTTTGATAAACATGCTCCCTTGAAGACTCAACTAATTAGACCTCATAGACAAAAGCTCTGGTATACAGAGACTCTTAGGTTATTGAAACAACTGAAGCAAAAGGCTCGTGTGAAATTCCTTGCTTCTGGAAATGCTTCACTTAGGGATTACTATTGTCAGATGAGGAATTATAACTTTGCCGTACGGGAGGAGAGAAAGTGTTACTTCAGTCTTTAGATGAGAGGGCAGGAAATTCTAAAAAACTCTGGTCTTTTTTGAAAAAGTGGGGTGTAGCTCTGCCAACTCCATACAATCTATCCCTTGTGACATTTTTTCTGCGGATGCTTTCAATAACTATTTTACTTCTCTGTCTGAGGGCCTTCCCTCACTGTTGATAACTGACTATCGATGTCTTACAGACGATGTTACCAATGATTGTCTAACCTTTTCTCCTGTGAGGTGGTGACAGACCTCATCATCAAGCATAAGTCATCTTGTGTTGGGTTTGATGGTGTCAGTGGAAGGATGTTGCAGTTAACTGTTGATTTCTGTGCTGCTCCTTTGACACATATTATAAATTGCTCTGTGGAGTGTGGTGTGTTTCCTGACTTGTGGAAGGTCTCAGTGGGTATACCTATCCCGAAGAATAACTCTCCAAAGTCACTAAGTGACTTCCGTAATATAAACTTGCAATCTGTGCCTTCTAAAATGGCTGAAGGTATGATTAACAAACAGTTGTCGGAATTTGCTGAAAGCATTATACCTCTTCAACAATCTGCCTTTAAACGCGGTCATAGCTCATCAACTGTCCTACTTTCTGTAGTTAATGATATTCTCACTCATCATAATCAGGGCTATGTCACTGCTCTAGTTATGCTGGATATGACAAAGGCCTTTGAATTCTGTTGATCATTCTCTATTACTTGCTAAATGGTTGAGTTATGGAGTTTTTGGTCGCCTTTTACAATGGTTTGCCAGCTACCTTAGTGGTCGATCGCAGATGGTGTTTGCTCTGAGCTCCGCCCAGTATCAGTGGGGGTGCCTCAAGGATCAATACTTGGTCTAATTCTGTTCAACTTGTTTACCGCTGATGTGAATAGCATTCCTCTACTGTCGACTCTTCACTGTTTTGCAGACGATATGCAATTATATATTCCTCTTAGTGTATCTAATGCTGATGAACAGATTGGGGGGTTAAATGGAGACCTGCAGAGAGTTCGGAAGTGGGCGTGGAGCAACAACCTCCGCTTCAATCCTGAGAATTGCAATTTCTCATTCTTGGCACCTCCTATAATGTTTGACAGATCCGCAGTCTTCGACTGTCTGTGTTGCTTGGGTCTAATGCCTTGTCCCATTTGGATAATCCCAGAAATTTGGGATTGATACTGGATGGGAACCTGCAGTTCTCCAGATATGTGGACCATCTCTGCCACTCTGCGTTCTATAGACTGCGAAACCTGTATCAGTACCGTGATTGTCTTCCCTAGGATGCACGTAAACTTTCGGTGAACTCACTAATCCTGTCATTGCTCACATATGGTAATTGTGTGTATGGTCCTTGCCTCACGCGTCTGGACAGGTACCGTATCCAGAAGGTGCAGAATTGGTGTGTGAGATTTGTTCTCCACGTACACCGTTTTGCTCACGTTACGCGGTACATGCGGGCACTGGATTGGCTGAACATGCAAGAAAGGAGACTTGTTCACTATGCCACCTTAGTATTCAGGGTTGTTCGGGAAAGGAAACCTGGTTACCTATATGACTGTGTCAGCCTTCGAACTGATGTACATGACAGACTCCTGCGAGGCATGAGTTACTTGACTGTTCCTATACATAGAGCTGCAAGTTTTAAAAGATCCTTTTGTTACTTAATATCTTACTTATTCAATTATCTGCATAGAAAGGGTATAGCTTTCCTTTCAACAACGGCTGTAAAATATGCTTTGGGACAGAGTATGTTAGCTGGGACACATGAACTTGATATTACCGTTTTAATTTTTTTTCTGTAGCTGGATATGTTGAAAAACAGTTCGCTGAACATGTCCATTTGTACTGGGAGTGCAATAAATATTATTATTATTATTAAATAGAGAAAACAATTCTACGAAATATCACATGGATTGAGTGACTATTTTCATATTGAATTTATAAAAAAACGTTCAGATGTTTTTCAGTGAATTTATTTATTTATATAAATACATTAACAGGGGGATATAGACCCAATTACTAATGCAAACAAAATTACCTAAAAACTAACATAACAAAAAGCAAAAAAAAGTGACCTAAGTTTTAGCTGGATAATCTCTGAAGCTTAGAAGAAAGCAGTGTTAATTAGAAGTTCTGGATATGTCTGCTGGGGAGTCGTTATACAGTGAGGACCTAAAGTCCAAGCCCCCCCCCCCCCCATTTATTAACCGTCCAGTATATTGTGATGAAATTTGGAACGATAATATAAGAGCAAGGTCTGCATTTTTTGACATATCAATGACAGCTTTAGATGTCAAGGTGACAGATGACAACAATTCAAATAAAACTGTTGATGTGGTTACTTCAACAGATGTTGAAAATGACCTCTTGACACATAAATATTCTACGGGTATATTCTTCTCTGACATTATGAAGCATCTGTGGCGTTATTCTTGAACAAACATCTGTAATTCGTTGTCCAAGTTTATCTAATGAGCCGGGAGCCGTTTTATAAACCTCAGATTTAACGTATTCCCAAAGAAAAAATTTAGAGGCGTGAGGTCTGGGGATCGAGCTGGCCATTCCGTAGGACCACGACGACCAATCCACCTATTTTCATAACTCTCATCCAGGTAATTTCTGACTTGTCTAAAATAGTGAGGTGGGGCTCCATCTTGTTGAAATATAACCTCTTGAAACTCATGTGGGTTTTGGGCAACATCATCAATAAGTGGAGTAATTGTATTTTGCAACATATCCAGATATCTGGGGCCATTAAGATTTTCTTCCTCAAAAATGGGACCTATGATGTGATTACCCAAAATGCCCGCCCAAACATTTATTTTCTGGGGGAACTGTGTGTGTCCCTCCTGGAAAACATGGGGGTTTTCGTCACTCCAGTTTTGGGTATTTACTTTCCCATGTATAAAAAAAGTACTCTCGTCACTGCAACATATATTCCGCAAGTAGTTATGATTCCCTACAATTCTTCCTGACATAATTTCGCAAAATTCGAGTCGTCTGTCAGGATCGTCTTCTGTTATTTCGTGTATAATTTTCATTTTATATGGGTGAAACTTATGGTTTTTCAAAATTCTTTTAACAGAAGTATGCGAAATATTACATGCCTCAGCAACGTGCTTCGTTGGCTGTTGGGGATTCACAATCATTTCAGCTAAGACCTGGACTTTTACATCTTCCACAATTTTAGGCCTCCCCGACCTTGGAGCGTCTTTCACCTTACCCATTTCTTTAAATTTTGAAATTAGTTTTCATAAAAATTTTCTGCATATTTGGCATTCCGGATAGCGTACATTGAACATATGAACAGCATCATGGTAATTTCGCTTAGCTTCGCCAAAAATAATAACCGCTTCAAATTTATCTTGTAAAGAACGAGCTATTTAAAAAAAATTCGAACTAATACTTTCTGTCAACACTAAATCGAGATATTAAAAAACAGTATGACAGAAACAATCAATAATGACATTTAATAGGTAGAGAAGTGTAGAAAATGGAGAAACCATAGACGAACTAAATAGCCTCTGTGGTTCTCCAAACATGCAAATGTGTGCATAATTTGCTACTGATGAATAGTGGTCATCTTTTTTTAGAAAAAGTGTGTTATAAACAAGGGTAGTCATAATTCAGAAACCGATATTATTTGGAAAATACTGAACCAAACGTTTTCAAAACTGGATAATGTTCTGAGCATAAAAATACCTTCAAAATGAGGTCACTCGACCCCCATTTCCATCTAAAAAAATATTCCAAAAGCGCGCACAGCTGTCACCTTGACATCTAAAGCTGTCATTTATATGTCAAAAAATGCAGACCTTGCTCATATATTATCATTACAAATTTCATCACAATATACTGGACGGTTCAGAAATTAGAGGGGGGGGACTTCAGGTCCTCACTGTATAAAGATGACACATAAAATAAGCAGGGAATTTGATTAAGATCTTTGTTTTTGGAACAAGAAGAGCAAATGTATGAATTGTTATTATACTATTTATATTTAACATAAATAAGCTTACACATTCGACGCATACAAGGCAAAACGACGTAAGCGCCATTGAGCAAAATGTTCAGGAAACAGGAAAAACGGTTTTTTTTCTTATGTGTCCGTTGTTTGCTTCTTTTTTTGAGAAAACAATAGTATGCGTTATTAAAACCAGTCTGGTATGCATTTAATAACGTTAAAATGTCATGGAACAAACTAATTCACAGTTCTGGCGGCTATGCCATCCATATTTGACTAGTGGTGGTTGAGTCAAGTTGTTTGCCACTTAAGCCAGGCAGTAACGCTAAATAGCTAGTCAACAATGTCGTTTATGCGCACTTATGCCTGAAAGGAACTTTTCCTGATATTGACAATTATGTCGCTTAGATCATCACCGGGAAAAGAAAAGGTTTTACATTATTTTTGTGGTGTATTATCTTTATTATAACCTTATTATTATTGACAATATCATAAAATAGGATAACATTTGTAGTTCTTAGTAGCAATAAATCGATATCACTTGAAAGATCACAACTATATTATATTATTATTATTTAAAGTTGTCAACGTTTTTCTCAACTCTTTGGTAAAAATAAGAATCAACTTAACTTTTAAGTATAATATTTAACAAAAATAAAACCTTAAACATGGCATTTTGCATCACATGAAAAAAATGTAACTATTATAACCTTATTATTATCGATAATATTATCATAAAATAGAAAAACATTTCTTTTTCTTAGAAGCAATAAATCGATATCAGTTGAGAGGTCACAAATATAATATAATATAATATTATTTAAAGTTGTCAACGTTTTTCTTAACTCTTTGGTAAAAATAAGAATCAACTTAACTTTTAAGTATAATATTTAACAAAAATAAAACTTAAACATGGCATTTTGCATCACATGAAAAAAATGTAACTGTTATAACATTATTATCGATAATATTATCATAAAATAGAAAAACATTTCTTTTTCTTAGAAGCAATAAATCGATATCAGTTGAGAGGTCACAAATATAATATAATATTATTTAAAGTTGTCAACGTTTTTCTTAACTCTTTGGTAAAAATAAGAATCAACTTAACTTTTAAGTATAATATTCAACAAAAATAAAACTTAAACATGGCACTTTGCATCACATGAAAAAAAATAACAAACGTTCTACAGTATGATAAATACTTCTTTTAAAACACTGGAAGATCTTCCACATCTGTTTCATCCAGGACATCAGGTACATTAGCACTGTGTTTTAGTGTTAAATATTCATGGTGGTATTCCGGAGGAATCGTGTTATTTTCACACATTTGTTTTAAATTGTTGAATTTCTTCTTATTTATTGGAAGTTCGGATGAATATGCTGCTTTGATATTCAACTCTATTTTTTGTCCCTTCGGCTTTTTCATTACTACAGTACCCTGGTTTTCTGAGCCTTCGTATTCATATTTATAGAAAAACTGCTCCGAATCTTTGATGAATCTTACAGTTTTTAAATTTTTTACTTTTAAGTTTCCGTCATGTGATGAAATTTTGGTTAATTGTGCAGCTTCTTTAAAGTCAAGAAAATTGGTGTATTTCACTCTTGCATTTCTTAATATTGTCGACCATTCTGATGGAGCCATCACAGACTTCCTTTTTATATATTTTTTCACTACCGCATGCATAGAATCAACCGGCATGAACGTATGCCCAATCAAAAGAAATGTTAATGAAATTTCATTTATGTTTTGTGAACAGGTATTCAAAAAATGGTATAGCATAAACAGCAACATTTTATTTTTATTTTGTCCTCCACAGTTATCACAGAAAAATTCTACACAATTAACACCATCATTTGCATCGGTTTCTTTGAGATAATTGAATAGGTTACTACATATCTCATTAGAACCGCGTTTGCCGTTTTTTTCCTCCCACAAGTAGCAAATTCCATTTTTTGTGAATGACTCATAAATTGTGAAATTATACACAGCATATTTCCTATAGAAGCCTGTTAACATACTGTCAGCATGCGGAGTAGTCAATACCTTTTGCAAATCAAACGTAGCAATGCGCTTTCCTATATTTATTTCGGCTTCTTTTTGTTTGTCTAAAAATATTTTCTTTATAGTTTCTTTTTCTTGAATATGCCTTCTGTAACTTTCGATCTGTTCAGCTGTTTTTTGTGTCCTAGTCACGTTCTTATAAAATTCACATTGTACGCATTTATCTTTTCTCGGCAGATGGATGCCATAATTGTTTTTTATATTTCTTTAAATTTCTTTAAGAAAGTAGTCTTTTTTAAAGGACAAGTAGACGCTTCTTCCATTTTCGTTTGATACATCCTGTATAAGTTATTAAAAGACCTTATGTCCGAAGGAAGATATTTCTTACTCTAAGAACTGCGGCAGTAGTGTGATGGCACCACAGGAAGGCAGTCCACAAATTGTTTAAACATAACAATTTGCTGCTCTGTAGCTTTATTTTTGGGGGGATGTTCGCCTCTCCTGTCTATCCCATCTGGGAATATTTCACGAACCTTGTTAGCAATCACTGTTCTGAGGCACCTTTGAGTGATGTCTAAAGTACAAAGCAAAAATTGTTGACAAATCCTTTCTTTTTTATTGTTCCTTAAAAGATAATATTCATGCGCCAAGTGACGTTTAAAGTCTTTTTTTGATGTTCTCCTCCTCTTAACTTCGATAGAATGTATACATTCACTTAAAAATAGCTTTTGTTTCTTATGATCACCCAATTCATAGTAATTCTCAAAGTAAGTCTTCCTTTCGTCTTCTGAAAACGTGTTACATCTGTTGTTACATTTGTGTCCTCTACATGGGTTTGGTCTCATTTTTCTTTCGGAGCATTCTTTATTATGATAGGTTTTGTATTTTATACCGCTTTGTCGGTTCTTCTGGTTTTCCAACTTTTTGTTTGAATTTTTTAACCGGTTTTCTTTAATTTCACTATCTGACGAAGATTCGTTTGTATGATTTGAATCACTAGATACGTAATTTGATGATTTAGGATAGGATGATTTAGGATCGTTATTTCCTTCCTGCTCTGAAGTTGCGGTCTCATTTACGTTTGGTAAGTAATCGTAGGTTAGGAGATTGTCTGATATATTGGTCACACAAGAATTATCAAAATGGTCATTGAGGGTACTAGGAACAAAGTTGTCTCTTTGAGGACAAGCTAACACCACAACCGAAACATTTGGAATGTCTTCATTGCATAATGGTTCAAAAACATGATCATATTGATTTTCAAAGATATTATAGTCTATTGCATTTGAAGAATTCGCAACTGGAGAAACATTTCCAACTGGGCAAGGATGTGTAACTGAAAAATAATTTCCCTTGTAAGACATCCCAGCATCGTTAGAATAATGGTCTAAACCACAGTCCTCACCGTTACGTTTCAAAGAAATTTCTTCCTCAAAATACGAAACTGGTTTCGATTTATCCACCACATTATCGTAAAGTATGTCATGATTTATTGCTTCATTCAAGATATTTTCTTGAGTTTTTTCCTCCGTTATAGATGGTGTTTTGAGCAGTGCCAGAATTTTATGCCCTCTGGAGCCCATATCTGTACAGGCATAAGCAACAGACTTGAATTGCTAAAATAAAAAAACAGAAAACACTGTAGACAAATTTTAGTAAGGTATATTAAAGCACTATTATTTGCGGAATGTGTATAACTAAAAACAACCAGATAATAACTTCAGAATAAAATTAGCGGACATCAATTAAGATACGAATTTACAATAGCTTATGGCGCTTATGACTGAAAGAATTTACTAGTGTCAAGTTGGCACAACTGCCACACACTTATATCTGTTTTTTACGAAAATAGCTTTTGTTATATGGATAAAAACATGTAAATAAGTCAACTCACTAACCTGATAGTAAAGTGTACAGCTTGCCGTGATATTTTATGTGTTAAAAATCAGTAAAATTGATACTCAAAGTATACACTTCTTCTTATGGTGTTCAATACTCAACTGGCGGTTATGCCACGTACCGTCAGACTTGAAGCAACCTGTTTACGACAATCTGGCGCTTGCGCAACTTTAAATTCAAATATCTCAGTTAATAATTTTACTGGCGCTTAAACTTGTTCATTAGGCTAACAATTGATGCTTAGGCTTTTGAATGACACCATAAACGCAATTTCCACCAAAATGTCGCTTACGTCGTTTTGCCTTGTATGCGTCGACATGTTCAATGATACGCTGACAAGATAAGGTAAGTCACGTTATGTATTACAAAACTTATACAAATTTGCTACTGTAACACACTTGCTTAAACTCAACATGACATCCAGGCTGAGAAACATCAAATGATTACCATATCTAGTGTAGTTATTCTGTCATGAATGACATATGTTTTGATTTAATGATTGTTATTTCTCCACACTTGCATAATCAAATAATCAACAGTGATGGGGCTTTTCTCCTGTATGTTTTGATTTAATATGGCTTAACACCTCATGTTTCTGTACACTTGCATAATCACATGATGAACATTGATAAGGCATTTCTCCTCTGTGTTTTGATTTAACATGACATAACAAGTGACCTTTATTTACACTTGCGTAATTACGTAATGAACATTGATAATAATAATAATAATAATAATAATAATAATAATTTATTGTGTCGAACAGACCAAGTACAATACCAATTACAGGACACTTACAAACTAATTAGCGAGTGAGATTACCATAAATTAACAATACCAAAATATTAATCCAATAACAAACCTAAAACTACAACATTTCAATAGCTTTATGCAACAATGTACACAAACTGTCACTAAATATATCACTATGTGAACAAATGATATTAAAAGTTTCACACATTACATATATTGGAGATCTTAATATAACAGTCCTAGCCTGATTATTGTAAAATAACATATTGTGCCGTTCACTCATCCTGGGAACATGGAAATTTATCTGCGCCAATAATTCCGGACAATCAATGACATTGTGTATGAGTTTATATAAAAACTTGATTGAATCAATTCTTCTTAGCTTACACAAAATGACGAATTCAAAGTGCCCAAGCAAAACCGAATGATCGAACCCCCTCTCAGGATAACGACCAGTTTCCTTAAACCACAGATATTTTACGAACCTTCTCTGGACAGATTCGAGTGAGCTTATATGCACACCATAATATGGGCCCCACACAAGAGATGCATATCGTAACTTGGAAAGAACAAAAGCACAATACAAAGCTTTGAGAGCACCAAATCATGTAAACGACCCACAGTTCCGCACTATAAACCCCAAAAACCTGTTACACTCGTTTATTATGGTATTGATGTAAATGTCAAACGACAGTTTCTTACCAAAGTGGACCCCCCCCAAGTCCTTCACAGTCTCCATACCATCGACCACCAACCGACCCACAGTATACTCAAACTGAACAGGAAAAGCTTTACATGTGAAAGTTATGACCTTACATTTACTTCTAATCCATTCTGTAAGCACCACTCACAGAGCAAGTCTAGATCTTCCTGCAGTCTAACCCAATCATCCAGCGACGTCACTCTCATGAGCAGCTTCAAGTCATCTGCATAGAAAAGTCTCAGCACACTTAAACTACTGTCCAAATCATTGATAAATAATAGGAACAATAGCGGCCCCAGATTAGAGCCCTGAGGAACGCCCGAAGTAGCAATGAGCTCACAGGACCTGAACCTGCCTGTTCAAGGAGCGTAGGGATACTTGGAGGAGTAACGTCGTAGAACTAAGCGTATTTTTGAACTTTTGGCAACAGTTTAATTATAAATTTAATATTTATAGAAAAACAACAACAATAACATTATAATAATAAATGAATGAAACTTATGTAGATATTAACATGATGACTATTGATTTTATAGTGTTTATGCTTACATGATTAATTTACAAGTAGGCGTCGTTATATCTGAAGCAATCTAATATTACCTGTCTACATTTTAGAAACGTATTTAATTAACTCATTTTACAGTGTTTATGTTTACATGATTAATTTACAAGTATCGTGTCGTTATATCTGAAGCAATCTAATATTTACCGTCTACATTTTAGAATCGTATTTAATTAACTGATTCTTACTCTGACTAAATTGATCTCATTTATATTTACAAAACAATAACACTTATTTGATTCTTCATTAGTTTTACGACCTTGCTGACTGCAACATTCTTGTATCTTGCAACTTTGCTTTGTTTAGATACTGAATGTGATAATTTCAATGTCAATCCATACAATGCTGACCTCTAATTAATTGCAATGTTTACATTCCTTCCTTAAAGAATTAAACTGTACTACTTTCAATTATTATTTTAGTGTTTTTTAACAATTATGTTTCTAAGGCTATTAGGGCCGTTATGAGACATTACCTGTTCTCTGAACACCGCCATAGCTAACAAATTGAACACGATCACTAAAATAATCCCCAAAAAAAGACATAACATGCTATCGCTGAATCCATACAATGCAAGCCTCCTCAAAAGGACAGAGTGATCGACATTAATAAGGCTTATCGCCTGTATGTTTTGATTTAATATGACTTGACAAGTGGTGTTTGTTTACACTTTCATAATCACATAATGAACATTGATAAGGCTTTTCTCCTGTGTGTTTTGATTTAATATGATTTAACAATTGCCGTTTCTGCACACTTGCATAATCACATAATAAACATTGATATGGCTTTTCTCCTGTGTGTTTTGATTTAATATGATATAACAATTGCAGTCTGTACACAGTTCCATAATCACATGATGAACATTGATGAGGTTTTTCACCTGTGTGTTTTGATTTAATATGATATAACAATTGCCGTTTCTGCACACTTGCATAATCACATGATGAACATTGATGAGGCTTTTCTCTTGTGTGTTTTGATTTAATATGATTTGACAAGTGCCGTTTGCTTACACTTTCATAACCACATGATGAACATTGATAAGGCTTTTCTCCTGTGTGTTTTGATTTAATATGGCATAACAATTGCCGTTTCTGCACACTTACATAATCACATGATGAACATTGATGAGGTTTTTCTCCAGTGTGTTTTGATTTAATATGATTTGACAATTGCAGTTTCTCCACACTTGCATAATCACATAAGGAACATTGATAAGGCTTTTCTCCTGTATGTTTTGATTTAATATGATTTGACAATCGCTGTTTGTACTCACTTGCATAATCACATAATGAACATTGATAAGAATTTTCTCCGGTGTGTTTTGATTTAATATGATTTAACCAGTAACATTTCGTTACACATGCATAGTTACATAATGAACATTTATAAGGCTTTTCTCCTGTGTGTTTTGATTTAATATGATTTGACAAGTGATGTTTGAGCACACTTGCATAATCACATGATGAACATTGATAAGGCTTTTCTCCTGTATGTTTTGATTTAATGTGATTTGACAATTGATGTCTGTACACACTTGCATAATCACATGATAAACATTGATGAGATTTTTCTCCTGTGTGTTTTGATTTAATATGGTTTGATAATAGATCTTTGTTTACACTTTCATAATCACATAATGAACATCGGTAAGGCTTTTCTCCTGTGTGTTTTGATCTCATATGACGTAACAAGTTACCTTTATTTATACTTGCATAAACACATAATGAACATTTATAAGGCTTATCGCCTGTATGTTTTGATTTAATATGCTTTGACAGCACTTGTTTATTTACACTTTTATAATCACATAATGAACATTGGTGAGGTTTTTCTCCTGTGTGTTTTGATTTAATATGATTTAACAAATGCCGTTTGTACACACTTGCATAATTACATGATGAACATTGGTAAGGCCTTTCTCCTGTGTGTTTTGATTTAATATGATATAACAAATTATATTTGTTTACACTTGCATAATCACATAATGGACACTGATAAGGCTTTTCTAAAGTGGGCAATGGGTCGTGATTATTAGTAGAGCATTCAGTTTTATCCAAGCACTCTTCTTTTATATCTTGATGTAATACAGAACTATCCAAAGCATGCTCTTCTATTTCCAATTTTACTGAAGATTCATGCGGTTGCAGATCTGATTTCATATCATGTTCAAATTCACAGGAAAGTATAAACTTTTGGTCAGTAGATGCACCATCATCCTCTTTTTCAACTTTACAATAATCTCCGCAGATCTCCTGCTCTTGTTTTATATGTTCAATGGGTGTTAGACAACCACTATCCTTGTCAGGTTTTATTCCACTACTAGCCATATCCTCCTTTTCAGCTTTTATTATATCTGAAAACAGAAAAGCATTAGTTGATAAAATTAAAACAAATTTTGGACGCTGAAAATGCGTTATGGTAGTGAATTGTTATGAAAATGTTTTTAATAGCAAATATGCCTGTTAAGGGAGCGTATAGGGATAAAATCGTCGAACTAGGCACATATATAGACATAGGTAACGGGATATTGATAACTATATTAGCTCACAAAACTTAACACTAATATTATTATCTAACAACAATGAACTTACGTAGATTGTGACATGATGACTATTAATTCAACAGTATTATGTTTACATGATTAAAATTACAAGTATTGCGTCGTTATATCTGAAGCAAATTAAATTAACTGTCTACATTGTAAAAACGTATTTCATTAACTGATCTTTTTCTCACTAAAAGTAATCTCATTTATATTTACAAAACAATAACACATTTTGATTCTTAATTAGTATTACGACCTTCTGATTTGCTGACTGCAACATTCCTGTATATCTTGCAAATTTACTTGTTTACTGTTTACCTACTGAACGTGATATTTTCAATGTCAATCGATACAATTTTTACCTCTAATTATTCGCAATATTTACATTCCTTGCTGTAAAGAATTAAAATGAACTACTTTTAATTATTATTTTAGTGTTTTTAACAATTATGTTTCTAAGTCTATTACGGCCTTTAAGAGACATAACCTGTTCTCTGAACAATGTCTTTTTAGTGAATTTTCTTTAAAAAAAATTCACTAATGAGGAGATCCCGACTTTTGAATTTTGAAAAAATTTCTTCAAATGAGCGCTATTTAGGACCCCTGGAACCCAAATCCGAGGTCGGTTTCAGACTTTATATGTTATATATATATATATATATATATATATATATATATATATATATATATATATATATATATATATATATATATATATATATATATGTTTATATATTTATGTGTCACACCTATAACTAAAAAAATAATGGACCGATTTTGATAAAATTAGGTGAGTACCTTCCTTTCGCGAGTGGCTTGGATAAGTTCGTTAGCCAGGAAAATCCGCCGAGGTTTTCCCGGAAAATTTTGTGTTTTCTTTCGAAAAAAATCGAATTTTTTTTATATCTCCAGAATTAACAAAGTAAGGGCAACGATAAAGACTTGCTTGAATTTGATGTCTATAGGAAGGAAACGGCTACTATTAATTATATTCCTAATGACTCACACCGTACTTTTGCACAAAAAACGGCTAGTTTCAATTTCTTAGTAAATAGATTGATAAATTTTCCGTTGAGTAAAAATAGATTTAATACAGAATTAAAATACATAAAACATGTGGCGAGATATAACGGTTACTCGGATGGTTTAATAGACAAATTAGTTAACAAACACAGAACAAAGAAGTTGATATCTGAATGTACGACATTTAAGAATGATAAAATCGAGAAAAAATTTGTATGTTTATCTTATGAACCACGAATCACAAAGGGTTTGGAAAGTATTTTTAAGAAAGCCGATTTACATTTGACGTTTTCGACGAAAAGTAATTTAAAAAATTTGTTGGGTAATACGAAAGACAAAGACAAAGTCACTGAAATGTCCGGAATTTATGAGATTAGTTGCAAAGATTGTGATCTTAAATACGTGGGCCAAACTAGGAGAAACATAGCCACCAGATTTCGTGAACATCTCGCACAGTTACGATATGGTACGGTAGACAAATCTTGTGTGGCACAACATATATGGGATAATAACCACCACATTGACAAAGAAAATTTGAAACTTGTCAAAAATGTCAGACATCAAACTATGCTTGATTCATTAGAAAGTATTTTTATATTAATGTCTATTAAGAACAAAACTTCATTAAATCGTGCGGCACCTGTAATTTCTAGCCCATTGTTTGCTCTTTGCATTTGACCGCTTAAATACTCATAATTAGTCTGGTAGAATAATAAATTATTGTCAATAACTCGGCCGGTTTATACAGATACTAATCACTATGTTTGTCTTGATTTAAATACCGGTTCGGTTTTTGTATCTATGTAGTCAATATAAATATTTTCACGTAGAATTAAAATCAATATATAGTTTTTGTGTAGTATTTTAGTTAAACTATTTTTCCTTTGTTAAAGGTAACACGGTGAGACAGACATCTGGGATTTAGTTTTCTATTTTTAAAAGAGATGATTTGAGTTGATGTTGTTTATCTCAGCAGATGTCTTTATCGGCATAAACCAATATCCACATAGTAAATTTCTAGATCGAAAGGAAACGTGCTGTTTCTTTAAAGAACGCCGGTCCTTTTTAAACCTATATTAGATAAGGGTCATAAATTTGTCGACCAAAAGATGAAAGCAGGTCTCCGACCTGTTTCACTGCGCAATAAACAAACGATTGTTCTTGGACGACAATTTTCCTTCGGACTAGTTCGTTTTCTTTGACGCGATATAAATATACGGGATCTAGTTTTTTATGTTAGAATTTTTCTTCCTCTGAAGATGTTGACTTGGTCAACGAAACGATCGTAAGGTCTCTGAAATATGTGTTGTGGTGATTTGGGTGTTCTCCAAGTGTACTTATCTAACGTTATAAAATATAGGGTGTTCTATTTAAAATCAGAGACCTATTGGGTTTTAAAGTTGTCACGATTGACTGGTCTATTTCGGACACCCTGTCTAACTTGTACTACCTTTAGTAAATTCCAAATATTTTGTGGCATCTTAGAATTTGCATTTTAAAGTTTCAATTCTTCAGGTTGAAAAATAAGAGAGATACAGGCGTGTAAATGTGACAATGTTTTTTTTTTTTTTGGAAAAGTCAAATATCTCGAAAATGGTTGACAAAAATGACATAACATGTTAGTAAAACCTACCATAAAATTTGACGAGCAATCTAGATCCGTAATAAACACTATCTTCCATTTGAAATAAGAAAGTTAATGTCTACTTCCAGTATAACCGGAAGTCCCATACCAACGTCAATATATTCAGTGAACTGGAAATTTCGAGAACCCCACGTGTCTGGATTTTCAGAATTCAATTGTGAGCCGCACTCCAGAAACGGCTAATGGAAGGTCTAGATGGGACACCTGTATATATATATATATATATATATATATATATATATATATATATATATATATATATATATATACAGAGTGGCACATTGAAAACGAAACAGACCGATTTGCGTCCAGTGAATTTTTCTTTTTAAAGAAACGCTGAAACACGTCAATTTTAATATTGAGGGGGACATGTTTTGACATAAAACTCAACTTTGTCACATCAACCCCTTAAGGGTGGTGATAACAACCCTTATATTTTAAATAGGGAACATGGGTCGAGTGTTACAACATTTGAAAGCTCTTTCTTTTCTGAATTCAGCACACTAATTTTTTGGAAGTTTTATCAACTCGTTTAAAAATTATTCACAGTTGGAGTTGCAAGAACCTATTTCATTCATTGTGATAAGAAATGCACTAATTAGTCAATTTTTCGTTAAGAAAACTAAAAAACAAAACCAAACGTTGAAAAATGTTTATTCAGTTAAGTAAGTGTTCAAATTGTTGACCACCAGCTTCCATACAAAAGTACAAATTTTGTTCAAAACGAGTTCTGACATTCTGGAGCATTTGTGGTGTTATTAGACGGCATTCTTCAACAATGCGTCGTCGTAATTATTCCTGAGACTCCGGTTCTGTTGTGTAAATTCTACTCTTTAAATGGCCCCATAGAAAGAAGTCTAAAGGAGTTAAATCCGGTGATCTAGGGGGCCACTCAATAGCACCTTTAAGCCCAATCCATTGTTCTGGAAACTCTCTGTTCAAAAACTCCCTAACACGTTGTGAAAAATGCGGAGGAGCTCCATCTTGTTGGAACACTAATTGATTTTTTTGATAGCGATAATCATTTTCAACAATGTCAATTAGTAGAGGGTAAACGATATCTTCTAGTAACTCCAAATACGCTTCGCCCCTCAAATTGCCATCAAGCAAAATTGGTCCGATTAAACGGTTTCCAAAAATGCCAGTCCAGAGATTCAATTTCTGTGGAGTTTGAATGTGGACTTTGGAAAATTTCTTGGATTATTATCTGCTCAATAACGATAATTATGACGATCGACTGTAGAGTTTAATAAAAACGTTCACTCGTCTGAAAAACAGATATTGAACAGAAAGTTCCCGTTATCAGCTAATTGTGGAGTCATAACTTCACAAAACTCCAGCCACCGATCAAAATCATCTTCATTCAGTTGTTGTACAAGAAGAATTTCATATGGGTGAAATTTATGATGCTTCAAGATTCGCTGAATACTTCTTTTGATTGAAACAGTGGCCAATTTTCTCGTGCTCAAAGTTGGGTCTGCAGAAATTTGTCCTAAAACTTCAATCTCAGTAGTCTCATTTCTAACCGGAAATTCACGTTCAGGGTCCCGTTTTTTGTTGGCTACTGAACCACTTTATCAAAACTTTGCAACTAACTCAAAAATGTCTTTTCTGTTAACATGTCTGTTCGGATGTCGTACATGCGGTACGGTTGGCACAGTCATCGTTTTTGAAAAAAAAGAGTAATTATTTCAACTCTTTCTTCTACAGAATACACCATTGTGAGATTAATTTTTGGTAGTACTATCAAGTATCAAACTGACCGATAAACTGAAATAATAAACCGCATTTCTCTCATTCCGAAACGAAATGTTCTGATAGTCAATTTTTGGTTTACAAACCAACAAAACATTGACTATCAGCACATTTCTTATCGGGATGAGTAAAATGCGTTTTTACATCTTCAACTGTGAATGATTTTTAAACGAGTTGATAAAATTACCAAAAAAATTTGTATGCTGAATTCAAAAAAGAAAGAGCTTTCAAATGATGTAACACTCGATCCATGTTCCCTATTTAAAATATAAGGGTTGTTATCACCACCCTTAAGGGGTTGATGTGATAAAGTTGAGTTTTATGTCAAAACATGTCCCCCTCAATATTAAAATTAAAGTGTTTCAGCGTTTCTTAAAAAAAAAAAATTCTCTGGACGCAAATCGGTCTGTTTCGTTTTCATATGCGCCACCATATATATATATATATATATATATATATATATATATATATATATATATATATATATATATATATATATATTTATATATATAAACATAAAATTTTTTAACGAACCTTGGTTTTGGGTTCTAGCGACCCCAATTCGCACTCATCTGAAGAAGTTGTTTCAAAAGTTTTTCATTGTGACCTCTCTATAAGCGATGAAAATTCGCTAATAAATATGTCTTATTACCCTGCATAAATGCAATCTACATTAAAAAAAAAAACATTATTATGACAAAACCCAATATTTACCCGTTTTCTCTCAAGAGTAGAACAATTATCTACAACAATGGCAGACTTCAACAAATATTTATTTCACACCTAAAAATCCATTACTTGTGACAAAGTTTTTTTCAAACGATTTTGCAAAAAACAGGGTGGTGCATAAACACACCACTGGTAAGAAAGTCCACTGAAAATTAGCTAAACTTCTAATAAATTTATCATCAGTCATGATTATTTTATAACAACAAACATAAAATAGATTATCTTACACTAATAAATTAAAAAAACCACAAAATGCCATGCTGTAAACCCTACAATCAAATCTAATGTGAAATTGCAGTCAACCTCCCAGACAGTTTTAGATCAAACGACTGCTGATAGATAAGTTTGGCAACTTACATGAAAGTTGACATTATTTTTACCTTTAACATGCTCCTTTCCCGGTACACCCCTTCCCCTGCAGTTACCTATAATTATCTATTTCTCAGATTACACGCCACTGTTTTTCTTACTTGGGCGGGGTCCGCTACTTCATGAAAAATTTCTTGGGAACAACCCCCAAGAGAGTTATGGGACCTAGGGCGAATGCCAGGTAGTGGTTTAAAGGAGGTATGGCTGCAAAATATGAAAAAGGCAGCTTTTAGATGTCCGTGTAAGCTGTTGTTTTCGCATTTGCGCTCATATTTCCTTCCTTTTTCTCTTCCCCGTCTAGCACCCCTATTCAGTCAGGTACGGGACGAGGTTCCCGTAACTTTTTCGGGTGTTGTTTGCAAGAATTTTTTCTTGTAGTTTCTGCATCCATTGGGGCTCTAAGCACGTTTCTGGAAAAAAAAAATCCAAAAAACCTTAGGGAGGTAAACTGCAAATTTACCCCATCTAAATAACTTATTAAGTAAGAACAATTTAATATAAAATGAAAAACAATATAAATTTAACTATCTTACCTGTTCCCCAAACGAAGGGTGGAGCTCTTGTTGAGGGGCAAGCCGTTTACTAAATTAATATGTTACAAAATTGTCCTAAATTTTAATCTGTCACATTGATTTCTGCACTATTATATTAGAATTAGGAAAAACTCTAAAAAAATATTTTAATATCTAAATTCTAAATATTCTCTTATTATTATAAATAATGCTATATTCATATTGATTGGCTTTACTATTTACTAATTTACTTTTTTAACGCTATGGACTGTGGATGTCGATTATCATGATACAAATAACGAAATAACGAGAGATAGAGATAGTGATGGGTCGTTATTTAACTGTCAGCTTTTTTTAGCGGCTAACGAGAAGTAACGGTAACGACCAGTTACCGACTTATAAAACTAACGGCTTAAAAAATAACGCTTTTTACACTAAGCTAGAATTCGGAGTGTTTTCTGTTTCAGTTCCACTTCCACTGCAACTAGGTTCGATGAATAAACATCGGGTTTCATCGGCATCGGCAACTGCTATTTAACCATTTAACGGGATGAATAGCCTTGAGTTGGGAATGCTCGCTCTCGCTCACAGCGAATAAAACGGTCGGTTTAAATTTAATTTTAACTTTAACCGGTGGTTGATGGTGATACGGCATACGGACACTACTACACAGAGTTATTCTGTTAAACTGAGAAGCTGTTATTTTTGAACAGTTGAGTTTCCCACTAGTATGTAAAGCCAAATATTTAATAATCAAAAATGTTGGGTAAAAAGATGAATTTCTGTAAAAACGTGTTATTACTTTCACTATAGACAACGCAAAATAGGGTTATTTCACGTGAAATTAAAGTACTGATTTATTTAAATTTATATACATTACCTAAGAAAACAGTTAACACGTCATTTTCGTTTGTCTGATAATAGTTATCAAATTAATTAAAAAAATATAATGATACAATATTTTTTAATATCTATATACCTACATTTCAATATAAAAAATTAAATGAATATATATATATATATATATATATATATATATATATATATATATATATATATATATATATATATATATATATATATATATATATATATATATATATATATATATATATATATATATATACAGGGTGATTCTTTGGCGAAAAATAAGGGGTGTCTTTTTATTAAGTTTTTCTTAAAACCCCTTCTCCTCCAAGTTACAGCCCTTTGAAATTTTTGAAACTAATTTTAAAACAACGAATATTAAAATAAGTAAATAAACAATTAATACTATATATCTTCCAATTTTTTTTAAAACTCAAACTCAATTTTTTATACTGTTTCTTTACCGAAATTTTATTAGCTGCGTTATGTTATGGAGTTTTTAGAATCACTCCCTGTGTAGCAATAAAAGTTATAACGTCTAACGTCCCAAGGCGTGATAAATAATGATATTTATTGATTCTTGCTGTGGCATTGACATTTACGTGAAGACCCTGATAAAATAAATTTGTGAGAAATGACTAGTTTATAATTCCTAAAACATCTAAGTAAATTCTTATAGAAGACTCCTTTCTGATTTCTAAAAGTTTCACTTCAGAGTGGCAAAAGATTTACGACACGCTTATTATAATTTCTTAACCCTTTGTTTCCTTTTCATATCGACAAAATTTGAGATTTATACACTACGTGAAATAACGGGGTAAAAATACAATACATTTATACTAATGTGCTCGCTCTCGCTCACAGCTTTGGGAATGTAGGATACTATCGACCGACTATCCAGTTTAAAATAACTGAAGCCGTTATTTTCAGCGGTTATTATTAAATAACGTTAACGGCTTCAGCTGTTAACAGAAAATAACTGTTTTTCCCATCACTAAGAGATATGATAATGAGACTCAAACTCAAGATCAATATTACTTTATGGAACTTGAATGAGACTACCTATCTTTAGAACTGTCACGCGCATGGCGTCATGTGGTGAGTCCAATTCAACAATAATATGCTGTCGTACAGTGAGGTTTGACGTTTCATTACAACAAATTACGTATTTTACTAATATTTAAGTGCATACAGTTGAAAGTAATTTTTTAAGATCAGAATACTATACTATGATTATGTGACATGATAATCAAATCAAGTTTATGAATTTAACGGCCTCTAAATATCTGTGAACGTGTTCCCTACATTTTTAAGTTTGTGTATACCCTTGTGTATCCCCAATGTTAATTAAGGGTTCCCCTTGATTATTATACTTGTCTTGTGCGTATATATATATATATATATATATATATATATATATATATATATATATATATATATAATATAAAAATGAAAAAGATTGAATTTAGTGCTGCGTTCTATAATATCTGAAAAGGGCGACGAAGTGGAATGTAACTTCAACCGCATTAAACTGACGTATAGAAACTTTTTGATTGCGAATGACTTTGTTTTAAGTGTGTAGTTGGACTTCTATAACGTTACTCACCACGTGACGTCATAGGAGGCGGCAAGCATATGTGCAATATCATATCTCTTGTAAGTGATTATCAAGATTATAAAATTATGTCATACTAGTTCATTATTGTGTTTTTATTGCTTAGTTACCAACTACATAATTATGTACTTTATGTCCAAGGGCCATAAAGTGTACTTATGGTCCGCGCGGGCATAACTTACACTTTATAGCCCGCGTGCACATAAAGACAAATAATTTTTGTTTAACTTATTTAATAACGTTTATTAATGGAATAGGAGCAATATGTAAATATTTTATTAACATTATTTAGTCGAATTAACATAAAATTGTCAGTTCTAAAAAGATCCGGTTATAGTTAGGTTGCCTTCAGCAAACGGTGATTGATGTTTCATTGTTTGTGTATGACGAGTATGACATAAAAGTTTGTATGCACCGCTGGTATAAATAGTGGTCTAAGGCCTCGTCGCTCTTGGGGCATAAGTGAGTGGTGGACGTGCCGCCACTTAGTTGCGGAACCAAGTAGTATGTTGTCACGCCAGCTCCAAATAACATAAAGTGTTAAAAAAATAGAGACTGTATACAACTAACTAACAATTCAGTAAATTGTTAGCCCTGGCCCATTTCTACCCTAATATAGGGACAAAGTATGTAAAACTAGATGCATTCTCGTAACAATTAGAACCGTAGACCGGTTTCGCTCTCATTAGAGCTCTCCAATACGGCATACTAATTGTAGCAAAAATATACCTATAAAGTTATGGTAGTCAGCTTTTCAATACTAAGTGAGTGGTGGACGTGCCGCCACCTAGTTGCGGAACCAAGTAGTATGTTGTCAAGCCAGCACCAAATAACACAAAGTGTTAAAAAAATAGAGACCGTATACAACTAACTAACAATTTAGTAAATTGTTAGCCCTGGCCCATTTCTACCCTAATGTAGGGACAAAATTGGTTCCGCAACTAGGTGGCGGCACGTCCACCACTCACTTAGTATTGAAAAGCTGACTACCATAGCCGTATTACTTTATAGGTGAATTTTTGCTACAATTAGTATGCCGTACTGAAGAGCTCTAATGAGAGCGAAACCGGTCTACGGTTCTAATTGTTGCGAGAATGCATCTAGCTTTGCAGACCATAGAAAAACTATTATTTATTTATTATCTATGGCGATGGCATTAGACACAAGAGACTAAGAGACTGCGTTAGACCCTATAGCTTAGAGGTTATTTCTGTGTTTCTGTTAAAATGTTTTGAATTGTGTAGAAAATAAATGAAAATGATGAACTTGGGAAGAATGTGTTTTCTTATTAGTGTAATATTTTTTAGCGTAAGTCATGCTCAAATTCATAACAAGTACACAGCCGAAGCTAACAAACCAAAAGTAGAGGATGACATGGATTTTAGACCAGTATCTTTAAAGCATTTGGACAAACCATTTAGGATGGCCAAACTCAACTTGCTTTGGTCCAAGGCAGTGTTGGTAAGTTCTGTAAGCTTTCGATGTGAGATTGACACAAGCTAAAGACAGCGCTCTAAATTCGTTTTTTCCATGAACTTTTACCTGTTAAAATTTTGTTTTGTTAAAATTTTGTTTTGTTAAGTAGTTTCGAAGTGGGAATAAACTATCATTGTGTCAAGATCTACAATAAAGTGTCACAAGAGTTAGAATCAAACCATTCTAGAACATTTCACAAATACTTTTAATAACTTTTTCTTATCCAACGTTCTTTATTCTGCCCCCCAGTTTTGCGATATTGGGTGAGTTCACCACGCACCAGCAGCTGAATTGTATGCCAGAAAATGTTGACATTATGTTGACAATGGTCAATATTTTTTCACATAATAATTCAGCTGGCGCCTGGTGAATTTGCCCATTCTCAGGTTATAGCTTAAAAAACTGACACTATATATAGACAACTTTTGTCTAGTTTTGATTTTGAAAATTTAGAAGTGTCAGATTGAGGAAAAACAGTGGCATAGAGTATTTTTTCCAAATTGAACACTATAGGCAACCCTTCAGCACGGCACTGGTTATATTTGGAAAGCAGTGTTTGACCTGAATGATGCCCATTGATGCATTCATAAGTATCACCTGGTTTCAGTTTTCAACTGACAGGTCATTTTGGTATTTGGAAGAAACTGTTTTTTCGACAATGTACAACACCCTGTGTCTGAAAAACAAAGGGGTCTGGCACCTATATGTTCCTATGAACTTTCCAGCTCAGGATTGAATGAGGAATCACATCCTACAGTTTTACCCCTGCTTAATTAACACAAAATATACAGGTGCAGGATTTTGGCTCTCAACATCATTGAGACCTTGGAAACCATAAGAGATACGAACTTGGTTAAAGTAGACCAAAGTTGTACAATTACAAGGGCAACTCGAAGGTACCTACAGCTTTCAAAAAGGTTCCATAGCTTCCTAGATATAAGCGAAAAACCAAAAGCGTCATTTTTGTTCTTTCTTTAATATCTCAAAAACTATGTTGCCAATCAGCTTGAATTTTTGTATGGTGACGTAATTCGCCATTGTGGTTGCCACGTTGACCTTAATTTTTTTACGTTAATCATTTTCTTGCGATAGTTAGCTTTTTTTTTCCTTTTATAGATTCATTTGGACAGTGATTTCGTCAAGATAATTCTCTGGGCAGAAAAGACCTGCTTAAAGACTCCTATGGTATAATGGTGTATTCAACCATAATAACTTTCACTATTATCCAGATACGAAACTCCTTAGAGAAACCAGGTATCAATCATGATTTTAGATCAATGTTTGGTGCAGAATACTAGGAAACAGGCTGATAGGACCATTTTTCTTTGAAGGTAGCTTGACTAGTGAAAGTTACCGTCACTTTCTAGTATATGATTTTTAATTTTTTTAAAGGAAGTGTGTTATGAAATCTTGTTTTCTCCAACAAGAGGGTGCACCAGCTCATAATACATGAATCGTGATCAACTTTCTTCATAATGTTTTTGACAACAAATGGATTGGTACTAGTGGACTTGACAGTAGCCCCCTAGGTCACCTGATCTCACATGTCTTGACTATTTCCTTTGACGTTATCTAAAAAATGACGTTTACAAGAAGCCACTCCACACTATAAAAGATCTGAAGTCAAGAATTATTGAAACTTGTCATAATATCAACAGTGACCTCTTGCTTAGCGTCACAAATAATGATATTATAAAACAAACACGTCTACGCATTTAAGAAAACATTGGACATTTCAAACGCTTACTTTGATTTCTCATTTGCTACTATAATTGTGTGCTTACACGTTTGATGTGTTAATTAATTTTCATCTTTTTAGTGAGTTTTCTTAAAAAAGTTGCCATCATACCGATAATTCAAAAAATAATGAACCCATTTTCATAAAAATTGATAGGTACCTTCTTTTTGTAAGTGGCTTGGATGAGTTCGTTAGCCAGGAAAATCTGACCCGTTTTTCCTGGAAAATTTTAGTTTTTTTTTTCGAATTTTTTTTGTATCTCCGAAAATAACAAAGCTATGGCTACCAAATTTAATACTAAGGTTTAAACTATTAAACTTACCTTACATGCCAAAATTCAGATCTCTAAGTTAAAAGGGAAAAAAATGAGACAATAAAAAAAGTAAATTTGAGTGCCACTGATGACCAGAGAAATAAAAGACTGAGGTTGGACACTGTGGCTGAAAACTGAAAGAAAAAGCAGAATCACGCTAAAACCCACAAAAAATAATAACAGAGAGTTATGCACTAGATACATATTTCCACAACGAAGCTGTCTTCATCAGTAGCTGTCGCTAAACTGTTTAGTGACAGCTTAGAGTTTAGCGACAGTTACTGATGAAGACAACTTCGTTGTGGAAATACGTATCGAGCGCATAACTCTCTATTATTATTTTTTTGGTATTTGGGGTGATTTCACTTTTTGTTTCGACCAGAGAAATGCACGAAACCAAAATATTTTGTGTGGATAACAAAATCTATATTACTACTCAGACAAAGATTAAGTCTTTTTGACGCAAAAAGGTCAAGAACTAACAGAAAAATTACTTTGAAAATTTTATGGTTTTAGTGAATTTTCTTTAAAAAAATTCACTAATGAAATCACGACTTTTGAAAAAAATTCTTCAAATGAGCGCGAACTAAGGCCCCTAGAACCCATATCCAGTGTCAGTTTTAATTTATATGTGTTTTAATATATATATATATATATATATATATATATATATATATATATATATATATATATATATATATATATATATATATATATATATATATATGTGTGTGTGTGTGTGTGTGTGTGTGTGTGTGTGTGTGTGTGTATAACTCAAAAAATAATGAGCCGATTTGGTGTGTACCTTCCTTTTGCAAGTGGCTTGGATAAGTTCGTTAGCCAGGAAAATCGGCCCAGGTTTTACCGAAAAATGTTGTCTTCTTTTGGAAAAAATTTATATCTCCGGAAATAACAAAGGACGGACAACCAAATTTGGTACGCTGGCTTCTGTTATAAAGAATATTCTATGTACCAAAATTCAGATCTCTAAGTTAAAAGACAAAACAGTTATAGGTGCCTCTGATTCAGAAAAGTTAAAACATCAAAATTGATAATTATGGTAGTCACGTAAGGCTAGATGCATTCTCACAACAATTTACAACGGTTTCGCTCTAATTAGAGCTCGTTAGTACAGCATACTAATTGTAGCGAAAATACACCTATAAAGTAATACAGCTATGGTAGCCAGCCTTCCAACACTAAGTGCGTGGTAAGACACGAAGCAACGTGCCGCCACCTAGTTGCGGAACCAAGTAGTATGTTGTCACGCCAACTCCAAATAACACAAAGTGTTAAAAAAATAGAGACTGTATACAAACAACTAACAATTTAGTAAATTGTCAGCCCTGGCCCATTTCTACCCTAATATAGGGACATACTACTTGGTTCCGCAACTAGGTGGCGGCACGTTGCTTCATGTCTTACCACGCACTTAGTGTTGGAAGGCTGGCATAGCCGTGTTACTTTATAGGTGTATTTTCGCTACAATTAGTATGCCATACTGACGAGCTCTAATTAGAGCGAAACCGGTCTACGGTTCTAATTGTTGTGAGAATGCATCTAGCCTTACATACTTTGTCCCTATATTAGGGTAGAAATGGGCCAGGGCTAACAATTTACTAAATTGTTAGTTGGTTGTATAGTCTCTGTTTTTTTGACACTTTGTGTTACTTGGAGCTGGCGTGACAACATACTACTTGGTTCCGCAACTAGGTGGCAGCACGTTGCTTCGTGTCTTACCACACACTTAGTATGGTAGTCATATGAATGTGTGTGAAAAATACGACACGAAATGACTAACAAGCTCCTAGATCTGTGTCTAAGTCGTTATTTTCCTTCATTTCATTAAACTATGAGCAAAAAATCCATTGTAAATAGAAATTGTTCCGTATAAATAATAAAGACGGTAGAAAATTAACATATTAGCGTATATACCTGCTAGTACATCCATCTGTCATGTTGACGGTGGTTCAGTGGTTTAAGCGGTTGCATCAGATAATCAAGTCATGTAATAAGACTAGTGCTAATCCTAGTTAGTGACTTCACTTTTATATATATTTTTTAACCTTTCATTTAATTTTACTGTTATCTGCTTAGATTTTTGTTATTGCGATGAATTTTTAAGCGAGCTTTTGTATAAAAAATAATTTAATAAAGAGGAGATGAACATTCTTAAGCCTTAATTGAATTAGAATAGCATATCTGGTTGTTTGTTCTTGCCCTAACTTAGTGAAACCGTTCCATATTTAATACAGTCATAGACTTTTCCCGATGCCTTTACAAGTGCTTGTTTTCTTTTTCTGCAACCGATTTCAATTTTTAGTGAATTTTCTTAAAAAAAATCACTAATGAGGAGATTGCAACTTTTGAATTTAAATAATCTCTTCAAATGAGCCCGGATAGGCCCCCTAGAACATATCCGCACAGCAAACCCTTCTGGACTCTTGCTAAATTTATTGGGAATAATTTCTGCAAGAGCACGTTCCCACCACTTGTCTCAGGGGATGAAATTGTTTCTACCGCCCTGGGCAAGGCTGAACTTTTTGCCTCGTTCGCTGGAAATTCTACTCTCAACCCACCTCCCTATGTTCAACCACCAACAGTCCCCAATGTCGCGCATGAAATGAAGGATATCATTTACAAAACTAAAAAGGTACGAAAGATGCTCTCTTCTCTTAATACCAGGAAAGCCTCTGGCCTTGAGATCCCAGCAATTGTTCTCAAAAAATGCGCACCAGAACTTACTCCTGTCCTGATTCGTCTGTTTCAGACATCTTACAATAGAGGCATATTCTAGTAACTGGAAAACTGCTAGAGTACAACCTGTCCCCAAGAAAGTATCCAAAGCGCTTCCAAGCAACTACAGGCCTATTTCTCTCCTTTCAGTCGTCTCTAAAGTGATGGAAAAGTATATAAACACCGAATTACTAAAATTTCTTGAAAAACACAGTCTAATCCACGACAGGCAGTATGGATTCCGTCAGCGCAGATCAACTGCCGACCACCTTTCCTTTGTCACCCATTCTTGGAACAAGTCTATGGAACTACACGGTGAATCCCAGATTGTCGCTCTAGACATATCCAAAGCATTTGACCAGGTCTGGCACGCAGCGCTGCTTAATAAACTACCGGCCTATGGCCTACCACCAAAACTCTGTACGTGGACAGCAAATTTCTTCTCCAACCGGAGCATTTCTGTTGTCGTGGATGGCCATTCCTCTAAACTGTATCCAATTAATGCAGGAGTTCCCCAAGGTTGAGCTTTAGCCTCTACTTTGTTTCTTCTCCACATCAATGACCTCCTCTCTAGCACATCCAACTCAGTTCACAGTTACGCGGACCACAGCACCCTCCACTCAAATATACAATATTCTAAGCCTGTCTCTTTAACCCAATTAGATGAGGATCGCAGACTCATGGAGGGTTCTGTCTCCGTGGATCTCCAAAAAATATTAGACTGGGGAAGTAGAAATCTTGTACAATTCAACCCCACCAAATCACAGTCTTGCTTTCTTTCTCATAAGAGATACACCAGCCCTAGACCCATCACAATAAACAATCAAGTTATTCAAAGTAATGAGTCCTTTTCACTTGTTGGCATTTCTGTGGATTGAAATCTCAATTGGCACCAACATGTCACATCAATTGCAGAAGCGGCTGCTAAGAAATTAGGTTTCCTTTTCCGGGCTCGCAAATACTTTCACCAGCTAATCTCTATACCTTATATACTTCACAAATAAGACCAAACCTCTAATACTGCTTCCACATCTGTGATGCTGCTGCCGCTTCTACACTCGCTATCCTGGACTTCATTTAGAAGAGAGCTATACGTCTCATCGGTGACCCTACCCTAACTCAAAGGCTGCCATCCCTTGCTTACCGACGTGCCGTTGGTGACCTCTCTCTCTTTTATAGATATCTGCACGGGCACTGCTCAGAGGAGCTTTCTTCCATAGTTCCTCCACCTGCTGCCCCCAACAGATCTACCAGGGGAACAGAGCGAATGCACCCTTTTACTTTCCAGGTCACCAGACATAGAACATCTTGTTATGCCCGCTCTTTTGTCCTGAGGACTTCCAAGTTGTGGAATTCCTTGCCGGCACATGTTTTTCCTTCTCCCCCGAACCTCCAAACCTTCAAGTCCAGAATTAACAAGTTGCCTCTTTCCTCCTTGTCGTCACCCACGGTACGATTGTATTTAGGCTGTAAGCCCTCGTGGTGTGTTGTTGAAAAAAAAAAAATCCGGGGCCAGTTTCAATTTCTGTACCTCTCTCTCTCTCTCTCTCTCTCTCTCTCTCTCTATATATATATATATATATATATATATATATATATATATATATATATATATATATATATATATATATAGCACATTTTATTATGTTCGTATTATTCGTGTCGCCGATACTGTACTTTCTTTTTCTAAATACCTATGAACCTATGAATTAAGGTTTCTTTTGGAAAGCTTTTACAACTTTAACGACATTTGTAATCAAGTTTTTTTTAAAGGAACTTACACTTAGACCTAGATATAACAAATTTTAGTTTTCTAGCTTAGTAGAAAATGTAGTTTTGGGCATAATTTGTCTCGGAAGGAGTTAGAACACAAGATTAAAATATTTTTTTGATAATAGATAGGTATCGATGGTAATATTTTAGAAAAAATTCCTCAAACGAGCGTGTATCAGGATCTTTAAAACTGATCTCCAAGGTCTGTTTAAATTTCAAGTATTAATTGACGCTATGAGATGCAAAATGGCCTAACCCACAATTTTACCAAAACGCGTTCATTATAGTAAAGTTACCTGTTATTTAAGTACTTTCAGATGCAAAGTGGCCCAAGCAACCTTCAGCTACCGGTTGGTAGATGTCAGCGTAAATTAAAGTAGATGTAAAGAAAAGAAATTCTGTTTTTCCTGCAAACTTGAGTGATTTGTTATATGCGAACAGCCGCAAAATTGATGTGAAAAAAAAGCTGACCTAATGGAATTAATCCAGTCTATACCCCCCATTCATCATAATTTGTGTGCAAATCTGAAGACCGCCGACGATGTATCTAAAGATTTTATTGCCGTTTCTAGCGATAGATAAGAAATGCCGGATTAAAAATATTAGTCCATCCAACTTTTTCAATGCGTAATGTGTAAATTTAATATTTCAGTTAAATTCTTAATAAAAACGCTTCGTTTATTGATTTTATCTGTTATCCATTCCTAAAGTCCGTATAATTAAGAATTTTTGACCTAGAACCAGTGTGCCAAAGTGGCCTAAACCACATATTGCTGCTTATATGAAAAAAACAAAGTGGCCTAACCCCAATTTTTGCAAAAAAAATTGAGGTTTTCCATATTTTAATCAACACCTAATAAAACAATTTGAAATTTTATCTTGTTCAGCAAAAATATTGCAATATTCCTTTTATATTAACAGTGTTATTAGAGTGGGAAATATCAAAAACTTCAGAGGCGTTTTTCTCATTTGTTGTATTTCGGGCTTAGGCCACTTTCGGTCTCAGAGCCTCAATTTTAGTAATATACCGCAGCTTACAACTCTCACTACAATAGTGCACTTGCTGCATCCGGAAATTTTTAATTTTCATAACTCGACTGATTTATTATTATTTGCAACAATTACATCAAATAAACATTACTATTATTATTTTCTTTATTATTACAGAGACTCTCAGAACCAAAGCTAAAGTCCCTGTTCGGTGAATTAAAGTTACATGACAAAGAGGAAATTACATGGAAACATCTAAAGGCTGAAGGTAAAGACAAAGATGGTTTGAAAGAGGCCCAGTTAAGAAAGAAACTGATAGACATCATGAGCAACTATCAGCTGCTTGACCAGCTTGATGATGTGCAAGATCCAAAGAAGTATCAACCGCACAGGCCTTACAATGAAGCTTCTGACAAATACATCAACAAAAGTTTGTTTAAAGATAAGAAGCTGAACAAGCTATGGGAGAAAGCTGAGATGGCTGGCTTTACGAATGAAGAACTTGATGCTTTAAGGGAAGAATTTGGTCATCACCAAGACAAGATTGATCAGTATTATTCTATACTTCAAGAAGTAAAGCCGGGTCCCAATGATTTTACTGAAAGTAAGTTAAGATCTAAAGAGTACCCCAAGAATGTAACCTTTCAGAAAAGTTTTTTATATATAAAAGTAATTGTCACAGTCTAAAGGCGATGTCGCCCTGTCGTCGAAATCATGATTATCTATCTCCAGCAGATGTTAACCACTCAACGGGTAGACCCGTATCTCACATGGGCAAGCTGTAGGGATACTTTTCCGCCAGCTTGTATCCGAGCCGGGCGTGGTTCACTGGCAAATTTGCACCAGCCTCTACCAGAGATAGGGTTACTGTTTAACTTGGTTATGACTCGTTTGGCACTACAACTCAGCGAACTGGGACGAAATGCGGGATTCCTCATTTCCATGGGTGTCTGTCTGTTTCTCTCATCCTGACCCCTCTGATATCTCACAAAACGTCACCGAAATTATCCAAGCTGGCATGGAATTATTTATTCCACATACCTCTTCAGCCACTCAAAAGCCCTGGTTCTCTAAATCCTGTGACAAGGCCAGACTTGAAAAGGTCAAAGCTCACAAAAAGCTTCTACACAATCCCAGTCAAGAAAACCGTCAAGCATTTAACGACGCAAGAAACCGCTATGTCCACATTGTTTCTGAGGCAAAAAACTCGTTTAATAACCACTTCAAAAACAAAGTCCTCTCAAGCTCCAAAGACAGCAAAACCTTCTGGACTCTTGCTAAATCTATTGGGAATAATTTCTGCAAGAGCACGTTCCCACCTCTTGTTTCATGGGATGAAATTGTTTCTACCACCCTGGGCAAGGCTGAACTTTTTGCCTCATTGTTCGCCGGCAATTCTACTCTCAACCTACCTCCAAATGTTCAAGCACCAACAGTCCACAATGTCGTGCATAAAATGACGGATATCATTTTCAAAACTAAAAAGGTACGAAAGATGCTCTCTTCTCCTAATACCAGGAAAGCCTCTGGCCTTGACGAGATCCCAGCAATTGTTTTTAAAAAATCCCGCCAGAAAGTATATAAACACCGATTTACTAAAATTTCTTGAAAAACACAGTCTAATCCAAGACAGGCAGTATGGATTCCGTCAGTGTAGATCAACTACTGACCTCCTTTCCTTTGTCACCCATTCTTGAAATATGTCTATGGAACTACACGGTGAATCCCAGATTGTCGCTCTAGACATACCCAAAGCATTCGATCAGATCTGGCACGCAGCGCTGCTTAATAAACTTCCGGCCTATGGCCTACTACCAAAACTCTGTACTTGGACAGCATATTTCCTCTCCAACAGGAGCATTTCTGTTGTTGTGGATGGCCATTCCTCTAAACTGTATCCAATTAATGCAGGAGTTCCTCAAGGGTAAGCTTTAGCCCCTACTCTGTTTCTTCTCCACATCAATGACCTCCTCTCTAGCACATCCAACCCAGTTCACAATTACGCAGACGACAGCACCCTCCACTCAAATATACAATATACTAAGCCTGTCTCTTTAGCCCTTAGATGAGGATCGCAGACTCATGGATGGTTCTGTCTCCGTGGATCTCCAAAAAATATTAGACTGGGGAAGTAGAAATCTTGTACAATTCAACCTCACCAAATCTCAGTCTTGCTTTCTTTCTCATAAGAGATACACCAGCCCTAGACCCATCACAATGAACAACCAAGTTATTCAAAGTAATGAGTCCTTTTCACTTGTTGACATTTCTGTGGATCAAAATCTTAATTGGCACCAACATGTCACATCAATTGCAGAAGCGGCTGCTAAGAAATTAGGTTTCCTCTTCCGGGCTCGCAAATACTTTTCACCAGCTAATTTCTATACCTTATATACTTCATAAATAAGGCCAAACCTCGAATACTGCTCCCACATCTGGGGTGCCGCTGCCGCTTCTACACTCGCTATCCTGGACTCCATTCAGAAGAGAGATATACGTCTCATCGGTAACCCTACCCTCACCCAAAGGCTGCCATCCCTTGCCCAACGACGTGCCGTTCGTGACCTCTCTCTCTTTTATAGATATCTGCACGGGCATTGCTCAGAGGAGCTTTCCTTCATAGTTTCTCCACCTGCTGCCCCCAACAGATCTACCAGGGGAACAGAGCGAATGCACCCTTTTACTGTCCAGTTCACCAGACATAAAACATCTTGTTATGCCCGCTCTTTTGTCTCGAGGACTTCCAAGTTGTGGAATTCCTTTTTTTTTTGTTCACTCAGGGCTCGTCCGCGGCCTTGCCGCCCCGATAGCACTGCAACCTTTGGTTGATTGTGCATGTGAAATTCCTTGCCAGCACATGTTTTTTCCTTCTCCACCGAACCTCCAAACCTTCAAGTCCATAATTAACAAGTTGCCTCTTTCCTCCTTGTCGACACCGATGGTACGATAGTATTTAGGCTGTAAGCCCTCGTGGTGTGTTGTTGAAATTAAAAAAAAAAAAAAATGCAGTCTAAAGGCGATGTCGCGCTGTCGTCGAAACCATGATTATTTATCTCCAGCAAATATTCACCACTCAATGGGTAGACCCGTATCACACGGGCAAGCTGTAGAGATACTTTTGCGCCAGCCTGTATCCTAGCTGGGCGTGGTTCATTGGCAAATTTGCACCAGCCCCTACCAGAGACAGGGTTACTATTTAAACTTGGCTATGGCTTGAATATAACATACCTCATACGTGCAACTCATTCTACTTTATGGTTTCTGTAATATAAGCTGTTTCTTTCATACGTCTACTGAAACACAGAGGTCGCCATCATGCAATTATTTGCATTGCTGCTGAAATATACAGGGTGTCCCACGTAGACCTTCCATTAGCCGTTTCTGGAGTACGGCTCACAATTGAATTTTGAAATTTCACGCACATGGGTTTCTCAAAATTTCCAGTTCACTGAAAATATTGACGTTAGTATGGGACTTCCGGTTACACCGGAAGTAGATGTAAACTTTCTTATTTCAAATGGAATATGGCGTTTTTTATTACGGATCTAGATTGCTCGTCAAATTTTATGGTAGGTGTCACTAACATGTTATGTCATTTTTCTTAACAATTTTTGAGATACATTGTCACATTGACACACCTGTATCTCTCTTATTTCTCAACCTGAAAAGTTAAAATTTTAAATTGCAAATTCTAAAATGCCACAAAATATTTGGAATTTACTAAAGCTAGTACAAGTTAGACAGGGTGTCCAAAATAGACCGGTCAATCGTGACAACTTTAAAACCTAACAACTCTCTTATGTTGAATAGAACACCCTATATTTTATAACATTAGTTCATGTACTTTTTATTGTTCTTTCGATTGGTATCAGCATTCCCTATATATTATTTGCGATAAGAAATAATTATTAGTCAGTTTAGCAGGTTGCCTAGGAGATGAAAGTTTTAAACATCATCTTGCAACATAAGTAAAATATGCGACGACGTTTGAATATAACTTTTATTTACAAGCAGCGTAATCGAATTATTAACAGATGTCGTGTGGTTGCAAAGAGATTTCCACATAAACACAGATCAACTCGTTACATGATCAGAATACTACTAAAAAATTTCTATGAATGGAGTGTTTCGTCCAAAATTTCATAAGAGTAAAGCATTATTAGGGAACAAAAAGATTTGTGTGTTATCACTTCACAATAAATGTTTGAAATTTGCAACGTTTACGTCGAGGCATATTTGCGATAAGAAATAATTATCAGTCAGTTTATCAGGTTACCTAGGAGATGAAAATTTTAAATGTCATCTTCCAACAGTAAACTTAATGGTTGTACTGTACCCTTGTCAATTGTGTTTTAATAAAAGAGAGTATTTTCCACAATAATGGCACACTTCAATTACTCAAACGATGACTTTTTGAATTTAATTATTATTTATGCCGAGTGTAATCGAATTGTTTGCAGAACATGTCGTGTGTTTGTATAGATATTTCCAGATAGACATAGACCAACTCCTGACATGATCAGAAGACTATTTAAAAATTGTTCTGAGAATGGAACGTTTCGTTCAGAATGTAATAAAAATAAACTGCTATTGGACAATGAAGAGACACAAATAAATGTTTTCCAATTTTTTACTGGTTATCCGCATGCGTCAATCAGAGACTGCAGTAGAAATTTGCATCTTTCAAGAGGAACTATTCACAGAATTCTAAAAATTAACAAATAGACACCATTTTCGTTCACTTTAATACACCATTTAGAACCTGGAGAGTTTTCCCGCCGTGTAGATCTCTGTGAATGGTATCTTTTGAAAACTCAAGAAGATAAAAATTTCTGAACAAAATTATATGGTGCGGAATCAAAATTTTCAAAGGGGGCCTTGTGCAATCTTCACAACAGTCACTATTGGTCGGACGAAAATTCTCACATTACTAGAGAACGAAATTTCCAGGACTGTTGGAGTATCAATGTATTTAGCGTGGTAAAATACAATAGCATTTTTGCCCTTAACATTTATGATGAGAACTTAACAGCTTGGTACCAATAATATTAAGAAATACTGAATTTCATTTGCGGATCAGTACATTATGTTATTAAAATATTTATTAGACTCACTGAAACTAAATTTGAAAATATGACCCTTTTATTCATATTAGTAATAATGGTAAGATTAAAAAAAGGTAAGAACGAATTCTAAACATACAGTATTCACAGGATATTGTCGCATTTTGCAGCAAGTAATAATACCAACGCTGAACTCCTTGCATGAACACAAAGCTGCAGAAGTTTGGTATCAACAAGATGGAGCTCTATCACACAATTCACAGATAGTAAGCGACCTACTCCAGGAAACACTTGAAGACAGATGGATAGCTAACAGTGGTCCTCATCGTTGGCCGGCCCGCTCACCAGACTTGACTCTAGTAGATCTTAGTATCTGGACGTGCATTAAGAACAAAGTTTACCAGGAACCACCTACTACAAAACAAGATATGATAGCTAGAGTATTAGAGGCATTCAATGCAGTGGAGCAAGATTACCTTTTTCGAGCCACGGGTACCATCATTAAAAGAGCCATCAAATGCCTCGAAGTAAACGGTGCAAATTTCAAAGATTTATTGTAAAGTGATAACACACAAATCTCTCTGTTCCCTAATAATGCTTTACTCTTATGTAATTTTGGACGAAACACTCCATTCTTAGAAATTTTTTAGTAGTATTCCGATCATGTAACGAGTTGATCTGTGTTTATCTGGAAATCTCTTTGCAACCACACGACATCTTCTGTTAATAGTTCGATTATACTTCTCGTAAATAAAAGTTATATTCAAAAGTCGTCGCATATTTCACTTATGTCGGAAGATGACGTTTAAAATTTTCATCTCCTAGACAACCTGATAAACTGACTAATAATTATTTCTTTTCGCAAATAATGTTAAAATATCTTCAAATCGGTGGGACTTAGGTGTAGGGAATGCTGATACCAATAGAAATAACAATAAAAATTACATGAACTAACGTTATAAAATATAGGGTGTTCTATTTAAAATAAGAGAGTTATTAGGTTTTATAGTTGTTACAATTGACCAGTCTATTTCGTACTAGCTTTAATAAATTATAATTATTTTGTGGCATTTTAGAATTTGCACTTTAAAATTTCAACTCTTCAGGTTGAAAAATAAGAGAGATACAGATGTGTAAATGTGGCAATGTTTTTTAAGAAATTTTTGAAAAAAGTCAAATATCTCAAATGGTTGAGAAAAATGACATAACATGTTAGTAGAACCTACCATAAAATTTGACGAGCAATCTAGATCCCGTAATAAAAAACGCCATCTTCCATTTCAAATAAGAAAGTTGACGTTTACTTCCGGTATAACTGGAAGTCCCATACTAACCTCAATATTTTCAGTGAACTGGAAATTTTGAGAAATTTTCACGTGCGTGAATTTTCAGAATTCAATTGTGAGCCGTACTCCAGAAACGGCTAATGGAAGGTCTATGTGGGACACCCTGTAGTGTTCAGAATCTTGAAGTTAGCCATATGTTTCAATGACTAGCGGAAAACAGATACCTGTTATGAATTTTAAATAGTTTCATTGTTGAAAGACTGAATTTTCTGTGGCTTGCACTTTTATTAGTCAATGTTCCATGGTTGAAAGTACATAATACTTGAGTACAGTTCTTTCACGTGTGTACTGAAGTTTTTCTTTTATTTCACATTTCGCATTGGTTTTACATTCCTGAAGTCTATTAGTGTTAGATTGTGAAATTTGTGAGAATAATAACAAAATGGTAAGTCAGAACAATACCTATACAGTAGAATCCGGATTTAACGAGGAATCAAGGTACCAGCAATAATATCTCATAAAAACCGGATCTCGTTATATTAGAACCATAAAGTAACTACAAAAAACCTATAAGTATGTACAATGTACAAAGCTATATGTAAGTAAGACTAGATGCATTCTCGCAACAATTAGAACCGTAGACCGGTTTCGCTCTCATTAGAGCTCTTCAGTACGGCATACTAATTGTAGCAAAAATGCTACAATTAGTATGCCGTACTGAAGAGCTCTAATGAGAGCGAAACCGGTCTACGGTTCTAATTGTTGCGAGAATGCATCTAGTCTTACATACTTTGTCCCTATATTGGGGTAGAAATGGGCCAGGGCTAACAATTTTCTAAATTGTTAGTTAGTTGTATACCGTCTCTATTTTAAGCACTCTGTGTTATTTGGAGCGGGCGTGACAACATAGTACTTGGTTCCGAACTAGGTGGCGACACGTTCACCACTCACTTAGTGTTTTAAGACTGGCTATACGATAGCCATGTTATTTTTGGTGCATTTTTGCTACAATTAGTATGCCGTACTGAAGAGCTTTAATGAGAGCGAAACTGGTCTACGGTTCTAATTGTTGCGAGAATGCATCTAGTCTTACATACTTTGTCCCTATATTGGGGTAGAAATGGGCCAGGGCTAACAATTTTTTAAATTGTTAGTTAGTTGTATACCGTCTCTATTTTAAGCACTCTGTGTTATTTGGAGCGGGCGTGACAACATAGTACTTGGTTCCGAACTAGGTGGCGACACGTTCACCACTCACTTAGTGTTTTAAGACTGGCTATACTACAGCCGTGTTATTTTTGGTGCATTTTTGCTACAATTAGTATGCCGTACTGAAGAGCTCTAATGAGAGCGAAACCGGTCTACGGTTCTAATTGTTGCGAGAATGCATCTAGTCTTACATACTTTGTCCCTATATTGGGGTAGAAATGGGCCAGGGCTAACAATTTTTTAAATTGTTAGTTAGTTGTATACCGTCTCTATTTTAAGCACTCTGTGTTATTTGGAGCGGGCGTGACAACATAGTACTTGGTTCCGAACTAGGTGGCGACACGTTCACCACTCACTTAGTGTTTTAAGACTGGCTATACGATAGCCGTGTTATTTTTGGTGCATTTTTGCTACAATTAGTATGCCGTACTGAAGAGCTCTAATGAGAGCGAAACCGGTCTACGGTTCTAATTGTTGCGAGAATGCATCTAGTCTTACATACTTTGTCCCTATATTGGGGTAGAAATGGGCCAGGGCTAACAATTTTTTAAATTGTTAGTTAGTTGTATACCGTCTCTATTTTAAGCACTCTGTGTTATTTGGAGCGGGCGTGACAACATAGTACTTGGTTCCGAACTAGGTGGCGACACGTTCACCACTCACTTAGTGTTTTAAGACTGGCTATACGATAGGCGTGTTATTTTTGGTGCATTTTTGCTACAATTAGTATGCCGTACTGAAGAGCTCTAATGAGAGCGAAACCGGTCTACGGTTCTAATTGTTGCGAGAATGCATCTAGTCTTACATACTTTGTCCCTATATTGGGGTATAAATGGGCCAGGGCTAACAATTTTTTAAATTGTTAGTTAGTTGTATACCGTCTCTATTTTAAGCACTCTGTGTTATTTGGAGCGGGCGTGACAACATAGTACTTGGTTCCGAACTAGGTGGCGACACGTTCACCACTCACTTAGTGCTATATGTAAGTGTACATACCGGACTACTCCCCTATGAACCTTTCCACCAATATTGAAATTCAACTGTAACTGTCTAGTTTGAATGAATAATTTTATTCACAGAAACACAATTACATCACTATATATACTGTACATTATTAATGAATCTGATTTCATACATACCATAAAAAGTAGTGTGGGATTTTCATTTGTACTGTCGATTTTTCTGTTTTCTTCTTTTCCAAAGTTTTCTATGGAAGTTAAAGGATTCCTAAAATTTAATTCCGCTATTCAATAGAAGGCATGAGCTTTAATGTAAATGAAACAAGAAATGCGTGGGATTTTGCACTGATAATTGGTATGGTGTTAGATGTACAAATAAATATCAAAGTTTGGTTTTGTTTATTGAAAAATGTTGAATTTATATAATGTGAATGACTGAATTTATTAGAAAAATACTGAAATTATATAAAACAGAATGACTATGTGTTTCGTGATGGATTGTAGCAGTTCAAATGAAATTACTTGTGTTCAGACTGATAGCAGATAAGTAATGTACCTAACTTTGGTTTTGTTGGATAACTTCCATCGATTGACCACATCAGAGAAGGCCTGGGGGTGATTTAAGGCTGCCCAGACCATTGAAAGACTCTGTCGGACCTCTGCCTGGCTTGGTCTTGCGGATTGCTTGTATGTGGCTCTTTAAAGTTGTTGTTGAATGCTGGTTGCCAGATGTAGCAGATGTCCCATCACCAAAGGTACTTTACTTCATGGTGTAGAAATCATAAATGAGAAAGAAAAAACAAAGAACGGGATGGCTGCAACAATTAATTTGTATAAGTATCTGTTGATTGTTGTCCACTTCTCTTCTGACTGATGTGCTCCAGAGCTTTCCCTTGAGTGTTTCTCTGACTAAGAACACAAGTGTCTTTACTTACCGTAGTAATGGCCGCACAAGTGCTCGCTGTATTGATTGATTATATGGTTACAAACTTGCCGCGGTCCTCTATCGAGTGTCATCTGGTAGATCCAAATAAAGCTGATCATTTTGGTCATATCTTGAGGATCAAATTTGATACAAGATTAAATAAAATCAAAGCAAATTTGTACATAAAAAAGACAATTCTAAATTACTTTACCATTGATGAATTTAATCTCCTGTTGGGACGACTGGACTGGTACTGCCGCTTAGTGTTGATGATGCCTGCAGTTTCTTTATTGGTGGCGTTTTGTACTGTTTCAATGTGAGCTGTCTAGTTAGAACTGTTAAGTTGACTAACCATTTTTAAATCTCATGAGTAAATCAGTCTCACCTCCATTGATCCTTTCGTGAAGTTGCTGCAGCACACTTTTTAAATAGACTTGCTGTAAGGGTAGTCTTGTCAGAACTAACAACATTTTTGAAGTCGGTGGAATCTTTCAGTGTTCTTGATTTTTTAGGTACAGAAGCAATTGTCTTCACTGGGCAGGCGAATCCGTATGGGACGTGATCTTGACGGGTCTCCAGAATAGAATGAATTAGCTGAAGAGGGTGTGAACCTGAGAGACTTGCATAGACAGATGAATGTGTTGAGAAGTGACGGTAAATGAAGATAAACTTTAGAAAAGAAATCACAGAGCAAACATAATAAATGCTAAACGAAGATACAATAAAGATAAAATAAACGTAGCTTCAAATAAATCTAGGGAAGGCCTCTGTATTGACCCTTGAGTTTATTTATTCTGATTTGTTTAGTTCGTAAGGTTGAACAAAACTATTTGTGGAGGCTTCTGTCCTGTATTTGTGACAATGGCCTCTGTATTGACCCTTGAGTTTATTTATTCTGATTTGTTCAGTTCCTAAGGTTGAACAAAGCTATTTGTGGAGGCTTCTGTCCTGTATTTGTCACAATGGCCTATGTATTGACCCTTGGGTTTATTTATTCTGATTTGTTCAGTTCCTAAGGTTGAACAAAACTATTTGTGGAGGCTTCTGTCCTGTATTTGTCACAATGGCCTTTGTATTGACCCTTGGGTTTATTTATTCTGATTTGTTTAGTTCCTAAGGTTGAACAAAGCTATTTGTGGACGCTTCTGTCCTGTATTTGTGACAATGGCCTCTGTATTGACCCTTGAGTTTATTTATTCTGATTTGTTCAGTTCGTAAGGTTGAACAAAGCTATTTGTGGCCGCTTCTGTCCTGTATTTGTGACAATGGCCTCTGTATTGACCCTTGAGTTTATTTATTCTGATTTGTTTAGTTCGTAAGGTTGAACAAAACTATTTGTGGACGCTTCTGCCCTGTATTTGTCACAATGGCCTTTGTATTGACGCTTGAGTTTATTTATTCTGATTTGTTTAGTTCGTAAGGTTGAACAAAACTATTTGTGGAGGCTTCTGTCCTGTATTTGTCACAATGGCCTATGTATTGACCCTTGGGTTTATTTATTCTGATTTGTTCAGTTCCTAAGGTTGAACAAAACTATTTGTGGAGGCTTCTGTCCTGTATTTGTCACAATGGCCTTTGTATTGACCCTTGGGTTTATTTATTCTGATTTGTTTAGTTCCTAAGGTTGAACAAAGCTATTTGTGGACGCTTCTGTCCTGTATTTGTGACAATGGCCTCTGTATTGACCCTTGAGTTTATTTATTCTGATTTGTTCAGTTCGTAAGGTTGAACAAAGCTATTTGTGGACGCTTCTGTCCTGTATTTGTGACAATGGCCTCTGTATTGACCCTTGAGTTTATTTATTCTGATTTGTTTAGTTCGTAAGGTTGAACAAAACTATTTGTGGACGCTTCTGCCCTGTATTTGTCACAATGGCCTATGTATTGACCCTTGGGTTTATTTATTCTGATTTGTTCAGTTCCTAAGGTTGAACAAAACTATTTGTGGAGGCTTCTGTCCTGTATTTGTCACAATGGCCTTTGTATTGACCCTTGGGTTTATTTATTCTGATTTGTTCAGTTCCTAAGGTTGAACAAAACTATTTGTGGAGGCTTCTGTCCTGTATTTGTCACAATGGCCTTTGTATTGACCCTTGGGTTTATTTATTCTGATTTGTTCAGTTCCTAAGGTTGAACAAAGCTATTTGTGGAGGCTTCTGTCCTGTATTTGTCACAATGGCCTTTGTATTGACCCTTGGGTTTATTTATTCTGATTTGTTCAGTTCCTAAGGTTGAACAAAACTATTTGTGGAGGCTTCTGTCCTGTATTTGTCACAATGGCCTTTGTATTGACCCTTGGGTTTATTTATTCTGATTTGTTCAGTTCCTAAGGTTGAACAAAACTATTTGTGGAGGCTTCTGTCCTGTATTTGTCACAATGGCCTTTGTATTGACCCTTGGGTTTATTTATTCTGATTTGTTTAGTTCCTAAGGTTGAACAAAGCTATTTGTGGACGCTTCTGTCCTGTATTTGTGACAATGGCCTCTGTATTGACCCTTGAGTTTATTTATTCTGATTTGTTCAGTTCGTAAGGTTGAACAAAGCTATTTGTGGACGCTTCTGTCCTGTATTTGTGACAATGGCCTCTGTATTGACCCTTGAGTTTATTTATTCTGATTTGTTTAGTTCGTAAGGTTGAACAAAACTATTTGTGGACGCTTCTGCCCTGTATTTGTCACAATGGCCTATGTATTGACCCTTGGGTTTATTTATTCTGATTTGTTCAGTTCCTAAGGTTGAACAAAACTATTTGTGGAGGCTTCTGTCCTGTATTTGTCACAATGGCCTTTGTATTGACCCTTGGGTTTATTTATTCTGATTTGTTCAGTTCCTAAGGTTGAACAAAACTATTTGTGGAGGCTTCTGTCCTGTATTTGTCACAATGGCCTTTGTATTGACCCTTGGGTTTATTTATTCTGATTTGTTCAGTTCCTAAGGTTGAACAAAGCTATTTGTGGAGGCTTCTGTCCTGTATTTGTCACAATGGCCTTTGTATTGACCCTTGGGTTTATTTATTCTGATTTGTTCAGTTCCTAAGGTTGAACAAAACTATTTGTGGAGGCTTCTGTCCTGTATTTGTCACAATGGCCTTTGTATTGACCCTTGGGTTTATTTATTCTGATTTGTTCAGTTCCTAAGGTTGAACAAAACTATTTGTGGAGGCTTCTGTCCTGTATTTGTCACAATGGCCTTTGTATTGACCCTTGGGTTTATTTATTCTGATTTGTTCAGTTCCTAAGGTTGAACAAAACTATTTGTGGAGGCTTCTGTCCTGTATTTGTCACAATGGCCTTTGTATTGACCCTTGGGTTTATTTATTCTGATTTGTTCAGTTCCTAAGGTTGAACAAAGCTATTTGTGGAGGCTTCTGTCCTGTATTTGTCACAATGGCCTTTGTATTGACCCTTGGGTTTATTTATTCTGATTTGTTTAGTTCCTAAGGTTGAACAAAGCTATTTGTGGACGCTTCTGTCCTGTATTTGTGACAATGGCCTCTGTATTGACCCTTGAGTTTATTTATTCTGATTTGTTCAGTTCGTAAGGTTGAACAAAGCTATTTGTGGCCGCTTCTGTCCTGTATTTGTGACAATGGCCTCTGTATTGACCCTTGAGTTTATTTATTCTGATTTGTTTAGTTCGTAAGGTTGAACAAAACTATTTGTGGACGCTTCTGCCCTGTATTTGTCACAATGGCCTTTGTATTGACGCTTGAGTTTATTTATTCTGATTTGTTTAGTTCGTAAGGTTGAACAAAACTATTTGTGGAGGCTTCTGTCCTGTATTTGTGACAATGGCCTCTGTATTGACCCTTGAGTTTATTTATTCTGATTTGTTTAGTTCCTAAGGTTGAACAAAACTATTTGTGGAGGCTTCTGTCCTGTATTTGTGACAATGGCCTCTGTATTGACCCTTGGGTTTATTTATTCTGATTTGTTTAGTTCCTAAGGTTGAACAAAACTATTTGTGGCCGCTTCTGTCCTGTATTTGTGACAATGGCCTCTGTATTGACCCTTGAGTTTATTTATTCTGATTTGTTTAGTTCCTAAGGTTGAACAAAGCTATTTGTGGACGCTTCTGTCCTGTATTTGTGACAATGGCCTCTGTATTGACCCTTGAGTTTATTTATTCTGATTTGTTTAGTTCGTAAGGTTGAACAAAGCTATTTGTGGCCGCTTCTGTCCTGTATTTGTGACAATGGCCTCTGTATTGACCCTTGAGTTTATTTATTCTGATTTGTTTAGTTCGTAAGGTTGAACAAAACTATTTGTGGACGCTTCTGCCCTGTATTTGTCACAATGGCCTATGTATTGACCCTTGGGTTTATTTATTCTGATTTGTTCAGTTCCTAAGGTTGAACAAAACTATTTGTGGAGGCTTCTGTCCTGTATTTGTCACAATGGCCTTTGTATTGACGCTTGAGTTTATTTATTCTGATTTGTTTAGTTCGTAAGGTTGAACAAAACTATTTGTGGAGGCTTCTGTCCTGTATTTGTCACAATGGCCTTTGTATTGACCCTTGGGTTTATTTATTCTGATTTGTTTAGTTCCTAAGGTTGAACAAAACTATTTGTGGAGGCTTCTGTCCTGTATTTGTCACAATGGCCTTTGTATTGACCCTTGGGTTTATTTATTCTGATTTGTTCAGTTCGTAAGGTTGAACAAAGCTATTTGTGGCCGCTTCTGTCCTGTATTTGTGACAATGGCCTCTGTATTGACCCTTGAGTTTATTTATTCTGATTTGTTCAGTTCGTAAGGTTGAACAAAGCTATTTGTGGCCGCTTCTGTCCTGTATTTGTGACAATGGCCTCTGTATTGACACTTGAGTTTATTTATTCTGATTTGTTTAGTTCGTAAGGTTGAACAAAACTATTTGTGGACGCTTCTGCCCTGTATTTGTCACAATGGCCTATGTATTGACCCTTGGGTTTATTTATTCTGATTTGTTCAGTTCCTAAGGTTGAACAAAACTATTTGTGGAGGCTTCTGTCCTGTATTTGTCACAATGGCCTTTGTATTGACCCTTGGGTTTATTTATTCTGATTTGTTTAGTTCCTAAGGTTGAACAAAGCTATTTGTGGACGCTTCTGTCCTGTATTTGTGACAATGGCCTCTGTATTGACCCTTGAGTTTATTTATTCTGATTTGTTCAGTTCGTAAGGTTGAACAAAGCTATTTGTGGCCGCTTCTGTCCTGTATTTGTGACAATGGCCTCTGTATTGACCCTTGAGTTTATTTATTCTGATTTGTTTAGTTCGTAAGGTTGAACAAAACTATTTGTGGAGGCTTCTGTCCTGTATTTGTCACAATGGCCTATGTATTGACCCTTGGGTTTATTTATTCTGATTTGTTCAGTTCCTAAGGTTGAACAAAACTATTTGTGGAGGCTTCTGTCCTGTATTTGTCACAATGGCCTTTGTATTGACCCTTGGGTTTATTTATTCTGATTTGTTTAGTTCCTAAGGTTGAACAAAGCTATTTGTGGACGCTTCTGTCCTGTATTTGTGACAATGGCCTCTGTATTGACCCTTGAGTTTATTTATTCTGATTTGTTCAGTTCGTAAGGTTGAACAAAGCTATTTGTGGCCGCTTCTGTCCTGTATTTGTGACAATGGCCTCTGTATTGAGCCTTGAGTTTATTTATTCTGATTTGTTTAGTTCGTAAGGTTGAACAAAACTATTTGTGGACGCTTCTGCCCTGTATTTGTCACAATGGCCTTTGTATTGACGCTTGAGTTTATTTATTCTGATTTGTTTAGTTCGTAAGGTTGAACAAAACTATTTGTGGAGGCTTCTGTCCTGTATTTGTGACAATGGCCTTTGTATTGACGCTTGAGTTTATTTATTCTGATTTGTTTAGTTCCTAAGGTTGAACAAAGCTATTTGTGGAGGCTTCTGTCCTGTATTTGTGACAATGGCCTTTGTATTGACCCTTGGGTTTATTTATTCTGATTTGTTTAGTTCCTAAGGTTGAACAAAGCTATTTGTGGAGGCTTCTGTCCTGTATTTGTGACAATGGCCTTTGTATTGACCCTTGGGTTTATTTATTCTGATTTGTTTAGTTCCTAAGGTTGAACAAAGCTATTTGTGGAGGCTTCTGTCCTGTATTTGTCACCATGGCCTTTGTATTGACCCTTGGGTTTATTTATTCTGATTTGTTCAGTTCGTAAGGTTGAACAAAGCTATTTGTGGAGGCTTCTGTCCTCTATTTGTCACAATGGCCTTTGTATTGACGCTTGAGTTTATTTATTCTCATTTATTTAGTTTGAAAGGTCGGATAAACCTAATTTGTGGACACTTCGGTATGCTCTGCCAAGTCAGGTAATTGTAACTGTATCATTACTCGACTGCTTACACAGCTTACATTCTATTATGTTTTCATTATATCTAGGTCAAAGATTTCTGATATAATATCAATGATAATCCTATACCAAATGAATTTTTTTAAGCTTATTATATTGGCCCTTTTGTACTTGTTCCCAAACAACCATAATCCACTTGCTGTGACTTTAATAATAAAATTTCTGTGAGACACTAAAACATAATAAAAATCTTTATTTACTTGTTCCTAGATTCTGTGGATGATAAGCTGGACAAATTCAACACCATTGAAACTAGAGAAGAGGAAGATCCCAACAAAGATTATCTGGACAAAGTTAACCTTTTACGAGACACCCACAAGAAAATACGTGACGGTTACGACCACTTATCCCGTCTAGCATCCAAAGGTCCTGGAAGTAAAGACTTTGTTGAACCTAAAGTGCAGGGGCTATGGAAGATCGCTTTGGAAAGCAACTTCACTCCAGATGAGTTGAACTCGTTAAAAACAGAGCTGCTGCATTATGAAAACAGGCTACTCAAACTCAGGCATCTCCAAGCCGAAGCAGCTCTCAATGAAGAGAAACACCAGAAGAAGGTGGCTGCTACAGGTGAGAAGTCTGAAGGTATGAAAATGATGGATGATGCCATTAAAAAGTCTGCAAGAAAAGTCGAGAAGATTCATCTCGATATCGAGACGCGAATTATGCAGAGGCACCTTGAATTGTAAATTATTTATTTGTACTTGCTTTGTGATAGATATTTTATGGTTTTTTAGTTCATATATATATATATATATATATATATATATATATATATATATATATATATATATATATATATATATATATATATATATATATATATGTTTCTATTGTAAATAATACGTACTAAGAGTGTAACGAGTTTAACAGGTTCAGCACCATAGCATACACCGGTGTCTGCTGTGCTGACTTTGGCCTGGGCCATGGCATACACCGGTGTCTGACACAACTATACTAATTTATCGATTTCGCCTGGCCGAGCACACATGATCTTATATTATACATACTAGCGTGTCTGCTACGGCCCCACACTATAGGAAATGAATATCAGGCTCCGAGTAGCAATTTTGATGTTTCAAAAAAAATATGATTTTGTAAAAATACGTGCAAATAAATAAGATATGTGAATGAAACAAGCTTTGTTTATTTATAAATGTACAAAATGTTATACCTAATATGAAAATTGTTAAAAGTACCATTATATTATGAAAACAATTTCAACTTATTCTAAAAAATACACACAAATAAATAAAATACCTCAAATGAGCAAATGAAAAGAATTTTTGTCTTGTCACAAAATATTTATTTATTTATTTATTTATTTATTTATTTATTTATTGAATACATGCCCAACAGGATAATCCCATTAATAGGACACGAAACAAAAAGAACAATATGAACAAAAAATACTTCTAAAACAAAACTAAACTACTGTGCAAAACATCACAAGGAAGAAATTCCACAAAACAGTACATAAAATGGCCTTAATAACTGACAAAGTAATATATAGCCACCCTACGAATAACTGCCGCACAAGTTTGCAATATCATTAAAGTCAGAGCTCATTGTGTACACAGGTGATTTCATATACGAGTTAGTCCTTGGTATTGGAGGCTTAAACACTCTCACCACTCTTGATGCAGCCCGTGGAACTGAGAAATTTAATTGCATCAATAAGTCTGGACAATCAACTTTACCATGAAACAAGTTATGCAGGAACATCACAGATGCAACTTCTACGCGAATACAAACTGGGTATGCCAGTTTACAAAAGCAATTGGTCATGATCGCATCCCCTCTGTGGGTAGGTACCATATGCCCTATATACAAGGTGTTTTGAAAACTTATGCTGAACATCTTCCAGAGCACCAATATGAACACTATAAAAGGGATCAAAAATCAAGCTACAATATTCAAGCCTCGATCGAATATAGGCAAAATAAAGAATTTTCAAGCTATCCAAATTGGAAAATGATCTGCTATTCCTCATAATGAAACCCATCAACTTCAAACCGAATGCTGTGATTGTTTGTATATGTCCAGTGAAACTTAAATGTTCATCATATAATTCATCATATGCCAAGATTCTTGTGCGTTTCAGTCCTAGCCAATGGTACACCACCCACTTTGTAGGGAAAAGCTATACGGCTGTTTTTTCTAGTGTATGTCATCACTTTGCACTTCGAGACATTTAATTCAAGTCTGTTCTCAACACACCAGAGCTGCAAGTTGTCAAGTTCCACCTGGAGTCTTGAACAGTCACCAATATCGTGAACACTGGTGTATAATTTGAGATCATCAGCAAATAATAGATGATTACCAGAAATTACAGAGCTTATGTCGTTGATAAATAACAAAAAGAGGAGCGGGCCAAGATTGGAACCCTGTGGAACGCCGGAGCCAGCAGTGAAGGGTTCAGATTTAAATCCATTATAAAAAACATATTGCACACGGATAGTCAAGTAGGATCGAAAGAATTCTATCAGCCGTTGATCAGGGCCCGCCAAATGCAGCTTGTACAAAAGTGTTGAGTGGTCAACACGATCGAATGCTTTGGAGAAGTCTGTATAAATTACATCCATCTGACCCCGTCGATCCAAAGCTTCACTTACATACTGTGTGAACATGGATAAATTTGTCAGTGTTGAGCTCCCCTCCATAAACCCATGCTGGTATTGTGACAAGCGACACTTCACGGCAGGATAGATACAACTATACAGAACTGCCTCAAAAATTTTAGCAAAATTACATAGGATAGCTATAGGCCTGTAGTTGCTGACCCTCGAACGTTCCCCAGACTTAAAAACAAGACAGATCCGAGCAACCTTCCAAACCTCAGGGAAGCAATGTGTGCGCAGCAACAGGTTAAGTAGGGTTCTAAGAGGTTTAATAAAAGCATGTGCACAGTCCTTAATCAAGAAGGATGGCACCAAATCTGGTCCAGCAGTCCAGCTTCTTGATGGCTTTAAGAATTTCCTTATCACCAATCACTGTCACACTGACTGCCATATGCCATGGTCCAGAGGTATCCACTGGTTCAGTGATGCATTGAGGATGGTACACACTTTTAAAATGGTTTTCAAAACAATTAACAATTGTTTGTGGTTTATTATAAACCATGCCATTTTTGTTAGACACAGTACTTGGAATGTTACTTGCTCGTCTCCTTTCCTGTACGTGAAACCAAAATCTGGATGGATCAACCTTAAGAGACTCTTCAGTTCCACGGACATACTCAGCATATGCCTCTCGTAGCTTGTTTTTAACTATAGATCTAAGAAGACTATACTCTGCATGATCACTATCACGTTTATGCCTCCTATATCTTGCATAGCACCTCTCCTTATTTTTTATATCATTTATTACTTCATTAGTAAACCAGGGAGGAAATTTTCTAGATGACCTCCTGCACTGAGGAACATGTTCAAAGATACTGTAAAGTCTGCCATAAAAGTAACTACAAGCCTCATCAGCGGTAGTAAAGGACTCCAGTTGAGACCAATCTTCATCAAGTATTGCAGCATACAATGCAGGGTAATTGGCCTTTCGAAAGTTGTAAGAGACCTGGTTGTTACATGGAAAGTATTTAGGATCATTGTAACTTTTCCCGAATTCAGGCAATATGCCTAAAGCAGGGTGATATGCATCCTCGGGCACTAGTGGATCCATATCATGGAGAACCGAGCAATTACAACTGGCAAGCACAAGGTCAAGGAGCCTATTGTTTCTATTGGAAATATTATTAAACTGTGACATTTAAAAAATTTGAAAAATCATGGATAGCTTTGGTTTTAGCATCAGTCATTTGTCCATAAACTGAGGTGCATTAAATTCACCAATAATAACCAAATTTTCCAACAGCGAAATCACAGACTGTTCCAGCACATTAAGGAAAAGTTCCATCTGCACTGCTGACACATATGGTGGTATGTATATATATATATATATATATATATATATATATATATATATATATATATATATATATATATATATATATATATATATATATATATATATATATATATATATATATATATATATATATATATATATATATATATATATATATATATATATATATATACACAAACCACATGAAACACAATCTGATCCAAAGCGCACCTGCACGCAACAATATCAATAACTGGTACTGCCTCCAGAATAGAATAAAGAAATATAAATCATATAATACTTCAAAAAGTGAACATTTTGCAAAAAAAAGTTGCTTGCAATTTCAGTTTTTTATTAAACATATTGAAACACTCTATGCAGTACCTAGGATTTCCCTCACAATTACTACAGTATGTTATCACCCTTTTACTTTATTTTTCTCCAACAACCCTTCTTGTTTTTTCATATAACATCCTCTTCAATATTGTCTATTCTCTAGAGCCTTGCAATTTAATTTTGTGAAAACATGGAAACGAAGACTCTGTGATATCTTGGGATCATCTTTTACTTTTTCTGATTCAAACATCAACAAATCTTCCACAACGGATATACGAAAGTCTCATATAGATAAATCACTCTCTTCCACCTCCCGAAAAATGCAGTGGGCGTTCATCATGGAAGTGCCCAAAAGTATTTCAATAGCCACGTTTTTATACCAACGAATTGATCGTCTCAAGGCTGTGCTATAGCTTGAAATCTGATCAGAGATGTCAATTGAACGTTTACCCTTGTTGTAATCTCTAATTGCCTTTGGTTTATTAATTTTCTCTCACGTCTTTGCACTTGAACTGTCTCATTGCTATGACAAGTAGAAAGAACAAGTACGTCTCGTTTGTCTTGCCATTTGAGGACACATATTTCCCTCTCATTTTCCTGAGCTACCACTTCATATTTTTTTAGCTTCGTTCTTATAACCTAATTGGGATTTCCCTTTCGGTTGCTACATGTTCATACTCCGGCATCCAATGCACGACTGACACACAGTTGACCTTGCTGCGTGTTTCGGCGTGTCTGCCAATAAGTCCATTTTATGGAAGCCAAAGCAGACACCCGTGTCTGCTTTAATTTTGACAGGGCTAAAGCAGATCCCGGTGTCTGCTGTGTTTTTCTCAAAAAATTGCAAGAAAAAAGTGTTGAAAAGTTACGGAATGCATATAAAATAAGCCAAACTAGAGCAATTCCACAAAAAAACATGTTGGTGAAAATTTTGCCAGAAATGGTATGGCGCTTAACCTGTTAATATATTAAATAGCAATAAAACAAGATTAATAATAAAGCATGAGGCTTCAAACAAATAGGGCGTGGGTTTTCGCCACTCGGATTTGTTTACATTATTTATTACAAAATAAAATACTGAGTGTTAACAATGTTAGTTAATTTAAAAACACAATGATACTTGACAAATTGCAAGAGCTTAGAAGCATTTAAAAAATTGAAATATAAATTTAATTGAATTTATACGGGAAAACCCCACTAAGTGCTACAATACAAGTAAAAGTACAGGGTGAGTATTATAAATGATAACCTCCCTTTATTTTCATTATTTCTGAGAAAATTAATTCGTTCAAAAACTTATTTTGAACAATTTTCAACGTAGTTTCTGAATCTGCTATCGCTTTTCAAGAATTTTGAAAAATGTACGAGGTGGAACAAAAAATATAGTTTTTTTAAATAGAACACCCTGTATTTTTTTACATATTAAAATTTATCAATTTTTTCTGATAACAAAAATATATATTTATAGCACATTTGGATAAGCAGTTTTTAAGTTATGATGAAATATGTAAAACGACAAATCTGTTTACGTATTACTCAATAATATACGAAGTAGCCTTTGGAAACAAAATTTTAATTTTGTATACAAACATCAAATAATTAGTTTATCCTAAAAATATGATTTGTCAATATTTAGTTAATTATTATACAAAACTAGCTAAGATATCTATTCAGTGATTGTCACAACAAAATATATAACAAAACCATACACAAGGAAACAAATAAAAGTATCAAACTTACAAAAATTAGAAAATAATATAAAGATTTACATTGTATCTTTTATATAACTTCCGTTGTTTTCTAAGCATTTGAAACATCGCCGTAAAAAATTTTATCACACATCTTCAGATACCGCTGCTTTTTGTTAAAAAAATTTATTTCTCGTCGTATAAGCTGTTTTAATTGCATAGTGTCCCCGACAGTTCTTCACTATAAATATTGTTCTTGAGAGCACCCCAAAGGAAATAATCTAGCGGATTTAAATCGGGGATTTGAGCCGGCCAATGGATGGGACACATTTTTTCCTATCCAGAGGTCATATTTTTGGTTTAAGTAGTTCGTCACAGGTCTACCGTTATGTGGGGGAGCTCCGTCTTGCTGCCAGATTGCTCTTAAATTTAGAATAACTGGCAAGTTATCCAAATATTCCTCAACTTGCTCTTGTAGCAAATTGAGATAAACTACACATGTCAGATTTGTATGTAAAAAAAAATGGACCAATTATTTTGTTTTGGTGTATCCCACACCACACACTGACAGTTTTACGTCCTTGTTCTTTTATTTGCTTTACCATATGTGAATTTTCTGTACCCCAATGATGTTTGTTATGTCTATTAAACAAACCAGCTGTAGAAAAGGACGACTCATCAGTCCAAAACACATTTCGCAAAAAAATCATTGTTTTCATTATATTTTTCAATAATTTGTTGGCAAAACAGTATTCTCTGTCGACGATCATTTTCGGTTAAGTGTTGAAGGGAAGAATGTGAAAAGGTTTATACTTATTTCTTTTTAAAAGTTCCATAACGCTGCTTTGGCTTACATTCAAATCTTTAGCTACAAAATAAGTAGACCGACTTGGCTCTTCTATAACCGATAATAGAATATTCATTTGTATTTCCTCACCAATAGTATTCCTCGTTTTTCTTCTATTTGCATTATTTAATGAATTTGTGTCACAAAAACTATTGTAGATTTTCTTGAATGTTCCTTTGCCAGGCACAGTCTAATTCAGATACAGTCTTCTAAGCTCCCTTTGTGAAGCAGTCATGTTTCTATTACAATATAAGAATATTTCTAAAATTCTACGCCTATTCTCTAAACTATGATAAGGCATGAGCGCTTTTTTGCACACAATAAAGATTCCTAATAGAAAAAGCACTAACAAATCTTAACCTTTTTGATGTTTATACAAAGTTAACATTTTATTTCCAAAGGCTACTTCGTATCTTAGTGAGTAATACGTAAACAGATTTGTCGTTTTACATATTTCATCATAACTTAAAAACTGCTTATCCAAATGTGCTATAAATATATATTTTTGTAATCAGAACAAATCGACAAATTATATGTAAAAAAATACAGGGTGTTCCATTTAAAAAAACTATATTTTTGTTCCACCTCGTACATTTTTTAAAATAGCAGATTCAGAAACTACATTAAAAATTGTTCAAAACATGTTTTTGAACGGATCAATTCGCCCAGAAATAACGAAAATAAAAGGGGGTTATCATTTATAATACTCACCCTGTACAAAACAAATGAAATATGCACACATAAATCTACAAAGTATCACAGCAGAACTGCTACACAAAAGATACACAGTCAGTTCAGCAGTCCACTGCAACAACAGACACAAATATATGCCTTCTGAAAGCAGACAGTGAAATACAAAAGATGTCAAAATTATCCACCTCAATGATCTCATTCATAATACGTAGATATCTATCGATAGATGAATTAAGTCCATAATTAGTGCGGTGGAATGGGCAAAAAACAAGTTATATGACCTTAACACTCTGTTAGGTACATTCAAACCGATTCTGCCCAGTATCTCATCGGAGTCCACAAAACCATTCACAATTTTGAATATAAAACAGAGTCCGGCCACTGTTCTGCGGGCTTCAAGAGAGCTCAGCATTAAGAAACTTTGTATCTCATGATCAGGTTTGGAATAACCAAGTCTGTAAGAGCAGTGCCACAGAAAGGCATGCTGCACACTTTCAACAGCCCCTGTGTGGTTGGCATAATAAGGGGACCACACTACTGATGCATACTCGAGTACACTTCTAACAATAGAACAGTAAACACATCTGATGGTATCCAATGAAAAAAGTCTACAGTTTCTCACAACAAAGCCCAAAAGTTTAGAGGCTTTCATGGTAACATTCTTTATGTGTTGTATAAAAGTCATCTGTTCATCCACTGTAACACTAAGATCCTTGATCTGGTTAACATGGGACAAAAGCTCACCGTTTACCGAATATGAAGTCCCGAACTTCCTCCCTCCTCTGAAAAAACTGATATAAGAGCATTTGCTGATACTAAGATTTAATTTGTTGTCAAAACATCATAAAGAGACCAGCTCTAAATCATCCTGCAACTCCTGCTGATCCTGAAGGTTAGTTATCACCCTAAACAGCTTTATATCATCGGCAAACAGCAGACACTCATTACCAGCAAAGATATGGACCACATCGTTAATAAAAAGATTGAATAAAAGTGGTGAACAGTGACCTCCCTACGAGACACCAGATGTCATGTAAACAACATCTGAATAAAACCCAGCAATTTTGACTCTCTGGGGTCTACCAGTCAGAAAACTCTCAAACCAGGCCACGAAACAATCGTTGAAGCCAAGCCCGTGTAATTTAGATAGCAGGAGTGAATCATCGACTGTATTTTCTTAATGAAAATTCACTAAAAAAACAATAATTGTGGTGTTGTGGAAAAAAAATCATTCAATAAATGGTTCAGAATTTCACAAACAACAAACACATTGTTTCAATTATTTATCATGAAAAGGAAATAAATAATTTTTCCCTGACAGGGACAAAAATTCACTGACTCTTAGTCAATTTTCACAATTTTTCCCTGATTTCCCTGACAAAATGTTTTCTTCTACAAATTTCCCGACTTCTTGGTTTTCCAGACGTGTGGAAACCCTGATAACCCATTAGGCAAGAATAGTACCGCCAAAATGTCGTGAATTTATGAAATAAGCTGTACAGATTGTGACAAATACGTCGGAGAGACAACGAGATCTATTGAAATTAGATTCAAAGAACATTTAACTAAGATACGGTACTATAGATAGATCTTCTGTTGCCCGGTATATTTGGGATAATAACCACCACATTAGATTATATTAGATTTTATTGTAAGTGGGCTATTTCAGTCCCTCCACCGCGACCTTAGGTCTATTGTGGCTCACGTCTAATTATTTAGATTTCACCCATCAATTCCAGCTCCCTGAGGGAGTCGATCTTTTCTTGAGGGTGAGAGTTTGTTTGGCAGGCGTACTGCCATCTGAGTGAAGTCGCTTGCCCGTTTTGAAGCTCAAAGAGAGATAACCTCTCTCCAAGTTCGTCTGGACCCGACATCCGTCAGTGCTTGCCTCGAGGCGGTTTTATGAAGTCCCGCTCTCGAGCAGCATCTAATCTCCAGTTGTAATCCACCCCTAGAGATCTCAGCTCCCCCCAGGCTCTTCCAAACCTGACACCTAATAGTGTTAAGACTCAAGGCAACATTCCATCGAGTTCCGCTCCCGAGCATCACTCCAGCGGGGCCGTCCGTCTGTTTCGTAGCACACTGTATGGGTTCCAAACTCCGGGTGTTTACCACTCATCAGAGATCAGAGCCCCCGAGACGTCTGGACACACGACACACGGCAGGGTTCAATCCAGGGCGGTATCATCTGGAACCCCGCTCCCGAGTAACAACCAAGCGAGGCAAATTGTCAGTCTCTGAGGCCACAGTGGAGGCGCCAAACTCCGGGTGCATATCACTCCGCAGAGATGCCTGCCTCCCCCCCTGCCTCACCTGCACCAGACCCCCGCCAGTGTTTCCTTGACTCGAGACGGTATCATGAAGTCCCGCCCTCGAGCAGTATCCAGGCAGGGTCGTTAGCCTGTATCGATGCTCACAGAGTAGGCCCAAGTCTCCAGGTGCAATCCACCCCTAGAGACCCCAGCCACCTCCGGGTTCGTTGAGGTCCAACACCTGCCAGTGTTAGCTTAAATTTCACCCAACAAATCGAGCTTCCGACAGGAGACGACCCCTGCAAGGTGAAACTTTGTTTGACAGATGTACTGCCATCTGAGCGAAGTCGCTTGCCCGTCTCAAAACTCAAAGAGAGATAATCTCTCTCCGAGTTCGTCTGGACCAGACATCCGTCAGTGTTTCACTCGGTGCAGTATCATGAAGTCCTGCATCCGAGCAGCATCCAAGTGAGGTCGTTTGTCCGTTTCGAAGCTCACAGAAGAGGCCTCAACCCTTAGTTTAATTCCACTCCTAAAGATCTCAGCTCTCCTCCGGGTTCGTCTAGACCCGACTCCCACCAGTGCTAGACTCAAGGCGACATCCCATCGAGCCCCACTCCCGAGCATCATACAAGCGAGGCCGTCCTTCCGTTCCGAAGCACACAGTGGGGGCCCCAATCTCCGGGTGTTTACCACTCATCAGAGTCGTCAACCCCCTCCGGGTCGTCTAGACACACGACACCCGCCAGCACTCAACCCAAGGCGGCACCCATACGGAACCCCGCTCCCGAGTAATAACCAAGCACGGGCAACCATCCATTTCTAAGCCCAGAGTGGAGGCCTCAAAATCCGGGTGTACATCACTCCCCAGAGTTATCCGCCTCCCTCCAGGCCCACATGGACAAGAGCCCCGCCAATTAGTCGCCTTTTACGACAGGCAGGAGTTACCTTGGGCCTATTCTTTTAGTGAGTCCCTGGACCCACTGGGGACAACCACCACATGGATAAGGAAAATTAATAAAAAATGTTAAGACCCACTGGGGACAACCACCACATAGATAAGGACAATATAAAATTAATAAAAAATGTTAAGACAGCCAGGACAGCTAAACACTTTTGAAAGTATGTATATTGCTAAATATAGTAATAATAAAAAGTGAATTAATTTGGCTCAGTCCACTATAGACCAGTTTACAAGAAACACCAGCAGAAGCACGTCCGATAGATAATAAAAAGTGTGTTCACTCAATGAAGTTTATGTGTTGGTGAGGATCGGAAGGCGGAGCCTCATTTTTGGTGTTTGTTAGATTCCACCTGGTTCAGAAGTTGCTATATATGAACATCATTGTGATTCAGTCGATCGTGTTTTGTCTGATCATCCCAATTCTGATGTCGTTGTCTGTGGGGACTACAACCTCCCAAACGTTACCTGGTATGTGTTGGTGCGTCTTTGGATCCGGTTTTTCCTGCTACTGCACAGCATGTGCCCCTGGACATTTCTTTTTCACTTGAGACTCCTCCAACTGAACCCTATGAAGAGTATTTTTATGACTATCGTAATGCCGATTATTGTGTCATGAATTATTTTCTTTCCGAACTTGACTGGGAATATCTTGAGTCATTGGAGATAAATGATGCTGTGAAATGCTTTTATGACGTTCTGTTTAATGCTGTGGATCGGTTTGGTCCAGTTAAGAGATGTAAAAAATCATGTTTCTCTCCTTGGTTTAGTGTCGAGCTTAGAGGCATGATAACTGAGAAGAAGAGGGTACACAGTCAATATAAGAAATATGGCAGAATAGATGATTATATTAGGTTTTCTGGTCTCCGAAAGGAATGTAGGAATCTTCGTGATACTTGTTACAGAAATTTTATTGCTTATACTGAGAAAACAATCCGGGTTCTTTCTGGTCTTATATTAACAAGTTGAGGATGGTTCATGATCTTCCTGAGGCTATGTATTATGATGATGTTAGGAGTGATTCTTTGCACGATTCGGTGGGTCTTTTGGCTAGTTTTTTCTCATCTGTGTATGAGGGTCAAGCTGGGAGTGTCGGTCCCGATCCTCTTTTGCATGAGTCGGTAAATATGACTGTGCCTAGTGTTACTTCTGCTGATATCATTGATCATATCTGTAGTTTGAAAGATAAACTTACTTATGGTCCAGATGGGATCCCCTCTGTTAAAATCTTGTACCTTCACCTTGGCAATTCCACTGAAAATTATCTTTAACAGGTCTTTGTTGTCTGGCGAGTTTCCACATGTTTGGAGATATTCTTATTTGATGCCCGTTCATAAGCAGGGACCAAGGCATTTGGTTACTAATTATAGAGCTGTTTGTATTCAGCCAGATATACCGAAACTTCTTGGCTTTTTTTGACTCTAGACATTTAACTTGGGAATGCAGACATGTTTTCATCGAACAACAGCATGGTTTTCTTAAAGGAAGATCTACAACAACCAACCTTCTTCTTTACCAGAATGTATTGGTCTCAGCTTTGGAGGATAGGTTACAGGTTGATTCGGTGTATACAGATTTCTCCAAAGCGTTTGATAAGGTTAATCACGCCTTATTATTGTCAAAACTTGCATTATTGGGTTTTAATGCCAATTTGTTGTCTTGGGTGTGCAGCTTCCTTACAGGTAGGTCCCAGAGTGTAAAGATCAGAAACTTCATTTCTAATAGTATTACTGTTTCTTCAGGAGTTCCTCAGGGTTCACATTGTGGACCAGTCCTTTTTAACCTTTTTATCAATGATGTCATACATTCACTTAAGCATGGTCATATTTTGATGTTTGCTGATGATATCAAAATTTTCAAGATTGTTCGTTCCAGACAGGACGCTTTACTTTTACAGGAAGACGTAAATCGTTTTGCTCGGTGGTGTGGTGACAATCTTCTGATTCTGAATGTTGATAAGTTTTTCTGCATTACATCACTAGAGCTCAGTTTCCCATTGACTTTGTGTACTTCATGGGCTCTAATGCTTTACAGAGGAAGGGAATGATTAAAGACTTGGGCATTGTATTGGATAGGGAATTATCTTTTAAGGATCACATAGAATACATAGTATCTAAGGCATATAAAATGTTAGGATTTATTCATAGATCACATCTTGATTTTTCATGCAATAGCTTGAGACTGTACTGTGGTCTGGTTCGCTCTTTGTTGGAATGATCTTCTGTAGTCTGGAGTCCGAATTACAATATTTATATCAATCAGATTGAGGCCATACAAAATAGATTCTTAAGAATTTGTGCTTAAAGAATGGGCTTGCAGAGAAATGATCTCAACTTTTCTTATTTGCGGAATCGGCTGCAATTGCAGTCACTCAGGTATGTAACATAAGAATATTATTGTTTAGTTATATTTGGTATTAATGTCAGGTTGGTTGGCACTAGTTATGTTTCTCAGCCTGTCGATATGCCATATTTATTATTATCGTTGTCAACACGCAATTATCATTCTTGTCATTCTGGTTTATGAACTATGAATAATGATTTTGTTAAAATAAATCACTTATTAACTTAGTAAAACGTTGTTATTAACTGAAACTACAACGTTACATGGTGTCAGGTGTGGTTCATTGTTCATCTCAAATAACCAGCAAAGAAAATGCCAAGTGACGAAGAAGGAGCTGCTAGGGCTAGCGTGGGAGTCCGACCGCCGAAAGCGTTCAATTTTGGGGCTGAAAATCTCTCTATCGCTTGGAAACAATGGCTACAGCAATTTGAGTGGTATGCTACAGCTACGCAATTGGGGAAAAAAGCACCTGAAATTCAAGCTGCAACTTTTATGGCAACATTAGGATCAGACGCCGTCCCAGTGTTTAACAGCTTCAATCTTACGACAGCGGCACAAAAGGATTTAGCTACATTGAAAGATAAGTTCAATTCTCATTTCATACCGAAAACAAATATCGCTTTTGAAAGATACAAATTCAATAAAGCTTGTCAAGAACAAGGTGAATCCTTTGATGAATTCGTGACAAAGGTCAGAAATTTAGCTAAAACGTGTGATTTTCAAGCACTTCATGATAGCTTGATAATGGATAAACTTGTAATTGGAATACGTTCCGATAAAGTGCGAGAAAGGTTGTTTGCGGAAGAAAACTTAACGTTGAATAAATGTTTGTCAATATGTAGAGCTAGTGAGCAAGCTACAAAGCAGCTAGCTGAGTTGAAAAGTGAAGATATTACAGTTAACAAATTCAAAACTGAAGCAAGACACAAAATCGTGCAAAACAAAGTTACGACTGAAGAATTCGATTGTAAAAGATGCGGAAAAAAACACCGACGACAAAATTGTCCAGCATTCAATAAAAGTTGTGACAACTGCTCCAAAAAAGGTCATTTTGCATCACAGTGTTGGGCTAAAACAAAATCAAAAGTCAACAAGAAGCAAGAAAAGAAAGTTAACGCTGTAGAGAATGAAGAATCAAGCAGTGATGAAGAACTGTTCATAAATTCATTGAACACAGAACTAGATGAAGATAGATGGACTGAAATTATTGAAATTAAAAGTAAAAAATTCCATATTTATCTAGACTCATGCGCTGATTGTAACGTCTTGCCTTGGAAAATAGTCAAGTATTTTAATGAAGAGTTGAAACCATCGAAAGTGAAAAGACTCATAGCATTTGGCGACAATAAACTTCAAGTTGTGGGAGAAGTCGATCTGGAAGCAACTATTAAAAATCAAACTGCAATTGTTAACTTCAAAATTGTTGATAAGAAAGTTCCTGCGATTCTAGGAAGAGAATCTTCTACTAAACTGGGCCTTATTCAAAGAGTACAAACAATTTCCATACAGTCAAATGAGAATCTGTTTAAAGGACTGGGTTGCCTCAAAAATTTTGAATATGATATTGATTTGGTAGAAAATCCTAATTTCCACATCAGGGCCCCTCGAAAAATACCACATTCACTTCATAAGGATGTTAAACGTGAACTGGATGCAATGGTTAAAATGGATGTGATCGAACCAGTCAGTGAGCCAACACCAGTGGTCAGCCCAATGGTTATTGTCAAGAAAAATAATAAAATCAGACTTTGCCTTGATCCGACTGATGTCAATAAAAATATTTTAAGAAGAAGGTTTCCCTTAACAACAGTGGAAGAAATTGCAGCTAAATTAAAGGACTCAAAGTATTTTACATTGTTAGATTGTAAGAGAGGATTCTGGCAAATCAAAGTTACAAAGCGCACCCAACAGTATTTGACATTCGCAACGCCATGGGGAAGATATTCATGTAAAAGATTACCATTTGGCCTCGCTTCAGCACCAGAACTATTTCAGAAAATCATGTCTGATTTATTAAAGGACATTTCAAACGTAGAATGCTCTATGGATGATATTTTAATTTATGCCAAATCCAAAGAAGAGTTAAGAAAAATAACTGAAAAAGTATTACAAGTTATTCAAGATTCTGGATTAAAGCTCAACAAAGAGAAATGCAAATTTGAAGTGAAGAAAATCAATTTTCTGGGTCACGTGATAACAGAAACAGGACTTGAAAGTGATCCTGAGAAGATTTCAGCGATTAAAACAATGAAGACTCCTGAAAATAAGAAACAACTTCAAAGACTGTTAGGTATGGTAACCTATCTAATCAAGTTTATTCCAAATCTGTCAGAAATTACGCAACCACTACGTGAATTATTAAAAAAAGATGTCGTATGGCACTGGGAACAGGAACAAGAAGTAGCAGTCAAGAAAATTAAAGAACTTCTAACTTCGCCGCCAGTCCTAAAGTTCTATGATGTAAATAAAGACGTAACGCTGTCAGTAGACGCAAGTTCATATAGTTTGGGAGCTGTCTTAATGCAAGAAAATCAACCAGTCGCTTATGCATCGAAAGCACTAACGCCAGCCCAACAGAATTACCCACAAATTGAAAAAGAAGCAGTGGCTATCAAATTTGGGTGTAAAAAATTCCACGAATACATCTATGGCAAAAAGCTATTAGTAGAAACAGACCATAAGCCTTTGGAAACAATTTTCAAGAAACCAATTCAAAGTGCTCCTCCTAGACTTCAAAAAATATTACTCGAACTAACATCTTATAGGCCAGAAGTAAAATATGTCAAAGGAAGTGACATTCCTATTGCAGATGCTTTAAGCCGTGACTGTAATAATCAAGAAATCGTGACCAAAGAAGAAAAAGATGAAGAGGAAGTAGTAATTGCCTTAGCCATGTCTGAGACTGCGCAATCTGAAATCACAACAGCTACAGAAGCTGATGAAGAGTTGAAAATTCTCAAGAGATTTATTCTAAATGGTTGGCCAGATAGCATCAAGGAGTTACCACAGACTATTCGCCACTATTTCAATTTTCGAGAAGAACTCTCAATTTACAACAATCTAATTTTTAAGAATGACCGAATCATAATTCCTCAGTCAAAAATTCACCACATGTTGAAACAAATACATGCTGGTCATTTTGGAATTCAAAGCAGCTTAAGAAGAGCCAGACAACTACTGTATTGGAGAGGGATGCATGAAGATATTTCTAACTTTGTAAATAAGTGCAGTATTTGTCAGCAGACTCAAAGTTCAAATCCAAAACAACCAATTTTGACGAAACCCATTCCAGACTTGCCATGGCAAATAGTCGCAAGTGATTTGTTTACATACTCTAATCGTGACTATATAGTGATAACTGATAGTTACTCCGGTTATTTAGACTTCAAACGACTTAAAAATTTAACGTCCCAAGAAATCATCAAACACTTAAAAGACTGGTTTTCAGTGCATGGAATTCCGGAAGTTTTCGAATCAGACAATGGTCCACAGTATTGTTCTCAAGAATTTAAGAAGTTTACAAAAATTTGGGGTTTCAACCACATTACTTCAAGCCCTCGATTTCCACGTGCAAATGGCTTAGCAGAGAAAAGCGTTGCCATTGCGAAATCAATCTTAAGAAAATGTGAGCTTGACAACTCTGACGTGCAACTTGCCTTATTAAATCACAGAAATATCCCACGAACTGAAGAATTGGGTTCACCAGCTCAAAGACTGATGAGTAGAATTACAAGAACACAAATTCCAATATCAAACGAACAATTGGCTCCTAAAGTTGTTCGTAATGTATCTGTAAATTTATCACTTGCTCGAAACAAACAGAAAAAGTATGCCGATAAATGTTCAAAACCAACAAAACCGTTAAACAAAGGAGATCGGATCAGAATGCAAATTGGTAAGCGAAATTGGAAAGAAGGAGTGGTTGATGAAACCCTAAATGAAAGATCTTACAATGTCACGCTTAAAGATGGTTCGACTTATTGCAGAAATTTAGCTCATCTCCATAAAACAGAAGCAAGCATCCCGAATCCCACCGAGATTGTTTCTACTCAAAACACCAAAGATAAAACAGAAGCAGTAGTTCAAGATAACTTGCAACAAAGTCCTAAATCAACACGTGTACCAGTGTCAGTGCCTGTTAATAATTCAAGTGATGATCGTATTGTTACTAGAGCTGGTCGTGTTGTTAGACCTGTTCAGAGGCTGGATCTGTAAAGGCATCTATGGTCAATTGTTAACATGTTTCTTATTAAGTGTGGATTGTAATATTTAATTAGGTATTTCTCTTGTTCTCCGTAAAAAGGGAAGATGTAACATAAGAATATTATTGTTTAGTTATATTTGGTATTAATGTCAGGTTGGTTGGCACTAGTTATGTTTCTCAGCCTGTCGATATGCCATATTTATTATTATCGTTGTCAACACGCAATTATCATTCTTGTCATTCTGGTTTATGAACTATGAATAATGATTTTGTTAAAATAAATCACTTATTAACTTAGTAAAACGTTGTTATTAACTGAAACTACAACGTTACAAGGTAGAAGGATTGTCAGTGATGTTTGTTTTTTGCATAAATTATTAGTAAATAAAATTGATAGTCCTTCTTTGCTTGAGTTAGTCTCTCTAAGGATTCCGGACCGCACGAGAGCAAGGGAGGTTTTTGTGGTTCTCTTTCATCGAACCAATTATGGCTTTTTCAGTCCAACGTCAAGAGTGGAGAGAACTGCAAATGAGTATTCGGAGTTCTTGGATATGTTTAATGATTCTGACCGTTCAATTTGAGGCATTATTGATTGAATTGTCATACATATGGTGTACAGGTTATGTTTTACTTTTTTGTTATGTTCTCATATTGAAATAGATTATTTAAGACTAATGTAGTTTTAGATGTTCTTCTTATTATTGTAAATGGTTGATCCGTTGAATAAATAAAAAAATAAATAAAAAAGAATTCAGGTATTTGTCGAATGAAATATGTTAATTTTGTGTGTTGTTGAATCTCCCTAAATCGATAGTGACTATCTGCAGAATAATATAAGTAGAGTGGTAGGTGTAATATATTTAGAATTCATGCCCTGATGACGCTAACTTGGTTACTTAAAAGATCGCCGTCTTTTTTTTTTAATGTGGCGATTTGGGTTCTGCAAGTGTACCTGTCAGTGCTCATCACAGGTTCCAATCTTCACTTACTCAGCACTACACCAGCCCCTTGCAAAAACACAATTATGCAGATATTATGGTTTCTATGTTTCTTTTACAGCTGACGGTAATAGCAAAATCCCTGCAACAGTTTAGTACTGTCACAGAGATGGCGCTAGTAGGATAAGAAAAATTACTTGTGGCCACTATCCCGCATCTCCCCTACTATAAAAAATAAAAAAATCTTGTCATCAAAATATTTTATTTTGAACTAAAAGCAATATAAAATCTTTAAATAAACTCAACTTACACTTTACAAAACACAGTAAAATATCACTTTATTAATTATCCGACTTTGCAAAATCGAAACTAACTTTATTTTTCAATATTTTATAAGTAGTTTCTTTAATATTTCGTGCAACGATACTTTGAATTTCAGATGCAGGCACCTCATCCTTTTCTGTGAAACTACCAATGATATTTTCATACATCACATTCATCAGCGTCATCAAATCTTCCGAAAAATTATTCTGTTTCGTATGACATTCTTCTAACATCTTTTGTTTATTTTCTTCCAATTTTGCGACAGAACTGTCTAACACTTCAATATTTTCTTTCATATTCGATATAGTGGCATTTAGATCTTTAATTTGTTTTTGCAAAGCCTCATTGTTATCATACATTTCTTTGTATTCCTCAGCTTTCTTGGTGTTGCATGTTTCTATCAATGAAATGAGTATCTCGATTTCTTGCTTATAATTATCGATTGTAATATTGTTTCCATGTATTATCACTTTCTTTGCATCTAACTCTGTTTCTAAATCAACGATTTTTTTCTTGAGTTCCGTAACAACAGCCTCACTACTCGAAGCTCTTTCTTCTTTGATACTTTTACATGTATTTGAAATCACTTCATATTCCTCTAACAATTTAGCATAGTTACTGTTGAGGTTTTGGAGTTCTGCTGTTAGGTTTTCAGAACGTAGCTCTAGTGCTTTTACTTTTGCCAGAAGAAGACTTTCTTCATTCGACTTATCGTAGTGACTTGAAACGTTATTTGGAAGATTAACTTGTCTAACCAAATATTCTAATTTCGCCGAAATATCACAAAGATTTAGTCTCAAGTCAGTATCACGAGCCCTATTATCAACCAGATACTGCTCCCATTGTTCTCGGGATGTAGTTTGTAGTGTTGCATTTTGTGGAATGACTGTGCCTTCACTGTAGAACGGTTTGCTAAGCTGGATGTCACTGGGCCTGGTTACTAGGCTGGCTTCATCATTATTAATAACAGTAGCAGTTTTAACCTCTCTGGCTTTAGCTACAGGTGGTTTTCTAGGTTTCTTATGTATTTTCGGTGATTGCTTTGCATCACATGTATCTGAATCACTCAAATCAGTACTTTGTGATGGCGAGAAGACGGCCGGAAGTATCGATTGACCCATTTTAGCCATTCGACTGAGAATATCAGCTTTCACCCTATTGTCAGAGCTATCAGAGTCTACAGTCTTTTCTTCTGTTTTAGTTGATTGTGACGTTGATGCCTTTGCAGTCTCTTTATCCTTATTTTCCTTTTTCACAGCACCTTCTGAGCTTGTATTTGGAGTGTCACATGAAAGGCTACCCCCTAATTTCTCAATTTCTTGAGAAATAAACGTACGATCTGGGACTGTTTCAAATCTGATTAACCAAGTTTGATCAGAGTTATCAAAGAATGATGAAAACGAATCGTTGTGGTTTGAAAAGTTAAAGTTATTGTTAATTTTGACCCTAGTTATTATATTGTTTTTTTCTTTATATATAATCAGTACCTGAGATTCTGGAGTTGGGGACTGAATTAAAGCTAAGCCATGTCTTCCTAGTGAAGTATATTCACCATTTTCTCTGAAAATAATAAAAAAATAATTAATTTGTTAAATATTTTTACACATTCAGAAAGAAAAAAACTATGGGTGCAGCAAGTGCATTATGGAAGTGAATTTTCATTAAAATGTTTTTAATTACAAATATATCGCTCTAATGCGAGCAGGCATCAATTTGGTTACGTATAACCTATATTGTAGGAACAATGTACCATATTTTATCAAAATAATTATTTGAAAATGTACAAAAATTTTCCGAAAATAAACTTTAAATGTTTCTGAGAAAACTGGTCTCCTAGCCAATGAACCTTAGGTTAATAGCAAATTGAGTTATTGAAATTTAAAATATTTAATGAAAATTCGCAACCAAAACGCCCTTGCTGCGTTCATACAAAAATTTTCCGAAAATAAAGTAAATGTTGGTTTCCTAACCAACAAAACTTACGTTAATAGCAAATTGAGTTATTGAAATTTGGAGGATTTAATGAAAATTTGCTACCAAAACGCACTTACTGCGTTCAGATTTTTTCTTACAAACATGCATCATATTTCGATAAAAAAATGCTAAAATGCAGTAACGAATTTGTTATATGAACATTCGTAAAAATGATAGACCGTTAAACCATAAACTTCACTAAACCTACAGCGAAAGCATCAACTTAACTAAACCGACAGCCAAAGCATCAGAGAAAGGATCTATTCGAAATGAATTTTCTGTAAATATTTTAGTAAAATGAAGTACAACGACAGTTGAATCTGAAACTTAAGGGTTCGCAGGACACTCTTCTTGCAACGTTTTCTTTTCACAATCCGTATTTGTTTCATGTTCGTTGCCTAAACATTGCCAATTTTGACATTTTAAATTGAGAATTTGACGTTTTAAATTGCGAGTTGACGTTTTAAGGATAACTCCAAAATTTGTTGCTTTAACAGCCCGTAACTTTGTTGTCCTTAAACTTAGAGACCTAAATTTTAGTATGTGGTTCTCTTTATAATACAAATACGCGTACCAAATTTGGTTGCCCTCACTTTGTTATTTCCGGAAATATGAATTTTTTTTAGAAAGAAAACACAAAATTATCTGGGAAAACCTGGTCCGATGTTCCTGGCTAACAAACTTGTCCAAGCCACATTCAAAAGGAAGGTACTCACGAAATTTGATCAAGATCGGTCTATTATTTTTTAAGTTATCGGTACGATATATATATATATATATACGAAAAAAAATTGTATACATTAATTATAGGGTGTCTTGAGCTACATCTTAAAAAATATTTCCACTGGCTGGCCCATAAGTCGTTGGTGATTCAAATTTTCTTTTTTAGTGAATTTTCTTTAAAAAATTCACTAATGGGGAGATCCATGTTTATATATATATATATATATATATATATATATATATATATATATATATATATATATATATATATAACATGGATCTCCCCATTAGTGAATTTTTTAAAGAAAATCACTAAAAAAGAAAATTTGAATCACCAACGACTTATGGGCCAGCCAGTGGAAATATTTTTTAAGATGTAGCTCAAGACACCCTATAATTAATGTATACAATTTTTTTTCGTATCTTGCATAATGACAGAAATATTGAGCTTTAAAGATTTTTTTACGAAAATTCGACAAAAATGATATACCATTAACCGATAAACTCTATAGCTAAGACTACTGCCGAACATCAGAGAAAGGGTCTATTTGAAATGAATTTTCTGGAAATATTTTAGTAAAATGAAGGACAATGATGATTGAAACTAAGACTTCAGGATTTGTAAAACATTATTCTTGAGACATTTTCCTTCCATAGCTCATATTAGTTTCAGGTTCACTGCCTAAATATTAACAATTTTGACGTTTAAAATAGCGACTTTTGACGTTTTGAGGAAAACCCAAATTTAAATTTCTTTAAATGCCTGTAACTTTTTTGTTCTTTAATCTACAGAGCTAAATTATAGTGGGTAACTTACCTATAATGATATAAACCCGAGTATGAAATTTGGTTGCCCTTACTTTGTTAATTCCGGATATATAAATTATTTTCGATTTTTTTCGAAAGAAAACACAAAATTTTCCGGAAAAACCTATAAACATATAAAGTCTGAAACCGACCTCGGATTTGGGTTCCAGGGGCCCTAAATAACGCTCATTTGCAAAAATTTTTTCAAAATTCAAAAGTCAGGATCTCCCCATTAGTGATTTTTTAAAAAGAAAATCTACTAAAGATCAATTCATTTTACTAGATGTTTGTCACAGCGACAGCCCAATTGCGTTGAACACATCGGTGCAATCACTGATGTTAAGCAACATCAGGTCAGGTCAGGTAACAGGCCGGAGATCACAAAACTGATGGATGGAAATGGAATGATAGCTCCATACATCGGATTCGTCACCTTCTTTAGGGCAGGCTGAATTCGAGCTTGTTTCCAGGAAGATGGAACTCATCCATTTTATAGGACTTTGAAAAGAGGCGTTGTAAAATTGGAGCCACTGCAGGAACCCACATTGGGGAGAACTATTGGTGGGATTCCATTGGGTCCTGATGGCTTTTTAATGCCTAAATTTTCAAATATAGATGCTCTTAATTAACCTTTCGACAAGTGAGTAATTTGACATTAAAAGTGTGTGCTTTTCAACTAAAACGGGTTGGCAGATTAAAAGTCAGAATGAAGCGGTTTGGTTTTGTATAAAATTTTATAAATTTGGTATAAACATGGAAAGTAAATGAAGAATGATGATGGGAAAGTAATGATAGATGTGTAAAGATTAGTAGTAAATGAAGGCAGTGATTGGAAATGTAAGATGGAAGAAAAAATGGTATAAAAAGTTTATTTAAAATGGTTTGTCAAAATTCGAAGTATGTCATATTTGGATAATGTAGTGTCAAGTATTTTTAGAATAAATTATTTAAATTATGTCACTATATACTACACAAGTCAAAATGGACTTACTGTATAGACATATTGTGTAATTTCAGCCAATAAAGTATAAGTATAAGTATAAGAGATACTAACAAAGCAATTTCTAAGGAGCAATGTTGATAGTTAAGAATAGGCAGATATCTCCAATCTTTCGCCAGAAAGAAGTAAGATTGAATTAATCAAGAATCTCCTATAAGGCGAACAGCTCGTTTCTGTATAGAATCTAGGAGGGGCAAGGTTGTCTCTTGGACAATACCACAGATATGAGAACAATATTCCAACTGCGGACGTATCTGTGCTTTATACAGCTGCTGTGATACAAACAAACTTTTAACCGAAAACACAAACTTCCTTCAGCTTTTTTGCTGCTGCTTCAGCAACACTGGAAGCATGTAAGTGCCAGCAAAGATCCTCTGCAACAGGTATACTCAATGTAGAGATTGTGAATTTTTTGGGCAATATCTTTCCAGTCATCTAACGTGTGGGCCCTGCAGGTCACTCTTCCTAGAGAAGAGTCAATTCTCGGTTTTTGAGGCACTAAACATAACCAGATTTGCAAAGCTGTGAACCAGAAAGTTGGTTATTGATAGAAGGTAATTTATATGTAAAAGAAAAATTGTTGGAGCCAAGACCAAATCCTGTAGAAACACCAACATTAATTTTTCTGATGAAATCACTATCGACAACAACATGGAAGGAACACTCCTTCAGATAGGCATAGTTTTAAACAGGCTGTATAATGCAACAAAACCCTGTGGATTATTTGCATAACGCCATGTAATTAGACCAAAGTGCGTATTACTCACTGTCCTTCATCACACAAAAACCCCGCACACATTATAAGCACATTCAGGAATGGTGGGCAATACGTCAACAGTTTGAACATCCATAATAAAAACTAAGAAATATAAAGCAGGAGAAACCTGGGAGCCGACAACGGCAAAGTGACAAAACAAAGGGTTAGGATGTGAAAACATGCGGGTACAACTGACCAATCAGAGAACCCTTTTTTATTTTTTTTATTTCAACAACACACCACAAGTGCTTACAGCCTAAATACTATCGTACCGTGGGTGTCGACAAGGAGGAAAGAGGCAACTTGTTAATTCTGGACTTGAAGGTTTGGAGGTTCGGAGGAGAAGGAAAAACATGTGCCGGCAAGGAATTCCACAACTTGGAAATCCTTGGGACAAAAGAGCGGGCATAACAAGATGTTCTATGTCTGGTGACCTGGACAGTAAAAAGGTGCATCCGCTCTGTTCCCCTGGTAGATCTGTTGGGGGCAGCAGGTGGAGGAACTATGGCAGAAAGCTCCTCTGAGCACTACCTGTGCAGATATCTATGAAAGAGAGAAAGGTCACCAACCGCACGTCGGTGGGCAAGGGATGGCAGCCTTTGGGTGAGGGTAGGGTCACCAATGAGACGTATAGCTCTCTTCTGAATGGAGTCCAGGATAGCGAGTGTAGAAGCGGCAGCGGCACCCCAGATGTGGGAGCAGTATTCGAGGTTTGGCCTTATTTGTGAAGTATATAAGGTATAGAAATTAGCTGGTGAAAAGTATTTGCGAGCCCGGAAGAGGAAACCTAATTTCTTAGAAGCCGCTTCTGCAATTGATGTGACATGTTGGTGCCAATTGAGATTTCGATCCACAGAAATGCCAACAAGTGAAAATAAGGACTCATTACTTTGAATAACTTGGTTGTTCATTGTGATGGTTCTAGGGCTGGTGTATCTTTTATGAGAAAAAAAGCAAGACTGAGATTTGGTGGAGTTAAATTGTACAAGATTTCTACTTCCCCAGTCTAATATTTTTTGGAGATCCACGGAGACAGAACCCTCCATGTTTCTGCGATCCTCATCTAGTTGGGCCAAAGAGACAGACTTGGAGTATTGTATATTTGAGTGGAGGGTGCTGTCGTCTGCGTAACTGTGAACTGGGTTGGATGTGCTAGAGAGGAGGTCATTGATGTGGAGAAGAAACAAAGTAGGGGCTAAAGCTGAACCTTAAGGAACTCCTGCATTAATTGGATATAGTTTAGAGGAATGGCCATCCACAACAACAGAAATGCTCCGGTTGGAGAGGAAGTTTGCTGTCCAGGTACAGAGTTTTGGTGGTAGGCCATAGGCCGGTAGTTTATTAAGCAGCGCTGCGTGCCAGACCTGGTCGAAGGCTTTGGATATGTCTAGAGCGACAATCTGGGATTCACTGTGTAGTTCCATAGACTTGTTCCAATAACGGGTGACAAAGGAAAGGAGGTCGGCAGTTGATCTGCGCTGACGGAATCCATATGGCCTGTAGTGGATTAGACTGTTTTTCAAGAAATTTTAGTAATTCGGTGTTTATATACTTTTCCATCACTTTAGAGATGACTGAAAGGAGAAAAATAGGTCTGTAGTTGCTAGGAAGCGTTTTGGATCCTTTCTTGGGGACAGGTTGTACTCGAGCAGTTTTCCAGTTACTAGGGAATATGCCTCTATTGTAAGATGTCTGAAAAGACGAGTCAGGACAGAAGCAAGTTCTGGTCCGCAGTTTTTGAGAACAATTGCTGGGATCTTGTCAAGGCCAGAGGCTTTCCTGGTATTAAGAGAAGAGAGCATCTTTCGTACCTTTTTAGTTTTGAAAATGATATCCGTCATTTTATGCGTGACATTGGGGACTGTTGGTGGTTGAACATTTGGAGGTGGATTGAGAGTAGAATTGCCGGCGAACAACGAGGCAAAAAGTTCAGCCTTGCCCAGGGCGGTAGAAATAATTTTATCCACTGAGACAAAAGGTGGGAATATGCTCTTGCAAAAATTATTCCCAATAGATTTAGCAAGAGTCCAGAAGGGTTTGCTGCCCTTAGAGCTTAAGAGGACTTTGTTTTTGATGTAGTTATTAGACGAGTTTTTTGCCTCAGAAAGAATACGGACATAGCGGTTTCTTGCGTCGTTAAATGTTTGACGGTTTTCTTGACTGGGATTGTGTAGAAGTGTTTTGTGAGCTTTGATCTTTTCAAGTCTGGCCTTGTCACAAGATTTAGAGAACCAGGGCTTTTGAGTGGCTGAAGAGGTTTTCTGTGTACGTGGAATAAATAGTTCCATACCAGCTTGGATAATTTCGGTGACGTTTTGTGAGATATCTGTGGGGTCAGGATGGGAGAAACAGACAGACGCCTATGGAAATGAGGAAAAGTAATCTCGCATTTCGTCCCAGTTCGCGGAGTTGTAGTGCCAAACGATATGTGGGTGTGATGACTGTGTGACCTCGGGTTGCATTGCACAGGAAGCGGTGACCATGCCATGGTCTGAGCGACCAAGGGAGGCGGTGACTGATATTTTATAGCATTCAGGATTTGTAGTAAGAAGAAGATCCAAGGGATTTGAGCTGTTTGTTGGAATGCGAGGAAAGTAAGTAGGTTGCTTAACCATGTTGGCTAAAGATTTGCTGACTGCAAAGGCCTCCGCTGCTCTCTATTGTGGATCGGTTTTTGAAAATCCTAGCCATTCCTTATTATGGACGTTGAAGTCACCAAGAATAGTAACCTTGGAGGAAGGATATTCAGAAATCAGATGGTCGGTTTTTTCAGAAAGGTAGTCAAAGAGCTGGACAAAGTTGTTGTCAGAAGGTGACCGGTAAATGAGACAGATGAATTTAGTTGCAGCCCTGAGAGAGAGTTATCCATAGTATGTATTTTCTTCCAGCTTATAAATTGGGGAGTCTGGTGCAGGGTAGATTGCTACGGACGTATGCGCACACGCCTCCATGCAATCTAAAGGAAGTAAGGAGCTCATACCCCGGGAAATTAAGGTGCTTAGTGGTTGTTTTGTCACTGATTTATGTTTCGGTGAGGAAAAGGAGTTGGGGCCTATTAGCCTGGAGGAAATGGTGGACGGAGTTTAGGTTAGAATTTAGGCCACATATATTCGAGAAGGATATGTTGAATTTTGATGTTGGCGCCCCCTGTACACTGCTCTCCCGGAGGTCCGAATGGAGGGGTATTTTACCTCCGGAATGTTTTCAACAAGGAGGAGCCATCATCATTTTTGCTTATAAGGGAAACCGACTCATACACCAGAACCGGAAACGTCCGTTGGGACTTCACCGGTCCCTTGATGCATGGGGTGGTACCTCCTCGGGCATGGAAAATTCCACTACCACCTGCGAAGAGAGGGAGCGAGACTTTAGTAGACCATCAGCCCTGGGCGTTATTCCCATTGCCAACAGTCACGCCAGGGGTGGCACGAGGAGCCAGCCTCTAGGAGTCCTGTAGCTAAATCACGCGTCAATCAATCAAGAGAATGACCAGCGCATGACCAGCCTAAGGGACCACACCCCCCAAGTATGGTGCAACAATAAATAGCCTGAATCCAGAAAGTTCTGCAGATCCTGTGTGAAGGGAATGAGCACATAATGGGTGAACAAGTCTGTACTGAGGAAACACAACAAACGTCATCAGAAGGATGTGTAAACTAAATCGCCAGGTCGGAAAACTGTATTGTGATTAATTGGATTCTCAAAGTTGTACTTATCAGTGCTCATAGTTAGCCTCTCAGCTGCAGTATCACGTAAACTTCATCTATCAGCATTCGCTTTACCTAAAACTAGTTTGTAAAGCTAGATGCATTCTCACCACAATTAGAACAGTAGACCTGTTTCGCTCTAATTAGAGCTCTTCAGTACAGTATACTAATTGTAGCGAAAATACACCTATAAAGTAATACGGCTGTGGTAGCCAGCCTTCCAACATTAAGTAAGTGGTAAGACACGAAGCAACGTGCCGCCACCTAGTTGCGGAACCAGTAGTATGTTGTCACGCCAGCTCCAAATAACACAAAGTGTTACAAAATAGAGACTGTATGGGCCAGGGTTGACAATTTACTAAATTGTTACTTGGTTGCATACAATCTGTATTATGTAACACTTTGTGTTATTTGGAGCTGGCGTGACAACATAGTACTTGGTTCCGCAACTAGGTGGCGGCACGTTGCTTTGTATCTACCACTCACTTAGTGTTGGAAGGCTGGCTACCATAGCTATATTACTTTATAGGTGTATTTTCGCTACAATTAGTATGCCATACTGACGAGCTCTAATTAGAACGAAACTGGTGTACTGGTTCTAATTGTTGCGAGAATGCATCTAGCCTTACACACTTTGTCCCTATATTAGGGTAGAAATGGGCCAGGGCTGACAATTTACTAAATTGTTAGTTTGTTGTATACAGTCTCTAGTTTTTAATACTTTGTGTTATTTGGAGCTGGAGTGACAACATACTACTTGGTTCCGCAACTAGGTGGCAGCACGTTGCTTCGTATCTTACAACTCACTTAGTGTTGGAAGGCTGGCTACCATAGCCGTATTACTTTATAGGTTTATTTTCACTACAATTAGTATGCCGTACTGAAGAGCTCTAATTAGAGTGAAACCGGTCTACGGTTCTAATTGTTGCGAGAATGCATCTAGCCTTACATATTTTGTCCCTATATTAGGGTAGAAATGGGCCAGGGCTGAGAATTTACTAAATTGTTAGTTGGTTGTATAGTCTCTATTTTGTAACACTTTGTGTTATTGGGGCCTGGCATGACAACATACTACTTGGTTTCGCAACTAGGTGGCGGCACATTGCTGCGTGTCTTACCACTCACTTAGTGTAAAACTAGTTTACCTCCCATCTGCAGTATCACCCATATTTTTTCTCCTTGTCTAAGTTCTAAGTCTGTTTGTTAGAGAATTTTTTAAAGGCTCGCTAATAAATGAGACTTCAGTGACTTGTTTTTGTGAAGTTACACAGTGATCTTACTAAACATGGAAAGTAAGACGTCATGAAATTAAAAAAAAAGTTAATCAGACTTGTAATCGTTCTAATTTCTTAAAATAATAATGTAAATTTTAGAAAAATGCAAACAATTTTGAATCACAGATAATGTATGCAAGATACTTACAATTTGTAAAGGTTGACCACTTTGGCACAAAGAACCCTGCTTTGTTGTTTACTATCTTGAACAGTCGACTTGTTAGAAACATCTCTGACGGAATCGTCGGGCCTTGGTTGCTTTGGTGCTGTATAAGTGAGAGATTTGTTTGCATCATCTGGGATACTCATAGATGCACCAAAGAGAGATGCCAAGTTGGAACTAAAATATATTGCTTAATTATGCTCTAGAGGCATAAATAAATTTGTTATATAGATACCTTGTTGACGGTGTGAAGTCATAATCATCGTTTAATTCAAACATCTTCGAGTACAACAAAATATGTAGACTGTAAAATATGTGTACCCCTTTTCTGCGTCTTCATTTGCATAAATGAACCATAAAACTGTGATAATCTATAATGAATGGAACTTCTAGCACGTTGATAATTAGATAGAGACACATTAAAAAAAGTATAAATAATAACTACATATTATACTGCTTAAATTTATAATAATATTTTTATTCATCATCAAAACAACCTCTTGATTTTTGACGTTTGGTTGTCTTCTATTTGACAATTGACTTAACGGTGACGTTGACATTGACTCTATAGACACTTTGACTTTTTAACATGTCCTGAGTCCAAGACATCCTAAATTTATCAAGGGACTGCATGCGACTTGACAGATCTTTCGCGTTGGACAACACAGCTGAATTCTAGTGCATTCCTAGCAAGCGCCTTATTTTTGCGCTGTGTAGTTTGCGCTTGTTATGTAGCTCTGTGTACAATTTACAGGTTACTTTTAACTAAAATAAAATATTTAAAAAGTTGATGTAAATACTGTAATTAAAGATTGGATTATGGCGTTTAATAATTGACCCGAACAACAGTTCGTGTACTCGAACGCAGATTTGAGCGTTTAAAAACTATTTGAGCGTCCACTCTCTTCCGTTTAATAAGTATTCTCACTGTTCGAATAACTTTTTCATGCCCCAGGTCGAGAGTTATTGCGTTAGAACATAATAATCGTTTTAATATCTAACCTAACAAATGTGAAAAGGTGTGTTGGAAAGTTAGACTTAATTTCTTCATTTAATTGTTTTAAATATGAATTATATTATGATCATATAGAGAGCTGACGCATAGGATGTCTGTGATTGATGTATGATAACTGCAATTTCTCCATAAATTGCAATAATATTTAATTACTTAATATTATTTTTTAAATTACATTTCTAATATTATTGAATAATATCTGCCCGGTAAAAAGTTTGTGTCAACGAAGACATCTTGCAAATTACAAATAAGCTATCAGGGGAAGGAAAATCAGTATGTGAAAAGGCTCCGCTTAGAGAAAGAGCCTTTGTTAAAACGAAGCTTGGCCATCTGACCTTGGTATACAAGTTAAAAATTAAGAGCAAAGGTTTTCAATCCAGAAAACATGATTATTATATTTATAAACTTAATTTACTGTTTTACTGAATTGGGAGTGTTAGCTAATAAGTACACATGGGGAAACCTAACTCACCACAACACATCTTTTTAAAGAACTAACGATTATTATTAACATATTTCTTATTATTACTAATATATTTAATCCACTGATGAAGCTAACGTTGTTAGCGAAACGATCGTTAGGTCTTTAAAAAGATGTGCTGTGATGATTTGGGTTTCACCAAGTGTACGTATCAGTGCTCATCATAGGTTCCCATTCTTCACTTATCGCAGTCGCTTCAAGTTTCTGCTAGAACTCAACTGTTGCCGATTTGTCAAAGCCAAATGACAGCCAAACGTCACAAAATAGTGTTTAAAGTCGACAGTGTGTTCATTAGTCTCCGAATGCTGAAATGCACCGGCAGTCAGCTGATGAGCGCTTATACTTAGCTGTTGGCGCCCGGATAACTGAGGTATTAACTGAAAACAACCTTGGGGGAGTTCACCAGGCCCCCGTACCTACCAGCGGCTGCATTATAATGTCAAAAAATTTTGACATTTGTCACTTGCCTGCTGAACTCGCCCAATATTTGGTTTTGTTTTAAAATAGAAAATTAGAATCACTAAATCATGGCACGAAAATTGTGTTAACACTTTGATTCCTGAAATGTGTTAATTTAAGTCACGAGAACAGGGCCCTATTAGACGTTATTACGATGAAAAATTGTTATTGTGCACATTTAGGGCGTGTTATAAACTTTAATTTTTGTGATGTGTCTTTATATAGACATCAATTAGAGATGAAGTTTGGTGACCAGGATTTACAAACAGCATTCTCCTTACAGGTTCAAATGTTGTTATACATCCTTCTCTGTGAGACTCACGTTCAGAGAGCATTTTTACCTCTGCCTCACAGGTAGCTGTTAGAGTGTGTTGGCAGCAGCGAACACTCTAGAATTGTATTCCAGGGGAACGAGAAACCACAGATGGAAGAATGTAGAAAGATCTGGAACTACCATAGACAGTATAAAGCAGCGAGCGGCAGATGGAGCATATGATACAAATAACGAGATATATTATATTCAGACTACCTATTTTTAGAACTGTCACGCGCATGGCGTCAAGTGGTGAGTTGTGTCGTACAGTGGGGTTTGACGTTTCATCACAACCTCGTAACAAATTACGTATTTTACTAATATTTAAGTGCATACAGTTGGAAGTAATTTTTTAAGATCAGAATACTATACTGTGATTATGTGACATGTTGATCAAATCAAGTTTATGAATGTTAACGCTCTCTAAATGTCTGCGAACGTGTTCCCTACTTTTTTAAGTTTGTGTAATGTGTAATGAAAAAGATTAAATTTAGTGCTGCGATCTATATTATCTGAAAAAGACAATATAGTCGTAACTTCAACCGCATTAAACTGACGTATAGAGACTTTTCGATTGCGAATGACTTTGTTTTAAGTGTGCAGTTGGACTTCTATAACGTTACTCACCACGTGACGTCATAGGAAGGGGCGGGGCATATACGCAATATCATCTCTTCTAAGTCATTATATCATGGATGGAGCAGTCAGTCGGTAAGTGAGTCAGTGTTCGTGCAGAATAAGCAAAAATAGAAGGCGAAAAGTGAACTATAGTGCTATAGACATTTGGTAATAGAGAAATATTACAGTAAGTGTGTTTATTGTCAGAAAGTAGTTAGTTCTAATAAATTAGTAGTTTGAAAAGCTGTGTTTTGTTAGTAAACAAATAGAGAACCCCGAGGACCGTAACAATTGGGGTCAGAAGTTGGACTTTCAATTGGCTAGTGAAAATATTTCCCAGAATATTCGTTGAACAACGTGGAAATTTCCGGAATATCTTGAAGATTAGTGACAGAAGTAATTTGTAACTGGGTGTGTTTTTGGGGCACAATAAACTGCGTACCAGCCTTAACTACGTTTATGCGCTATAACACGCGTAGCGCAACAGCCAATATGGACACCCAGCTATTGGAAATGAATAAAGAAACTAGAAAAAGACGAAGAAGCAAGGAAAAGAGGCGAAGAAGCAAAAGAAGAATTTAAATCCGAAGAAATGCCATTTCTTTCAAAAAGCAGTCGGAATGTAGGCCACGTAACTATAGATGGGGCTAAAACCGACGCAAACGATGTACATCAGCTGCGAAGTTTTCTGCGCCCCTGCACATATTACGACCGTTTTGTAAAGGGGTTTGCTGACATCACCAAACTCGTGCACAAGCTAACGGAAAAAAAGATACCCTTTATTTGGACCAGTGATTGTCAAAAAGCATTTGAGATACTAAAAGAGGCTCTCTGTTCATCCCCGATTATGACATACCTCCAGCTAGGTCACTGGCTTATTGTAGCCACAGACGCCAGAAATTTTGGCATTGGAGGTGTTCTATCGCAGGAACTGGGTGGTCAAGAGAAGGTTGTAGCGTATTTAAGTAAAGCCTTGTCGAAAGCGGAAAAGAACTTTTGGCAACGAGATCATAAATTTTAGCCATTATCAAGACATTGGAGCATTATCAGAAATATCTATATATTCGAGCAATTCTTCTGAGAACCGACCACGCGCCACTATGCTGGCTTCTTCAGTTAAAAAACCCAGAGGGGCAGATGGTGAGGTGGCTTGAACGCTTTCAAGAGTACAATTTCACTAACGATCACCGCCCTGGACAATAGCACGGCAATGCCAATGTCCTATCTAGGAGACCTGGCCCACCTTGCAAGCATTGCATCTCTGGCGAAAATACAGGAGGGTTGAATCTCGAAGAGCCCGATATACAACCAATCTCCAGATAGAAGGAGCCTTTCCACGAGAGACCGGCTTCGTCCGAAGTTAGTGAGAAGCGTTGCCACCAAAAGTTACTGGGACTATATTTAAAACCAAGATGGTCTTTTGGTGGGGAATTGGGAGTCAGAGGATGGAACCCGCATATTAACGCAAATAGTGCTTCCGTGGCCACGAATTAGAGATATAATCGGGGAGATCCATGGGTGGTAGGTAGAGGCCATTTGGGGGTAAAGAAAACCTTGGAGAAAGTCAAATAACGTTTTTATTGGTTAAGATGTAGAGCTGATATGGAGGAATGGTGCAAAACATGCCAAGAATGTGCATTCCGTTAGGGGCTTAAATAACAAACTAGAGGGCGAATGAAGCAGTACAACGTGGAACCCAAATTCGAAAGCATTTCAATCGACATAGCTGATACTTTCCCTGGTTTATCGCAATAAAAGGAACCCAAAGAGCAAGGTAAAGATGGTCCATATGCACAGAATTACGCCATACCAAGAAATGTCAGAATTCCGTCGGCACGTTCAAACGTGAGAGGGTAGTCTTACATTCTTCTCCATGAGAATCAGGTTCATAAAGCATCTTCATCTATATGGTCACAGGCAGCGTGTAAGGTGTGTTGTCAGAATTATATTCGAGAGGGAACGAGAAACCACAGATGGAAGAATGCAGAAAGATCTGGAACTACCATAGACGGTATAAAGAGGCGATAACAGTGAAACACGAAACAAAAATATAACTTAATTTTTATTATTAAAAAGAACGAACAAAAATTTATGTAAAATCAGTGTTAACAACTTTTGCAAAAACAATAATATTTCTTATTAGTTTATTTTTCACTACTAGATAACGCCACTTTCTAGGCTTGGACGTCCATGTTTAAAAAATTATGTTTTGCGGTCTCTGTTTATAACTGAGATGTTATATTGAACTCTTGATGCCGATACCGTAGTGCGCTTACGTCGAAGCGGTTACAGACAGAACCTGGTGGTAGGGTCGGATAGTTGAAGTGATGTGTTGGCAGAAAACCGCAAGTTTGGTTGGATAGGCTACTTCCTAGGTTCGTCGCCGTGTAAAGGTCCGAAGAACTAAATTGGCTGTGGGAACATTTCCATGGCATCACGTATTGGACGTCAGCACTGCTGTGTGGGGACACCATGCTTTGGTGATGTGTAAACAAAGGTTTCTCTAAGCCATCTGTACGTGGGTTGGGCAAGGGAGTTACTTTGCAGTTCAGTTTAGTAACAGGGTTCTGCTGACTGTTGAGGCTTCTTTCGTTTCTTCGGAATTTCGCTCTTCTATTTTGAAACCATACCTAAAATACAAAATAAACAGGTCATAATTCTAATAGGTACTAATAACTATAATCTCCTCTACTCGTCTAATGCTAACAAATTTAGCACAATGTTGATAAAGCGATTCTAAACCTTTTAAAAATGTATTTATCTTTATACTCCAAGAACTCCTCAATGGAATATATGACTTTGTTGTTTGTCGAAAAGCATTTACCTTTAAAATGTCTATTGAGCTTTGTACCGCTTGCGTTTCAGTTCATAATTACTAGAATGATAAAAAAGGTATAATAATCATACTCAGTTTGTGTGTAATGATCCACACGAGCCTTTAGCATTTTTCATTTTAAAATTTACGCTAAAAAAAATAAACCCCTGATAAGCAGCCGGAAAGTTCCAGAATATACCGGTAAGCGATCTAAAAATAACATTTGTATCTCAAAAGGTAATTCCTGTTTAAAATACCCTCAGATCTGACCCTCTGCTTCTTCTCGTTGAAGCAGCAGCTAGCCTTGTCCCTCTGTCTATGGGATACGATTCGTAAGATAAAAGACACAGCCCCTCTCACGCCCCCTTCTTCGATACAATTACGCATGGGAGCGACAGGAATCAGTCTGTTGGTGCTATGGGGCTAAATAACCTTGGTCGACTAATTTAACGCTACCTAATATCTATAAAAGTTCTGTAGATTGTCGATAGTAGACCGTTTAACGGGGTCAAGGAGTCGGCGGCCAAAGGACTCCAGGGGGTAAGCTGAGGAAGTGGAAACAACAACATGACCTTTCGATGAAGCTTTGCCCAAGACCCTCATGCGCCCCGAAGCGCTGCATCCTGCACGAAGTGACCCTGCTTATAACTAAACATGACTGACCTAGACGTGGAGGTCGATAAAACTCCCCCAATCCACGGTGTCACGTGACTCGTGCTTAGGGATGGATAGCAGCAGGGTGATAGTCGTGAATGTAACCTTTGGGGTACCGAGTGACCCTCCAGAGTAGCCCGCTTTGCACCACACAGGAGGTTCTGATGGTGTGAACAGTTATTTCCCCCATTATCGTGGGAATAACATGGAGGACAATAAAAAAATAAATGAGGCTTGAGGAATGGCTCCGGCTACAGACTCGTTCCTAGAGTCTATTCCGGAAACAGAGACGAGCTAGGGGGTGGCAGCGTCTGTGGACTCTGGAGGTCTCACGTCTCCGCCCACTGGGGAAGCAACCGCGGGTTGATGGGATTAGGTTTCTTCAGGTCAACCTCCAACACAGTAGGGCAGCCACGGCCGGACTACTGAGGGTTCTGAGGAACAGGCATGTGGCCCTTATTTAGGAACCGTACTCCTATAAAGGAGAGATAAAGGGACTCAGCGGAGCTGCTGGAAAGCTCATCTACAAAAGATCCAGCGAGAACCCGAGGGCCCGCATTTTTGCCAGGGAAGGGATAGAGTTTCTGCCTTTAATGAATTTCTGTTCAAGGGAACTGGCAACGATCAAAATTCGAAGTGAGGAGCGGATGGGCCGAGGGGCATTACTGTCGGATCGGCCTATCTACCAGAGGACAGCACGGACCCTCCTCCACCAAAGGCATTAGAACAGCTGATGGTGGGTAGCAGAGCAGGTGGATGGCAGACCATCATCGGCATGGATGCGAACGTGCACCATGAGTTGTAGGGAAGCTCGGACACAAACTTTATAGGTGAGTCACTTTTACAATTTTTTATGAAATTTAATTTAGACATATTGAATAGAGGTACTAAACCGACCTTCGTTACAACACGGCGTGATGAAGTTCTAGATCCACCCAGTTTTTGGGTGACTTTGTTAAGAACTGGGCTGTTTCTGGGGATGTGAGTAGCCCAGACCACAGATATATCCGGTTTGAAATCGAAGTCGAAAGACAAACGGTATGGTATCGGGACCTTCGCAAGGCGGACTGGGAAGCCTACAGGGCAGTCCTAGCAGTGGAACTGCGGGGTTTAAGAGTACTATAGACAATTCAAAAGACCTCGAGATTGCGGCAGCCCAAGTGCGAGACGCAATCACCTTGGCCTATAACGCCAACTGCCCCCTGAAAATGAGGGGGTCCACTAGGAATGTCCCGTGGTGGAACGAGGACCTCTGGCAAACGAGGTCGAAGGTTCGTAAGCTGTTCAACGTGGCCAAAAGGTCGGGATGAATATAGACATGCCCTAACAAGCTATAACAAAAGACTGAGCGACGTCAGAAAGGAGTTGTGGAGGAGGCACTGCGAGGAAGTGGAGGAGGCACTGCGAGGAAGTGGAGAGCACATCCGTAAGTGCTCGACTACACAGGATCCTGTCCAAGGGCACTCAGACCAACATAGGCTCCCTTAAAACACCGACGGGAAGCCTTAAAAGCCCTGGGGAGGAAACTATAGAAGTCCTACAACGGACGCGACATAATAAACCAATCACCCCCGGACTGGGAACACTCAGAAATAGAGGCACCGTACAGGCGGGCATCCAAAGTAGACATGGACAGTCGCTAAAGAGATGGTTACCTGGAGCAAAATTGAATGGGCCATTAACAGCTTTAAGCCATTGAAATCCCCGGGATGGAATAATACCCATCATGCTCCAGCAGGGTATAGACATACTGGTGCCAGCGCTTACCCTCATTATGAGGGCCAGCCTGGCTCTGGGGGCATGGAGACTGGCCAGGGCTGTATTTATTCCTAAACCTGGGCGTCCAACAGACCAGGCAAAGTCCCTGAGGCCAATAAGTTTCATGTACTTCTTGATAAAAACAATGGAAAAACTGCTTGAGCGGCACATTAGGGGCGGTGTACTGAAATAATATCCCCTACACTGCGGACAATATACGTACAGAGTAGGATTCTCAACAGAAACAGCACTGCACCAACTGGTGCTGAAACTAGCGAACACGCTGGAGAACAGGGATGTGGCGCTGGGGGCCTTCCTAGACATAGAGGGGACCTTCAGCAACACCTCATTCGGATCGGTACAGGCAGTTGTAATGGAGCGGGGAATATAGGAGACCTGCTGCAGGTGGATCGGTTCCATGCTCAAGGACAGGGCAGTATTCGCTTCACTCGCGGGAGGGACTCTGCTGGCGGGGTGTCCGTAGGGGAGCATTCTGTCTCCCCTGCTCTATATATATATATATATATATATATATATATATATATATATATATATATATATATATATATATATATATATATATATATATATATATATATATATATATATGCATATTGTGTGTGTGTGTGTGCGTATGCGTCACACCGATAACTCAAAAAATAAAGGGCCGATTTTGATAAAACTTGGTACGTACCGTCCTTTTGCAAGTGTCTTGGATAGGTTCGTTACCCTCTTCCTCGTAAACGGTATGACGGTTGCTTTCTCCGGGTTCGCCCTGAGCCCTTGGCCAACCGTCCTCCTTTCCACCACTTTCAGTGCTGTCTGCATGCGCTCCCACACTGACTGCGTAACCTTTCCTCGGACTATGATGACCTCCCTATCAGGCCGTCCACGACTAGGCACCAGAGCAGGGGATACAGAACGCTCCCCTACGGACACCCCGCCAGCAGAGTCCCTCCCGCGAGTGAGGTATATATATATATATATATATATATATATATATATATATATATATATATATATATATATATATATATATATATATATATATATATATATATATATAGATATATATATATATATATATATATATATATATATATATATATATATATATATATATATATGTAATATTTGAAATCTGATAACTCAATTTCGTATTAAGCTACAATCTTCAATCTTGAACCATAGTAACACCTATGTAAACGCAGCCTGGGTACTAAATTAAAGAAAAATAACATAATGGGCTTCGCGAATAACTACAAGTTGGTTTTAAAAACATTTTTTGTTGTTTTGTTTGCAAAAGGTAGTTCGTTTGGGTTGAGTAAAACAAAACGATCCAAGCAATTAAAAGGAAAAATACCCGCAATATTAGTGCATTTTAGTGAATTTTCGTAGAAAAAATTCACTAATGGGGAGATCCCGACTTTTGAATTTTGAAAAAATTTTTTGCAAAGGAGCCCTAAACCCATATCCGGGGTCAGTTTCAATTTTTATATGTTTATATATATATATATATATATATATATATATATATATATATATATATATATATATATATATATATATATATATATATATATATATATATATATATATATATAGGTATCACACCGTTAACTCAAAAAATAATGGGCCGATTTTGATAAAATTTGGCATGTACATTTCTTTTGTCAATGGCTTGGATAAGTTCGTTAGTCAGGAAAATCTGACGAGGTTTTCCGGGAAAATTTTGAGTTTTCATTCGAAAAAAATTCTTATTTAAAAAAATAATAAGCCGATTTTAATAAAATTTCGGATGTAGCTTCCCTTTGTAAATGGCTTTGACAAGTTTGTTAGTCAGGAAAATAGAATGAGGTTTTCCGGGAAAATTTTGAGTTTTTATTCGAAAAAAATTTTTATCTCAAAGAATAACGGGCAGATTTTGATAAAATTTGGCATGTACCTTTCCTTTGTAAATGGATTTGATAAGTTCGTTAATCAGAAAAATCGGACGAGTTTTACCGGAAAATTTTGAGTTTTCATTTGAAACAAATTTTTATCTTAAAAAATAAAAATCTATGATAACCAAATTTGGTAGGTAGGTTTACGATATAAAAAGTAAACTATACACCAAAATTTAGATTTCTATGTTACAAGGAAAAAAAGTTATAATAAAATATTTTGCGCCAGATCATTTCTATGAAAATTCACTACCATAACGCACTTGCTGCGTCCAGGCTTTTTTATGATTTGGCAGGTACATTCCCTTTGAAAATAATTAATTTTTTTTTAGAAAACTTTTGTGAAATTTGTAACACAATTTTTTAAAGAGACTTGCAGTATTTATATATATATATATATATATATATATATATATATATATATATATATATATATATATATATATATCTACCAAACTATAATTTTCTAGCTCCATAGAAAATTGAAACTTATTCAAATAGTCGCTAACTGGGACCTCTAAAACCAGTCTCCCAGGTCAGGTCAGGTCAGGTCAGGTCAGGTCAGGTCAGGTCATATATATATATATATATATATATATATATATATATATATATATATATATATATATATATATATATATATATATATATATATCTACCAAACTATAATTTTCTAGCTCCATAGAAAATTGAAACTTATTCAAATAGTCGCTAACTGGGACCTCTAAAACCAGTCTCCCAGGTCCTTTTAAATTTAAAGAATTATTTTTAATAATAAATGTTACTTATAGTTTACAATTCTTATGAAAATTCACTACTATAATGCACTTGCTGCGTCCCGAACATTTTTTTTATGATAGAGCAAGGTTATTTCATATTAAAATGTTGACATTACCTACCTGTACCCTAGCTTCGCTTAGGCTGACTTTAGAAGCAAGATCTTCTCGAACAAACGCATCTGGATAATGTGTCTTCTCGAATACCTTCTCTAGGGCTGCTAACTGTGCTGTTGTGAACGTCGTTCGATTTCGCCTAGGTTTCTTATGTTTGTCTTCGTGATTAGAGTGGTCCGATATACAGCCTGGAATTAAAAATAAAAATTAAGTTAAAGATTGCAAATTGTTGTCATAACATTTTTCACAAATATTTTGACACAATGCGATAATCAGTGAGAATAATCTAAATATTGTTACTTAATGGGAAAATGAGAAAAGGAACTGTATTACCATCCCAAAGAGCACAAGATATTCTCAGAATGTTCTCACGCTATGAGAACAGTCTTCTTTCACAATACTTGCTTCGGAATGATCTAATAACCTTTATGGAATTTCAAACAGCATCTTGAATATTCTGAGTACATTCATTCAATCACATCCAAAGAAAATTCTTCATCAATATAGGTACTGAGAATATTTGAATATATCATTATTCGAGCAGGGCATAGCTGCACTACAGCACTGTTAAGGGTGAGCGATGACATTCTGAGAGCCACTGATCAACGCATGTTGACACTGTTAGGCGTTCTGGATTTTTCCAGAGCGTTCGATACTGTGAATCACAGCATGTTGATAGAAATATTAAAATTTATAGGACTAAACTCCAGTGCTCTAGAGTTATTAAAAAGTTATTTGTCAGCGCTACCTGGTGGTCAGGGTAGGCGGCAGGGAATCTGAGGCTCGCTTGGTACGGAGTGGTGTGCCACAGGAATCTATTCTTGGGCCGCTCCTCTTTACGATATACACCCACCGCTTCAGCGATGCTTTGATATATTCAAGCATACAGATGTACGCGGATGACACTCAGGTTTACATATCTTTCGATGTTTGTGACGTTGTAGACGCGGTGGCAAAAATTAATAGTGATTTGGACGATTTACGTCGACTGGCTGAGAGGCATTCACTGCGGCTGAATCCCAGTAAATTGTCGGTGAGTCTCTTTGGTAGCCAAGTGCATTGCGAGAGGGTTAAAAGTGACGTGAGAGTAGAGATTGGTGGAGGTTGCCTTGAGCTTGTGAATGAAGTTAAAAATTTGGGCATAATAATGGATCATACATTTAGGTACAAGCATGACATTAGCTCGCGTTTGTAGAAGGCATATAACAGCCTGCGGTTGCTCTTTCCACTTCGATCCTATCTTCCTGTAGAGACCAAACTGATGCTGGGAAATGCTTTGGTTCTCTCACAGTTTACATACTGCTCAGAGCTTTACTATGCGTGTGTAGATAGTTATGATGCCGGAAGAATTCAGCGGTTACAGAATACGTGTTTGAGATTTGCCTATGGTGTTAGAAAGTATCAGTGCATTTCGTGTAAGCTCATGGAGTCGGGGTGGCTAAATATTCAAAGTAGATTTACACTCAGGGCGGCGGCACTCTATCATACTGTCATCAAAACCAACTGCCCTCTTTAGTTATCCAGAAATATCACTTATAGGACTGATATACATAATGTAGATGATAGGAGGAAATGATTGATCTCACCACCAAAATACAGACTAACCTTGTTCAGAAGGTCATTAACGTACCAAATATACACTGTTTACAACACTGTCGATGATGCCCTCAAAACGAGTTCCGTGTCCACTTTGAAGCAAAAATTATTACTTAAACTCTTTCAACGCCAACCGTAGAGATCTATCTTCTTGGGTCCCACTAAATAATCTGTTGGGGAATACGTCCAATAGAATTGATGTGCTTTTCTTGTGTGAATTTTTTTACTCTTGTTGTTGTGTTGTGTTTGTTGTTGCCTTGCTCACATATCATTTTCAGCAAATTGGTGCTTTTATGTGCACGTCGGTAATACCATAATTATTTTGGGCCAAGTGGAATGGTATACCATTCATCTGAACTTCACCCTTAGTTGCAAAGGTTAATGATAGTATCAATTCATATTTGTTTAGTTTTAATTAATTTATTTTATATATTTCTAGGTATATAATTTTGTGTCTTTTTTTTTCTGTGTAAATAAAGACTGCTTTATTATTATTATTATTATTCAGAATATTCGCTGAGAATGGGCTTGAGATGTCTTGATAATAGGCTATTGTAACATGATTAATTGAAAGGAATAATGTGACGTTTACACAGAGAACAGTGTGTAATTGCAAACATAGATCCAGAGTACAGAAGCAACTAAAACATGGTCTCAGGTTATCAAGAACTAAAACCCACCCAGTAAAGAAACAAGTTTTAAGCACCTCTTGTATTTGACACCGACGAAGGGTACGCCAATTTTGCTTGAGACTGGATCATCTTACGAATTAAGTACACGTACATAGTATAATATATGATTAAAATTAAAATCAATAGTAACTCATGGAATATAAACCATCACCACCGTTTGATGTGGATGTACCTACTGGACGAAAACAAAGGTGATTACACCTTTGCTTTTAGAAATATATTCATATTTATAAAAGCTTCAGGAAGACACAGTTCAAATGATGATATGATATTAGCCCCACATTTACATATGATAGGTGAAAAGGGGGTTAGATATATTTAATACTTTTCCAGTAGATGAGATAAACAAGCTGGAAGATGTTCTCGGTTGTTTTGATGAAGTCAAAGACAAATATTACTATGGAAACTTTAAAATTTTATAACTTCTATCAAAAAGAAAACCAGACCATTTACTCTTTTGTAATGCAACTTAAAAAACAACCTGCTAGTTATGGATGTATCTGTATAATTATAAAGATCTGTGTGCACATTGAACGATCAAAGATACATTAATTCTGGGCCTTTACGACAAGCAAGTACAACGAAGGATTATTAGGGAAACTGATATTACGCTATCAAAAGTGCAAGAACACTGCAAATCTATAGAATTGTCTTAGCAACATCTCAGGCTTTTTACCCCTGTGGAAGAAGTTAATGCTGCGAGAAGTATCACTATAAAGTGTCGAAAATGTGGACCTGAACATATGGTAGGAAGATGCCCTGTGTACAATCAAAATTGCAATTTATCAGATACGCAATCACTTTACCAAAGTATACTTTCACAACCAGAAGATACAAGCTGTGGGTGACAAACATCAGGCATCGGGATATGGAAATAGCTTTAGAAGTCAAAATCAAGTCCGTGAGAGCAGAGCGGAGAGCAGCCATACAAGGGAAGGGTCAAAGGGTTTGATAGATGACTTTTAGTCGTAGTTTTTTGTAAGTGCAAGTGAGTGTTATTTTGTGGCATATTCAGTCCAATTTACTGGTATTCTATAAAGGTATAAATGCTATTATGTAATGCAGTTCCTTTAGTGCCAAACTGAAAGCCTGTAGGATCAATAGTAAAACCAAATTTCAAGTTACTTCGGTGGGGTAACCTCCAATATTCATCTCTGAAATTTTGTATTTGGCGATTAAATTTTCTGGCAACTCCAAAGACTGTAATATTTTTTATTTTATTTTTATGTTATTGAAATTTTAATTGTTATATTAATATTTTATTCACAAACATTTCTTTGCATTCGTTATGAGTACATACTTAGTCGGAATAAATGTGAAATACTCGAATTATTGTCCTATTAAGTATCTGAACATGAGTGTACAGGTGTGTGTAGCCACTTGAATGATGGTAACCTACACAAGGGTGAGTGATTGAAGTTCAAATTCTAACATATATGGCGAGTTGGGCTTGCTTATACGAAAATATATAGAAGGCCACTTAAACTGAGAAAGTAAACTTTGAAGATAAATCATATATTTTAAAGCTTTGCATTTCCTTAATTTCTGTATCATTCAAAAAATGTATACAGGGTGTATCGCATAAGAACTGACACAGAGCAGGGACATGTGGGTAAACCTAAAATATGGTGATTTAACGCAACTTGCACCCTTGAGTTATACGCCTTCAAAGTGAGGTTTCAAATTTCGAAAAAAATCAATATCTGCGTAATACGTTGACTTAGAAAAATCAAATTTGGTACCCGTTCTATACCAAGAGCATTAATCGGTGGGAAGTAGAGTTTAATTGGGGCATTTGAAAGGATTGAAAAGATTAAACTTCACTTAAATGCCTATAATTTCTCGGGAGTGCAACTTAGTATAGGGGTAAGTTGTGTTAAATCACAATATTTTAGGTTTCCCTAATACATGCCCCTGCTCTGTGTCGGTTCTTATGCGATACACCCTGTATATGGTTGTTTGTTCTTGCCCTAACTTAGTGAAACCGTTCCATATTTAATACAGTCGTAGACTTTTCCCGTGGCTTCACAATTGCCTGTTTTAGTGAATTTTCTGAAAAGAAAATTACCAATGAGGAGCCCGACTTTTAAATGTAAAAAAAAATTCTTGAAATGAGCGCGAACTAGGCCCCCTAGAACCCATATCCAGGGTCAGTTTCAATTATATATATATATATATATATATATATATATATATATATATATATATATATATATATATATATATATATATATATATATATATATATATATATATATATATATATATATATATATATAAAGGTTGAACCGTCTACCAAAAGTTATGACTGTAAGTTTAAAGACAAAAAAATTAGAGACATTTTACGAAAAAAATTGGGGTTTTCCTCAAAAGTCGCGATTTGAAACGTCAAAATTGGCAACTTTTAGACAAAGAGCCTGAAAGAAATACGGGTTATGTAAAGAGTATTCTGCAAACCCTTAAGTTTCAGCTTCAACCATCATTACCCTTCATTTTAATAAAATGTTTCCAGAAAATTCATTTCAAATAGACACATTCTCTGATGCTTTGGCAGTAGTTTTAGTTTAACGGTCTATAATTTTTAGCTAATTTTCGTAGAAAAAATTCGTTAACGAGGAGACCGCGGCTTTTCATTTTTAAAAAGAATTCTTCAAATGAGCGCAAACTAGGTTCCCTGGAATCCATATCCGGTTTACTTTCTGTTTATATATATATACAGGGTGACGCATTTCTATGGAAAAGGTCAGTATAATTGTTATTACGCAAGATACGAGAAAAAATTGTATACGTTACTTATAGGGTGTCTTGAGCTATGTTGGAGAAACATAAGTGGTACGCCCCTGTCTCTTTACTTTCATTCAATTGCAATATCCTTTAAGTGTCTACCTAGAATTATTTATCTCCGGATTTCACAATCTTTTCAAATTTGTTGGTAATCCTAATCCTCTAGATGTCTGTATCGCATTAGGTTTACGCATGAACAATGCCATACAAATAATACTTATATACCGTTAGATTCTTTATTGTAAACAGCTTGAGCTGTCTTTGACGTATCCGTTAGATGCACTTAGTGGATTTTCTTCACTAGAAATAATGCTTCTACCTAGTTGGCCATTTTGTATTACTGACATTATGTTATGTCAACTACGTCACCTAGCGTTACGCGAAAGCTCGATAAAAGCAAGCTTTTCGCAAGGTACAAGTCAGTTCTACGTTCGATCTTCTCTTCTTAAGTTCTTGGGACTCCGAGTTCCCAATTTTCTACTTAAACACCTCTCGCATGTTTAAGTCAGTTCCACGCCAGATCTCATCTTCTTCGCTCCTTGAGTTCCAAATCTTCCACTTAAACATCGCTCGTGTGTTTAAACCAGTTTAATTCTACAGTGCCGTTATACAACGAATCTCATCTTCATCGCTTTTTGGGACTTCTAAGATCCCGATCTTCTACCTAAACATCGCTAGTGTGATTACGCCACTTCAGTTCAAGCTCCAATCTTCCTACAGAAATTCCGTTCGTACAGTATTACGGTGAAAAGTCAGTGTTTTCTTTGAAATTAGAAAGTATACGCGCAGTTAAATGCAATAGCAAGTAGCTAATAAGATTGTGAAATCTCCTGAATAACCTATTAAATCAAGTGTAAAACCGCAAATTGTAAATAAATGTTAAGTTCAAAGTGTATATATTAACAATACAACATATATAAATATAAAAAAGTGTATTATTGAAATCTTCTGGAATCCAGTGCACCTAGAGTCATAAATACAGTCCACATACAGTCCACATCTCACTATGTGAAAACTGGAACCTGTGATGAGCACTAATAAGTACACTTGGAGAACACCCAAATCACCACAACACATATTTCAGAGACCTTACGATCGTTTCGTTGACAAAGTCAACATCTTCAGAGGAAGAAAAATTCTAACATAAAAAACTAGATCCCGTATATTTATATCGCGTCAAGGTAAACGAACTAGTCCGAAGTAAAGTTGTCGTCCAAGAACGATCGTTTGTTTATTGCGCAGTGAAACAGGTCGGAGACCTGCTTTAATCTTTTGGTCGACAAATTTATGACCCTTATCTAATATAGGTATGAAAAGGACCAGAGTTCTTTAAAGTTCTTTTATTGCAGATTTGTTTATGAGCAGATTTGAGACGGATTTAAAAAATAAAAGTGGGTATTTCCCTAGTGTTTGGTTTCGTTATGTCGATGATATTTTTGCAGTGTTTGACACAAATACATGTAAGGTAGAAGAATTTACTGAAAAACTAAATAGTCAATTTGATTCAATAAAATTTACCCACAAAATAGAAATCAACAATAAACTTTCGTTCCTAGATGTATTAGTTATTAAAAATAAAGGCTCGCTTGAATTCGATGTCTATAGGAAGGAAACGGCTACTATTAGTTATATTCCTAATGACTCACATCATACGTTTGCACAAAAAACGGCTAGTTTAAATTTCTTAGTAAATATTGATCAATTTTCCGTTGAGTAAAAATAGAACAGAATACAGAAGTAAAATACATAAAAAATGTGGCGAGATATAACGGTTACTCGGATGGTTTAATAGACAAATTAGTTAACAAACACAGAACAAAGAAGTTGATATCTGAATGTACGACATTTAAGAATGATAAAATCAAGAAAAAATTTGTGTGTTTACCTTATGAACCACGAATCACAAAGGGTTTGGAAAGTATTTTTAAGAAAGTCGATTTACATTTGACGTTTTCGACGAAAAGTAATTTAAAAAATTTGTTGGGTAATACGAAAGACAAAGACAAAGTCACTGAAATGTCCGGAATTTATGAGATTAGTTGCAAAGATTGTGATCTTAAATACGTGGGCCAAACTAGGAGAAACATAGCCACCAGATTTCGTGAACATCTCGCACAGTTACGATATGGTACGGTGGACAAATCATGTTTGGCACAACATATATGGGATAATAACCACCACATTGACAAAGAAAATTTGAAACTTGTCAAAAATGTTAGACATCAAACTATGCTTGATTCATTAGAAAGTATTTTTATATTAAGGTCTCTTAAGAACAAAACTTCATTAAATTGTGCGGCACCTGTAATTTTTAGCTCTTTGTTTTCTCTTTGCATTTGACCGCTTAAATATTCCTAATTTGGCTGGTAGAATAATAAATTATTGTCAATAACTCGACCGGTTTATACATATACTAATCACTATGTTTGTCTTGATTTAAATATCGGTTTGCTTTTTTGTATATATGTAGTCAATATAAATATTTTCACGTAGAATTAAAATCAATATAAATATAGTGTCAATAATTCGACCGGTTTATACATATACTAATCACTATGTTTGTCTTGATTTACATACCGGTTCGGTTTTTTGTATATATGTAGTCAATATAAATATTTTCACGTAGAATTAAAATCAATATAAATATAGTTTTTATGTAGTATTTTAGTTGAACTATTTTTCCTTTGTTAAAGTTAACACGGTGAGACAGACATTTGGGTTTTTAGTTTTCTATTTTTAAAAAAGATGGGTGAGTTTATGTTGTTTATCTCACCAGATGTCTTTATCGGCATGAACCAATATCCACATAGTAAATTTCTAGATCGAAAAGAAACGTGCCGTTTCTTTAAAGAACTCTGGTCCTTTTAATACCTATATTAGATAAGGGTCATAAATTTGTCGACCAAAAGATTAAAGCAGGTCTCCGACCTGTCTCACTGCGCAATAAACAAACGATCGTTCTTGGACGACAACTTTACTTGGGACTAGTTCGTTTATCTTGACGCGATATAAATATACGGGATCTAGTTTTTTATGTTAGAATTTTTCTTCCTCTGAAGATGTTGACTTGGTCAACGAAACGATCGTAAGGTCTCTGAAATATGTGTTGTGGTGATTTGGGTGTTCTCCAAGTGTACTTATCAGTCCACATCTTCAACATATTATTCTTCCAACGCTAATTAGCAAAGCCGACTAGTTAGCGAGGGTGGGATCAATCCACCGGCAAAACATTGGGGAAAGAAAACAAGCTCTTTCTGCCCCAAGCTGCATCTTATAAAATTATTTTGACAATCACAAGTGGCCCATAAATCGTTGGCGATACTTACAATTTTTTTTGAACATTCCTTATTGCAATTTTGCATTTTTCATCGAAATATGACGCATGTTTGTAAAAAAATCGAGACGCATAAAGTGTTTTTTGGTAGCGAATTTTCATTAAATGCTTCAAAATTCAATAACTCAATTTGCCTAAGGTTAGTAGGCTAGGAAACGAGTTTTCTTGGAAACATTTTAAGTTTATTTTCGGGAAAATTTTGTTCATTTTCAAGCAAGTTATTTTGATAAAATATGGCACATTGTTTATACCACATAGGTTATACCGGTGACCAAATTGATGCCTGCTTGCATTAAAGAGATACATGCTATTAAATTCATTTTTATGAAAATTCACTTCCATAACTTACTTGCTGCGTCCCGAATTTTTTATAATGATCTGTGATATAAGATTTCCACAACTTTTTAAAGATACCTTGTATAATAACATTATTAATTACATAAGATAATTTAATCATGTATTATAAAGATATAATAGATGTGTTGTATTGGTCCAGCGAATCAGTGCGATATGATCATCGAGAGCTGAAAGCAGGGACTGTTAAACAGATGTTGGTGTTTTCTGCCAATGCTCCTTTATGTGTCACCGATTTAAAGGCAATGCATCATGCAATTAGAGATGATGTACAGCATCCAACCGATGCAACCGACCGGAATATCTCAAAACAGACATCAAAGGACTCTCTGTCTTCTTCAATGAGATGCTTCTTGCGAGGAAATTTCAGAAACAAGACGCCAATGTTACTTATAACCCCGAACATTGCCGCTTTGAAATCATAATTAATGAGTAGGTGGAACAACGAAAATACTCAGTAATTTACAAAAAAGCCCGACGCAGATGGTAGCGAATTTTCATTAAAAATGATTTACTTTAAGAAAATGGAAGTCATTTAGTTCATTGATTGTTGTTGCCCTTACTTGGTGAAACTTGTCCATACTGCATACAGACTTGGAGAATACTTCTCTGGCTTCACTGTTGGTTTTTAGTGGTGAAGGATGTAGCCAGCACGTAAGCTAACTGGAGTAAGTGGCCCTTCGAATTCTGGAAGTTCTAGGATGTTCTTCAATGTTTCTGTGACTATAGTTCCGCTGCTTGACAGCATTTTCAGACAGATTAAAATTGAATTAGTACGAAATCATGACAACTACAAATAAATATCTGTTGCTATGTTATGATATGATGTTTTGATCAAAAATTTTTTATCAAATTGAAAATAAAATGAAACACAGATGACAGATGAGGTTTTCAAAATGTCTATGTGATGTATGTCAATATTTAACAAAAAACCTAGAACTAGCCTATAATAACTATGATAAGTTACAACAATAAAATAACTAAACAATAACAGTATAAAAGTAGTCTCTATACAACGAAAATATCGACATACATCAACTCATTATTTTATTACAACTTTTTTGAAATAATAGTTAAATTTATTTTCTTTGACATATTTAATTAGAAAGAAGAATATCCAAGAAAGGGGAATTCATTAAATCAGTTTGCTCGTTTAAAACAAGGTAGTTATTGTCGTGTGTGTGCCTTTGGACTTCTAAAGCTTCAAAAAAGTCTAGTTTACGTTTGTCATTATAAAAATGTTGTGGTTGTATGCGGTTATTTATTGTAGGTCTATGTTCGGTATCAATAATATGTTTTGCAAATGTAGATTTGTCAGCGTGGTTATTTCTAAATGCAGAAATATGTTCTTTGTATCGGGTGTTAAAATTTCTAGAAGTTTGACCTATGTAGATTGCGTTACAATGTGTACAAACTAATTTATAAACTCCAGCTTTTGTTAGGAAACAAGATTTTTCTTTCGCGTTAAATAACAAATCACGCGTCGTGTTGTAAGATTTAAAAGCTACCTTTGTATTTGTACAAGTGTTTAAAATTTTTGAAATGTTTTCTGAAATGGTTCCAAAATAAGTTATCGAAACGTATTTGTTGTCTTCTTTGTCTCTAATATTTGGATAAATTAAATTAATCGCTAATTTGTATTCTTTTCTCTCTATCATTTTATCTATTATTTTAACAGTGTAGCCATTATTAAATGCTGTTTGCTTAATTATTGAAATTTCTTTTTCAAAATTGTTTTGTGACATAGGTATTGAAAATGCACGATGTATCATAGAATGATAGGCTGACAGCTTTTGTGAAAAAGGCTGACATGAATCGTATGGTATGGTTGTGTCAGTGTAAGTTGGTTTCCTATATATTGAAAAGTCAAATGAATTATTTTCTAATTTTCTAATTGTTAAGTCTAAAAAGTTTATACAACTGTTAGCTTCTTCTTCTAAAGTAAACTTAATATTTGTGTGAAAGCTATTAATAAAATTTAAAAATTCATTTAATTCTGTATGACTACCTTGAAAACATGCTAAAATATCATCTACGTATCTGTACCAAAAGACAATATTATGTGAAAGTTCTGATGTTAAAATTTGGTTTTCTAAGTTTTCCATAAATATGTTGGCTAATAAAGGTGACAACGGACTACCCATAGGCAGACCTTTATTTTGCATATAAATTTTATTATTAAATTTAAAATAGTTTTGTTTTATACATTCATTAAAAAGATTTATCATTTCTTGTCTTTTTATGACATTTACGTTCTTTTCTATTAAAACGTTTTCTAATAGAGGTAAACATTCTTTAGGGGGTATCTTAGAATACATGCTACAAACATCAAACGAGACTAATTTACTATTTGTGGGAATAATTAAGTTATTTAATTTTTGTGTAAGTTCATATGTTAAATATTGACATACATCACATAGACATTTTGAAAATCTCATCTGTCATCTGTGTTTCATTTTATTTTCAATTTGATAAAAAATTTTTGATCAAAACATCATATCATAACATAGCAACAGATATTTATTTGTAGTTGTCATGATTTCGTACAAATTCAATTTTAATCTGTCTGAAAATGCTGTCAAGCAGCGAAACTATAGTCACAGAAACATTGCAGAACATCCTAGAACTTCCAGAATTCGAAGGGCCACTTGCTCCAGTTAGCTCACGCGCTGGCTACGTCCTTCACCACTAAAAACCAACAGTGAAGCCAGAGAAGTATTCTCCAAGTCTGTATGCAGTCATTTAGTTCATTCAACTTAATTGAGTTAATAGTGTAACACACGACAAGTCACAGATAGAGGGCGGTTAGGATGTGATTTATTTTTTCAAGTAGAAACAAACACATATTATTACACACTCACCGTTTTAGTTGACAGAAGAGAAGGACGTGCTTGTATTTTCTAAACCTATGCAATAAAAGAAACAACCACTATAAGTGTCCAACTCAACCTTGTCTAACCTAAATCCCCCATTTAAAGCAACACATGTTCAATATCCTAAATATCCCTGAAATATGGTACTAAAACAAGCGTCTTTATATTTATATAATTGCAACAACTCATTAATTAAGCATATTATGTCAGTATTACTACAAGAGGGCCCTGCTTTGCCCCCGCCATTACCTTAGGCCTAAGGTAGCGCGGCCTGGGTACAGCAGACCAGGCACACCACCAAAACGTCCCCGCAACTTTACATACCCAGAGGTTATAGCACCTTCAGCGCAATTCGGGCTTTAAATTTGTGCGTCCCGCACGGGGGTCTTCCACTTCACCCCTGCCGACCAGACGAAGAAGAATCGATTACTATAACAACGTGAGACAGTTTAATTAGTAACCATATAATTACAGCACACGTGGTCTTAATATGAATTCTAAATATCTAGTAATTGTCAGTTGATATTTAATTCCCCTGTATAATACCCAACCCAGATATTTTTTCCTAATAATTACTGCTATCTTAATTATATTATTAGCTATAATGAACCAAGACACTTAGCAAGTAGGAACTCACCTAAGCTGCAAAATTCAGTTATCACATAAACTAATATGCATTGTATAAAATGTAATTAATCTTTTGTAAGGCTAGATGTATTCTCACCACAATTAGAACCGTAAACCGCTTTCGCTCTAATTAGAGCTCGTCAGTACGGCATACTAATTGCAGCGAAAATACACCTATAAAGTAATACGGCTATGGTAGTCAGCCTCCCAAAACTAAGTGAGATCTAAGACACGAAACACGTGCCGCCATCTCGTTGCGGAACGTCTGAAGGTGCCATACCGTTGGTTGTATACATCTAGCCTTACATACTTTGTCCCTATATACAAAGTATGTAAGGCTAGATGCATTCTCACAACAATTAGAACCGTAGACCGGTTTCGCTCTCATTAGAGCTCGCTTACATACCTTGTCCCTATATTAGGGTATAAATGGGCCAGGGCTGACAATTTACTAAATGGTTAGTTGGTTGTACACAGTCTCTATTTTTTAACATTCTGTGTTTTTTTTTAAATTCAACTACACACCACGAGGGCGTACAGCCTAAATACTATCGTACCGTGGGTGTTGACAAGGAGGAAAGAGGCAGCTTGTTAATTCTGGACTTGAAGGTTTGGAGGTTCGGAGGAGAAGGAAAAACATGTGCCGGCAAGGAATTCCACAACTTGGAGGTCCTCGGGACAAAAGAACGGGCATAACAAGATGTTCTATGTCTGGTGACCTGGACAGTAAAAGGGTGCATTCGCTCTATTCCCCTGGTAGATCTGTTGAGGGCAGCAGGTGGGGGAACTATGGAGGAAAGCTCCTCTGAGCAGTGCCCGTGCAGACATCTATAAAAGAGAGAGAGAGGTCACCAACGGCACGTCGGTGGGCAAGGAATGGCAGCCTTTGGGTGAGGGTAGCGTCACCGATGAGACGTATAGCTTTCTTTTGAATGGAGTCCAGGATAGCGAGTGTAGAAGCGGCAGCGGCACCCCAGATGTGGGAGCAGTATTCGAGGTTTGGCCTTATTTGTGAAGTATATAAGGTATAGAGATTAGCTGGTGAAAAGTATTTGCGAGCCCGGAAGAGGAAACCTAATTTCTTAGCAGCCGCTTCTGCAATTGATGTGACATGTTGGTGCCAATTAAGATTTCGATCCACAGAAATGCCAACAAGGGAAAAAGACTCATTACTTTGAATAACTTGGTTGTTCATTGTGATGGGTCTAGGGCTGGTGTATCTCTTGTGAGAAAGAAAGCAAGACTTAGTTTTGGTGGGGTTGAATTGTACAAGATTTCTACTTCCCCAGTCTAATATTTTTTGGAGATCCATGAAGACAGAACCCTCCATGAGTCTGCGATCCTCATCTAATTGGGCTAAAGAGACAGGCTTAGAATATTGTATATTTGAATGGAGGGTGCTGTCGCCCGCGTAGCTGTGAACTGGGTTGTATGTGCTAGAGAGGAGGTCATTGATGTGGAGAAGAAACAAATTAGGGGCTAAAGCTGAACCTTGAGAAGCTCCTGCATTAATTGGATACAGTTTAGAGTAATGGCCATCCACAACAACAGATATGCTCCTGTTGGAGAGGAAATTTGCTGTCCACATACAGAGTTTTGGTGGTAGGCCATAGGCCGGAAGTTTATTAAGCAGCGCTGCGTGCCAGACCTGGTCGAATGCTTTGGATATGTCTAGAGCAACAATCTGGGATTCACCGTGTTGTTCCATGGACTTGTTCCAAGAATGGGTGACAAAGGAAAGGAGGTCGGCAGTCGATCTGCGCTGACGGAATTCATATTGCCTGTCATGGATTAGACTGTGTTTTTCAAGAAATTTTAGTAATTCAGTGTTTATATACTTTTCCATCACTTTAGAGACGACTGAAAGGAGAGAAATAGGCCTGTAGTTGCTAGGAAGCGCTTTGGATTCTTTCTTGGGGATGGGTTGTACTCGAGCAGTTTTCCAGTTACTAGGAAATATGCCTTTATTATTAGATATCTGAAACAGACGAGTCAGGACAGAAACAAGTTCTGGTGCGCATTTTTTGAGAACAATTGCTGGGATCTCGTCAAAGCCAGAGGCTTTCCTGGTATTAAGAGAAGAGAGCATCTTTCGTACCTTTTTAGTTTTGAAAATGATATCCGTCATTTTATGCGCGACATTGGGACTATTGGTGGTTGAACATTTGGAGGTGGGTTGAGAGTAGAATTTCCGGCGAACAACGAAGCAAAAAGTTCAGCCTTGCCCAGGACGGTAGAAACAATTTCATCCCCTGAGATAAGAGGTGGGGACGTGCTTTTGCAGAAATTATTTCCAATAGATTTAGCAACAGTCCAGAAGGGTTTGCCGCCGTTGGAGCTTAAGAGGACTTTGTTTTTGATGTGGTTATTAAACGAGTTTTTTGCCTCAGAAAGAATGCAGACATAGCGGTTTCTTGCGTCGTTAAATGCTTGACGATTTTCTTGACTGGGATTGTGTAGAAGCGTTTTGTGAGCTTTGACCTTTTCAAGTCTGGCCTTGTCACAGGATTTAGAGAACCAGGGCTTTTGAGTGGCTGAAGAGGTTTTCTGTGCACGTGGGATAAATAATTCCATGCCAGCTTGGATAATTTCGGTGACGTTTTGTGAGATATTAGAGGGGTCAGGATGAGAGAAGCAGACAGACGCCCATGGAAATGAGGAAAAGTAATCCCGAATTTCGTCCCAGTTTGCGGAGTTGTAGTGCCAAACGATACGTGGGTGTGATGACTGTGTGACCTCGGGTTGCATTTCGCAGGAAGCAGTGACAATGCCGTGGTCTGAGCGACCAAGGGGGGCGGTGACTGATATCTTATAGCAGTCAGGTTGTGTAGTAAGAAGGAGATCCAAGGGATTTGAGCCGTGTGTTGGGATACGAGGAAAGTAAGTAGGTTGCTGAACCATATTGGCTAAAGAATTGTTGACTGCAAAGGCCTCCGCTGCTCTCCCTTGTGGATCGGTTTTTGAAGATCCTAGCCATTCCTTATTATGGACATTGAAGTCACCAAGAATAGTGACCTCGGAGGAAGGATATTCAGAAATCAGATAGTCGGTTTTTTCAGAAAGGTAGTCAAAGAGCTGGACAAAGTTGTTGTCGGAAGGTGACCGGTAAATGCAACAGATGAATTTAGTTGCAGCCCTGAGAGAGAGTTTTATCCATAGTATGTCTTTTCTTCCAGGTTCTAAATTGGGGAGTGTGGTGCAGGGTAGATTGCTACGGACGTATGCGTTATTTGGAGCTGCCGTGACAACATACTATTTGGTTCCGTAACGAGATGGCGGCACGTGTTTCGTGTCTTACATTTCACTTAGTTTTGGGTGGCTGCCTACCATAGCCGTATGTTTTTTTTATATTATTATTTCAATAAAACACCACGAGGGCTTACAGCCTAAATACTATCGTACCGTGGGTGTCGACAAGGAGGAAAGAGGCAACTCGTTAATTCTGGACTTGAAGGTTTGGAGGTTCGGAGGAGAAGTGTCTCATGTACAATAAGCCAAAGGTTGCAGTGCTATCGGGGCGGCAAAGTCGCGGACGAGCCCTGAGGGACAAAAAAAAAACAAGTTTCTTTTAAAGAGACTTACACTATCTACAGATATAGCAAAATTTAGTTCTTTAGCTTCATAGAAAATTGAGTTTTCGGCATTTTTCTCAAAAAGAGTTAGAACACAAGATTTTTTTTATAATAGAGATATATCGATGGTAACACTTTCGAAATAATTCTTCAAATGTGCGCGTACTAGGACCTCTAAAATCGATGTTAAAGGTCTGTGTAAGTTTAAAGTATTAACTTTACTAATATGCCGTATAATAATAGTGTACAATGCTTATGAAAATTCGCTTCTGTAACGCACTTGCTGCGTCCAGAATTTTTTTATTTGAAGCAGTGGGCGATGAGAAATTGACTTTTAAAAGTGAGTAATTTATTTATCAGAAAGTTACATGTCATGTTTATAAAATGTTCAAAATTTCGACCACCAGCCTCCATACAATAGTACAAGTTCTGTTCAAAACGTCGGCACACATTCTGTAGTATTTCTGGAATGATTTGGCGGCATTCGTTTACGGAACGCTGGCGTAAATCTTGTAAATAATCGGGGACATGGAGGTGCCATGTTAAGCGTTTGTCGAGGAAAACCCCGAGGTATTTCAGGAAGTCTCCAGTCAGGGAATTTGACGGTTGTCTAATGATATGTATTCGTGAGGTGTGTGTCTCCTCTTGGAAAATAGGACCGCAGAACATTTATCGGGGTTTATGGTTAGACCTGATTTCCTATATGAGCCTTGCAGCTCGTCTACGACGGTCTGTAAACGTTCGGTTATTATCCTCGGCTGAGTGGAGCTGCTGATGATGGTAGTGTCGTCTTTTTCTTATATATTTCAATAACACACCACGGGGGCTTACAGGCTAAATACTATCGTATCGTGGGTGTCGACAAGGAGGAAAGAGGCAACTTGTTAATTCTGGACTTGAAGGTTTGGAGGTTCAGAGGAGAATGAAAAACATATGCCGGCAAGGAATTCCACAATTGGGAAGTCCTCGGGACAAAAGAGCGGGTATAACAAGATGTTCTATGCCTGGTGACCTGGACAGTAAAAGGGTGGATTCCCTCTGTTCCCCTGGTAGATCTGATGGGTGCAGCAGGTGGAGGAACTATGGAAGAAAGCTCCTCTGAGCAGTGCCAGTGCAGATATCTATAAAATAGAAAGAGGTCACCAACGGTGGTGGTGGTCAACGGATGACAGCTTTTGGGTGAGGGTAGGGTCACCGAGGAGACGTATAGCTATCTTCTGAATGGAGTCCAGGATGGCGAGTGTAGAAGCGGCAGCAGCACCCCAGATGTGGGAGCAGTATTCGAGGTTTGGCCTTATTCGTGAAGTATATAAGGTATAGAGATTAGCTGGTGAAAAGTATTTGCGAGCTCGGAAGAGAAAACCTAATTTCTTAGCAGCCGCTTCTGCAATTGATGTGACATGTTGGTGTCAATTGAGATTTAGATCCACAGAAATGCCAACAAGTGAAAAGGACTCATTACTTTGAATAAATTGGTTGTTCATTGTGATGGGTCTAGGGCTGGTGTATCTCTTATGAGATAAACAGCAAGACTGAGATTTGGTGGGGTTGAATTGTACAAGATTTTTACTTCCCCAATCTAATATTTTTTGGAGATCCACGGAGACAGAACCCTCCATGTGTCGGCGATCCTCATCTAATTGGGCTAAAGAGACAGGCTTAGAATATTGTATATTTCGTCCGCGTAACTGTGAACTGGGTTGGATGTGCTAGAGCGGAGGTCATTGATGTGGAGAAGAAACAAAGTAAGGGATAAAGCTTAACCTTGAGGAACTCCTGCATTAATTGGATACAGTTTAGAGGAATGTCCATCCACGACAACATAAGTGCTCCAGCTGGAGAGGAAATTTGCTGTCCAGGTAGGTGTTTTGGTGGTAGGCCATAGGCCGGAAGTTTATTAAGGAGCGCCACACATTGTCGAATGCTTTGGATATGTGTAGAGCGACAATCTGGGAGTCACCGTGTAATTCCAAGAATGGGTGACAAACGAAAGGGGGTCGGCAGTTGATTTGCGCTGACGGAATGCATACTGCCTGTCGTGGATTAGACTGTGTTTTTCAAGTCTGCGTATTAATATTAGATAATTGCGAAAGCTACATAAATATTAATGCCATTGATGAGGCAAAGAATAATGAGGCTCACATGCTTACCTTCCCGAAACATTGCAGCCACAGGTTGCAACCGCTGGATGTCTCTGTATTTGGGCCTCTTAAGGCAGTACATTAATAACTGGATGATAAATCATCCAGCGAAACTGTAACTTCAATTCTGTATCAAGAAAAAATATTATTTCGGGTGTTGCATAAACTGGGATGCAGCTCTTTAATCCTCACATGTTCACACATGCTGGTTTTCTTAGGAGTTCAGTTACTCATCGCTCGTTTTCAAGTAATAATGATGAAATAACGGAACAAGATCATTCAACTCAGTGTTGCAAATATCTCAATAAATGCTTTTGTGTTTTGAAGTGTTAACTTCAGATGCAGCTCTTTAACTCCTGTTGTCTCTACATCATTTCTGGGAACAATAATTGACAGTGTTTTCTCCTGGTCCACTAATGTTGATGCAGTTTGATCAAGGCTGAACAGATGTTTTTACATTCTAAAGACTTTAAAGTCCTACCTTAATTTAGATGGCCTGTTGACTGTGTACTATGCTCTTGGCCACTCAGCCATAGATTCTAACATTGTGTCGCAGGGTCAGGCGACGGATTCAGCTTGGTTTCTCCTACATCAAAAACGTATTATGAGCCTAATTTTTATCCTTCAGTTTCGGGAATATAGTCGGGAGGTTTTCAAAAATAAAATTGTGAAACTTGTTGAGGTTTATTTACTGAAGCTAATGTTATGTATTTAAGAAAATAAATAAGTTGTCTCACAATTACAATTTACATAGCTATAAAATTCGCTTTTGGGATAATATATATCTGAATAAAACTGATAATTCATTTTATAAAAAGTCGCCGTTGTATGCGGGTTCTTATTATTTTAAGCTGCTGGCTAATCATATTAGTGATTGTCCTACTGTGGCGCAAGAGAGAGAGAGAGAGATAGAGAGAGAGAGAGAGAGAGAGCGAGCTTAAACAGTATCTATATTCACGGTGTTTTTATTCTGTCGATGAGTTCGAAAAGCACTTAGGATCATCATAGTTGTTGTGATGTTTCTTACTTCTAGTCTCGTTTGTCTCTTATTTGTTATTTCACAGTGATATAGTGTTTGGCTGTTTGTTTTTATGTAAATATTTTGTATATTATTAGCGAATTTTCATTAAGAAAAATTCGCTAATGGAGGGGTCACGATGAAAAACTCTTGAAAAAATTTCTTCAGATGAGCGCGAATTTGGGTCCCTAGAACCTGAAACCAAGATCAGTTAAAATTTATATATATTGTCACAAAGTGACTTTAACGTCATTATATAATCTAATTAGTTAACAAGGGAATAGATCCATCCCATCTGAATTTAATTTAATTTAATTTTACTATTAAAACGTTTGCAAATATTTAATAAAATATAGTTTCGAGAGCACATCGCGGCAGCCAGTCGAGAGGCAGGCATGGTACCGGAGTATGATCGCCCAAGCAGGGCCTTCGGTATGCAAAGCGACGAAAGCGGGGTCAGATGGGCTGGCCCACTGCATCGACCTACGCGCTCCTCGCAGCGCAGATATGTTAACTGTGCGGGACTCTGCAGCGACAGCCAGCAGGTTCGCCGTGGCCCGCTGAATAATTTAGTTCTTTTTCAGCGAGCGCAGAGGCAGTCACGGAGAGTAAGCAGCCACCGTCCGGTTCTCGTTTGTGTCTTTTAGTCTTGTGTACGTTGTATTGACAGCAAATCCAGCAGGCCGACCGCAGGAGAGTAGGAAGCAGCCACCGGCTTAGGGGAGTTGACAGCGGTGACCAGCTAAGAACGCCGTCTTCAGCGGGCCGCTCATTGTCCGATTCTTTTAGGAGGTAGGTCGCTGTCTCTATAGCTGTACGGTAGCACAGGGCCTGTATGAAAGGGGTTTTCAACGGATAGGCGTCTCTCTCTGTCGGCGGGCACCTTGGTGGCCTTCGCCAGAGGTGACGTTAAAAGTCCAGGTGTGGAAAAGGTTTTGAATGTTGTTGTGTTTGTCAGTGGTTTTATTTCAGAGAGACGACCGCAACGGAGCTTCGCATAAATAAGTTCATCGTTCACTGCTGTCGGTGTCAGCGGAGCGACCTGGGGGAGCCGGGGCTCGCATTCCAAAGCTGCGGTCTTCCCGGGAGCGTGGGGGCACTAGCAAAGCGGCTGACAGCGAAGTGATTTGAACCCGGTGGCGGTCTAGTCACGATCAAATAATCCAAAGTGGTCTCCCGTGGAGCAGCCGCTACGGTTTCGGTGACCGGCTACAGTAAGGGTACTTCGGGCTGCGATAGATTTCCAACAATGTTGGTAATCGAAACAGCCCGGCGAGACTCGACCTCCTGGAGGTTAAGGGGGTTTGGTGAGCACTGCTTGGGGAGCGGGGCGCTTAGCAAACTTCGGAGTAGCTGGGGTTGCGTTCCCGAGCTGGAGTCTTCCCGAGAGCGCGAGGGCACTAGCAAAGAGGCTGACTGCGAGTTGATTTGAACCCGGTGGCGGTCTAGTCACGATCAAGTCACCCAAAGCTGTCTCCCGTTACGCAGCCCTCGTGGTCCTGGATCTGGACGACAGCTGGGATATTTCGGGCTGCAGTTGGTCTCCACCATTACTGGCGATCAAAACAGTCTGGCGATACCCGGTGTCCCGACCGTCCTAGCGGCATTATTGGAAGGTATTGCCGTTTTCAATCTTCGTAGGAAAGCTTTTCTTTGTTTCCTTCGGGAGGCACAAGGGGTTGCGTTCCCGAGCTGGAGTATTCCCGAGAGCGTGAGGGCACTGTCAAAGCGGCGGACTGCGAGTTGATTTGAACCCGGTGGCGGTCTAGTCACGATCAAGTCACCCCTAAGCGGTGTCCCGTGGCGCAACCCTCGTGGTCCTGGATCTGGAAGACAGCTGGGATATTTCGGGTTGCAGTAGGTCTCGACCCTTACTGGCGATCGAAACAGTCTGGCGATACCCAGTGTCCCAGCCGTCCTGACTTTCTTTATTTTGTCGAGGGGAAATTTCCATCTCCCTTGGGAGACACTTCCTCAGGTCGTAGAGGGTCTGTATGACTGCATCGCATGCTTGAGGGTCCGTAATTAATTAGTGATAGTAGAAATTAGAACAAGCCGTTAGCTGATCTTGATATTGCACCTAGTGTTGGCTTTTAATTTGCATATTGCATGCCTGCTTAAATCGATCACCTGCCCGGTACCTTGCTTTGGGTGATCCCGGGACGCTTCTGTCCGCTTACAGGCTTAGAATTCACAACCCCTCTTCATGATACCGCCCGTATAATTTGCGAATATTTCTGTTTCTGCCTCTGGTCTGTAATAAATTAATTTGTTATCCAATAAGTTAGTTCAGACGTGTGATATTTCGGGAGAGTCCCTTGTGTAAATATTTCTTTGTACATATTTTGTAAATATTTTGTCACCAATACTTTTGTAAATAAATTATTTGTTTTATACGGTGTATCATTCAACGTTTCCCAACCAATCCACCCTAACATAATACGCAACATTCTGCTCCCTAATACACAGGCCATAATTAAGGAGTCCTGAGGGACTTCGCCTGAGGACTTAGGTGAACCCTGTCTTCACTGACGTTTACCCCGGGTCCGGGTAGCTGTAAATAGCAACTGAGGATAGAGATAGAGATAGCCTGAGGGAACGCAGCGACTTCCTTTAAACCCTCGGTGCTGGCGCCTGAGAAATCCCGTAATAAAGCCGTATTGATAAGGTTATCCCGTGGGAACCTCCCCATATTAGGGAAAGATAACTCTATCCCGATTTGACCCCTCGCAATATATATATATATATATATATATATATATATATATATATATATATATATATATATATATATATATATATATATATATATATATATATATATATATATATATATATATATATATATATATATATATATATGTGTGTGTGTGTGTGTGTTTATGTATGTATCCGAGCAATAAAAATTAAACTGATTTCAATCAAACTTGGCAAAAAACTTGCTTGGGCAAAAACCGAGGTCGACTTCGTTAATTAGCTTTTATGCTCAAGTTTTTCCAGTGGAAAATCGGGAAAAACTTTTTGAAAACGCTATATTTGTGAAAGTATCAGCGTAACTGGAATGATGTAGGTTATACTAGTAACCAAATTTGATGCCTGCTTTCCTAAAAAAACACACATATTTGCTATTAAAAACATTTTAATGAAAATTCACTACCATAACGCAATTGCTGCGTCCAAACTTTTAATATATGAGTGACTTTTGACTTTCATCAATATTTAGATACAGGACATTTAAAAGCTTGTATCCATCATTCAAGGAATACCCTCCATCTTGTATTTCAAGTAGATATAAGCGGCTACAATAAAAAAGTATATAAAGTTAATTTTAAAATGGTGATTTATTTTAAAAATAAATGTAGGCTTCCTAAATTTGCTGTAAACGACATTTCTTGGAATAAGTCACTAAACATCAGAAGTGATATATGATGACGATGCGAACAGCTCTCTACAAATGTAAGTAACGCTAATAAAAGTAAGATAAAAACGTTAACAGTAACTCTATATACTTTTAAGTGTTTCATTTTATTAGGGGAGCTGCAGTTGTTAAAATCATCATCTTAACGTGTACGCGATAAGTATATTTATCAGAAGAAAGTTGTATTCCATCAATGGTATTTTATTTTTCTCGATTATTCCTTGAAAAAACTATAAAATTTTAAAGAAGAAATCAATAAGCTAAAACCCAATGAATATCTGTAATATCTGAGTGGACAACTGTAACAAGCGTTTCAGCAAAACTAATAAGCGCTAACTGCAAAAAGGGACTGGACCAGAATAAACTAGAACCAAGGTAACCATGAATGATCCTCAAAAATATTAATACTGATAAAAGAACGTCACATGTGGAGAAAAGTTATAAACAAAGAAGCATACAGCATAAACAACTTAAAAAAAGTTTGAGACGCAGCAAGTGCGTTATAGTAGTGAATTTTCATAACAATTGTACACTATTAATAAGATGCATATTATTAAACTAATACTTCAAATTTAAATGAACCTTGGAGATCAGTTTTAGAGCCCCAGTTAGCGATTATTCGAAAAAAAATTAAGTTTTACATGGAGCTACTAAATTCAAATTTGGTCTTAGATATAATATGTAAATACTGCAAGGGTCTTTAAACAAATTGTGTTACAAATTTCATTAAAGTTACAAAAGTTTTTCAGAAAACAATTAATTATTTACAAAGGGAATGTACCTGCCAAATTATAAATATGACAGGTATTTTTCCTTATTAATTGTTTGGATGGTTTTGTTTTAGTCAACCCATCCAGTTTTTGCAAACAATAAACAACAAAAAAGGTTTTTTTGAAACAAAACGAAGCTCAATATGTTATTTTTCTTTAATTTATTACCCACGTGCGTTTACATAGGTGTTACTAAGGTTCAAGATTGAAGATTCTGGCTTAATGGGAAATTTATTGAGCTATCGGATTTGAAATATTTTTACGAAAATTTTCTACCATAACATAAAAAACCTTTTTTGTTGTTTATTGTCTGCAAAAACTGGATGGGTTGACCAAAACAAAACCATCCAAGCAATTAATAAGGAAAAATACCTGTCATATTTATAATTCGACAGGTACATTCCCTTTGTAAATATTTTTTTTTCTGAAAAACGTTTGTAACTTTAATGAAATTTGTAACACAATTTTTTTAAGACACTTGCAGTACTTTCATATTTTTATAATTCGACAGGTACATTGCCTTTGTAAATCATTTATTTTTTCTGCAAAACGTTTGTAACTTTAATGAAATTCGTAACACATTTAAAGGCACTTGCAGTACTTACATATTATATCTAAGACCAAATTTTAATTTAGTAGCTCCATATAAAATATAATTTTTTTCAAATAATCGCTAACTGGGACTCTAAAACCCATCTCCAAGATCCATTTAAATTTAAAGAATTAGTTTTAATAATATATCTTACTAATAGTGTACAATTCTTATGAAAATTCGCTACCATAACGTACTTGCTGCGTCTAGACTTTTATAAAACGGGTGCATTGCGTTTTTCCAAAACAGCACTGACTTGAAGATAAGAAGATTAGCACTATACAATATACAGTTTCAACTTTAAGTTTATACATGACCTATAAGCAAAAAACAAAAACAAATACTTTGGTTTACACCAAAGTTATTTAAGTAATATTTTACTCACCATTTATAACATATAATTATTTTATCTATTATCTATTTAAATAATCATAAAAATGTAAAATAAGATTTCTGTTTTAATAAGAATATAAATAAGACGTCCATGTTGATAATTATTAACGTTAACGTTAGGTCTCGAGTGTCTCGAGTAGTCTCGACGCAGCTCGCACTCTGTTGTCATCGGATGCAACGATGTCATATTGTACAAATTAGATTGTAATTATTTTTTGAAAATAAGACGAGGAATTAGTCACTCAACATTTATGAATATTAAACGACATTTAATGGATGGATTAATTTATTGTGAACTTTTATTTGTCATCAATAGGTAGTACAAATATGTGTTATGACCATGTTTTACATTTTAAGATTCAAATGAAATTTTATTATATCTGGCAACCCGGCTCATTTATATTTAATTGTCAGGTGACTTGGTCGATTTTGAATTATCCACTTAGAATAGCACATTCACAGTCTAACCATGCTTGAAAACATTCACCCTGTGAAATGACTCATGTAATTCGAAGTGATATCTTAGACTGTTTATTAATTTAACATCTTTATTTTCGAATAACTCCCTTTCTCGTGGGCCATTTAATTTGAATTTTGGTTTACAGGTATATTTTCATTCGAATCACTCCAATATTTCATAAAAATATTGTGTTTTCAAAATTTTCTTAATTTTTTTTTCAAAGAAAAATTAGATGCACGGTGCCCATCTACGAACTCATCCAAGCCATTAACACAATCAAGCTAATTCCCAAATTTGGTCCAAATCGGTCAAGTATTTTTTGAGTTATCAGATGGATATATATATATATATATATATATATATATATATATATATATATATATATATATATATATATATATATATAACATATAAAAATCAAAACCGACCTTATATATGGGTTCTAAAGGCCCAAATTTGCGCTCATTTGAAGAAATTTTCCAAAAGTCTTACCATCGATCCCTCTCTATTAGTGAATTTTGTTAATGAAAATTCACTAAAAAGATGGCAAAATGCATCACAAGCGGAGATATACTGGGTGATTCATATATGAGCGACATTCATATCTCGGTAACTCTGTCAACTAGAGCTTCGGGGGAAAACTGTTCTAAAAGTTTTTTCAAGTACAATTCAGATGATATTTTTCATTTTCTTATTCTTGCCACCAGATGGCGTTTTTTCGGATGAAACTTTTTGAAGACTCTTATCCCGAAATATTCCTATTACAATGTTATCATTTTTTACTTTTCCTCAAACCCCGAGTGGTGTTCAATATTAGTTACGAACCTCTTATACAGGGTGTTCACGGGACTCGTTTAGAATAAGTATCCCCGTCATTATTGGAGGTATAATGTGATTCAAATGTCGAAAATTGTTCAGCTTTTCATGACCATCTCGATTCTGACGCCAAAAAGAAAAACAATTGCGCATCGAATTGGTGAGATTGACATGTTAGGTTTATTCTTCTAAGTGGAACGTCCATTTTATAATGCTGACACGTTCTGGTCTATTCTGCATACTTCCAGAGATATCTAGATCTGGATATGCTTGTTCACGGGAATCGTTTACAATAGTCATCTCCGTTACTATTGAAGCTACAATGTGGTTCAACTAAAATCTTGTACAATTCAACCCCACCAAATCTCAGTCTTGCTTTCCATCTCATAACAGATACACCAGCCCTAGAACCATCACAATGAACAACCAAGTTATTCAAAGTAATGAGTCCTTTTCACTTGTTGGCATTTCTGTGGATCAAAATCTCAATTGGAACCAACATGTCACATCAATTGCAGAAGCGGCTGCTAAGAAATTGGGTTTCTTCTTCCGGACTCGTAAATACTTTGTACCAGCTAATCTCTATACCTTATATACTTCACAAATAAGGCAAAACCTCGAATACTGCTCACACATTTGGGGTGCCGCTGCCGCTTCTACACTCGCTATCCTGGACTCCATTCAGAAGAGAGCTATACGTCTCATCGGTGACCCTACCCTCACCCAAAGGCTGCCATCCCTTGTCCACCGACGGGCCGTTGGTGACCTATCTCTCTCTCTCTCTCTCTCTCTCTCTTTTATAGAGTTCTGCACGGGCACTGCTCAGAGGAGCTTTCTCCCATAGTTCCTCCACCTGCTGCCCCCAACAGATCTACCAGGGGAACAGAGCGAATGCACCCTTTTACTGTCCAGGTCACCAGACATAGAACATCTTGTTATGCCCGCTCTGTTGTTCCGAGGACTTCCAAGTTGTGGAATTCCTTGCCGGTACATGTTTTTCCTTCTCCTCCGAACCTTCAAGTCCAGAATTAACAAATTGCCTCTATCCTCCTTGTCGACACCCACGGTACGATAATATTTAGGCTGTAAGCCCTCGTGGTGTGTTGTTGAAATATAAAAAAAACTCTGGACGCAGCAAGTGCGTTATGGTAGTGAATTTTCATAAACATGTTTTTTTAAATAGCAAATATATTTTTTTAAGAAAGCAGACACCAAATTTGGTTACCAGTATAATCTATATATTAGAAACAATGTGCCATGTTTCATCAAAATAAATTTATTGTTTGAAAATGTACAAAAATTTCCGAAAGTAAACTTAAATTGTTCCCGAAAAAACTGGTTTTCTGGTCAACCTTATAGGTTAATAGCAAATTGATTCAAAATTTGAAGCATTTAATGAAAATTCGCTACCATAACGCACTTGCTGCGTCCCGAATTTCTTTCCTTACAAAGATGTATTATATTTCGATGGAAAATACAAAATGCAATAACATAGGGCGTGTTCGATAAAAAAAATTCACTAAAAAAAAAAGAAAATTTGAATCACCAACGACTTATGGGCCACCCTGTAATTGTGGAAATATTTTTTAAGATGTAGCTTAAGACACCCTACAATTAATGTATACAACTTTTTTTTGTAACTTGCATAATAACGGATATATTGCGCTTTAATGATTTTTTACAAAAATTCGACAAAACTGATATACCATTAAACGATAAACTCTATAGCCAACACTACTGCTAAAGCATCAGAGAAAGGGTCTATTTGAAATGAATTTTCTGGGAACATTTTAGTAAAATGAAGGACAATGACGATTGAAACTAAGAGTTCAGGCTTTGTAAAACATTATTCTTGAGACATTTTCCTTCCATAGATCATATTAATTTCAGGTTCATTGCCTAAATATTAACAATTTTGACGTTTAAAATCGCGACTTTGACGTTTTGAGGAAAACCCAAATTTATTTTTCTTTAAATGCCTGTAACGTTTTTGTATTTTAACCTACAGCGCTAAATTTTAGTAGGTAGTTTACCTATAATGATATAAACCCGTGTACCAAATTTAGTTGCCCTTACTTTGTTAATTCCGGAGATATACATTTTTTTCGATTTTTTTCGAAGGAAAACACAAATTTTCCGGGAAAACCTCGGCGGATTTTCGTGGCTAACGAACTTATCCAAGCCACTCGCGAAAGGAAGGTACTCACCTAATTTAATCAAAATCGGTCCATAATTTTTTTAGTTATAGGTGTGACACATAAATATATAAACATATATATATATATATATATATATATATATATATATATATATATATATATATATATATATATATATATATATATATATATATATATATATATATATATATATATATATATATATATATATATACATATAAAGTCTGAAACCGACCCCGGATTTGGGTTCCAGGGGTCCTAAATAGCGCTCATTTGAAGAAATTTTTTCAAAATTCAAAAGTCGAGATCTCCTCATTAGTGATTTTTTTTAAAGAAAATTCACTAAAAAGTGGGGAAAGTTATTTAGTTTTTCACGTGCATCTTGATTTTGACGTCAAAAAAGCATTTGCGCAGAGAAATCTCTGAGGGGTATGGTCACTTTACATTTGGTTTTGGGTTGATCATTTTTTTAGTGGCCACAAATAAAACTAACATACCTTGATAGTACCTCAAACAACAAATGTAATAGCGGTAAAAAATATTTGAAAATTGCATCGGAGCCGTGATATACAGAGTGATTTATTAGGTGAGCGACATTCATATCTCGGTAACTATGGCAACTAGAACATCGGGAAAAACATTCAAAGGTTTTTTCCAGTGCAATTTTGTGTATTTTGTTCCTATTCTTGCGACCAAATGGGGCTTTTTTGGATGAAACTTTTTGAAAGCTGTTATCTCAAAATATTTCTATTACAATATTATCTTTTTAATTATCTCTGAAATCCCTAATCTTGTTATATATTTTTGTCTGAGTTTCAACCCCCCTTATTATATTAAGGCTGCGATATTCTAGACGAAGAAGTGACTCCGACAGAGATAGAACATATTATCATGACAAGTGCTGCCAAAGCTCTTGAACTTCGAATTTCCTTGAAAACTGTATGATTCAACCGAAAGTCTTACTAAGTTTAACTAATTCTCAGCAGGTGGCGACTCATTCGGCCTATGTTTTGTAGAAGGCTTGCAATAATTGTACTTACTCAGCAAAGCGACGTTGTCATTTATCTTTTGTTTACATACCAAGCTTATGAAGCGGAACGGTGAAGAGCGGAGAAGGTACGGATGATAAAAGGGTTAAATTTAATGAAAAGTTGATGAAATTTGGTAATCTTTTACTTTAGTCTCATCATATGATACATCAGTAAAATTGTGTCGACACGTCCAACATAATGAGATTTAAGTTAATTTTGGCTCCCATTTGAAAAATCAAAATTGATGATGATCCTCGAAAAACGAAACCTCGGAACTCGGTTTTGATACCATTTTCAAATACTACTGTCAAAGGTGCTGTTAGAAAGTGAAGTCCGAATGTGCATATTTGTAGAAATGAAGAGGTTGCTACTAAAATGCGAAATTCTAAAAATAAGTTTGTTCTCCATATTCCAGGAAGCGTGCAAATTAGGTAACTTTTATTTTCTTTACTAGATTATGCAATTCCCCTCGCATTTAATCAATTTCAATTCTTTTACCATTACGAGTGTGTAAATATCAATATCATGCCAATTAACAAAGTCTGCAAGCTGACATATATGCGGACGCAAGATTGCAACCTTTGAATTATGTTAGTTAATTTTTATTTTAAAAAAATCACTAATAGAGAGGTATCGATGGTGAGACTTTGCAAAAAATTTATCAAATGAGCGCGAACTAGGACCCCTAGAACCCATATCCGGGGTCAGTTTCAATTATTATATGTTTATATATATATATATATATATATATATATATATATATATATATATATATATATATATATATATATATATATCAATCTGCCAGGTTGGTAAAGGAAATATGTAAGGACACTCCAAGGTCTCAATCTGCCTACCCCTTACAGTGGTGGACAAAGGTTGGTAAAGGAAATATGTAAGGACACTCTAAGGCCTCAATCTGCCTACTCCATAGAGTGGTGGACAAAGGTGGGTAAAGGAAATATGTAAGGACACTCTAAGGCCTCAATTTGCCTACTCCTTAGAGTGGTGGACAAAGGTGGGTAAAGGAAATATGTGAGGACACTCTAAGGCCTCAATCTGCCTACTCCTTAGAGTGGTAGACAAAGGTGGGTAAAGGAAATATGTAAGGACACTCTAAGGCCTCATCTGCCTACTCCTTAGAGTGATGGACAAAGGTGGGTAAAGGAAATATGTAAGGACACTCTAAGGCCTCAATCTGCCTACTCCTTAGAGTGGTGGACAAAGGTGGGTAAAGGAAATATGTGAGGACACTCTAAGGCCTCAATCTGCCTACTCCTTAGAGTAGTAGACAAAGGTGGGTAAAGGAAATATGTAAGGACACTCTAAGGCCTCAATCTGCCTAATTCTTAGAGCGGTGGACAAAGATGGGTTGGGTTGTTGTAGCTCGATTACGGGGCCTCAATCTGCCTACTCCCCAAATCTCGCCGGAGATCGTCTGTGAGGTCTCAGTGTGTTCAACCCTAGGCTTCAGCGAGATCTGGCAGTTCGTTGCAAGTCTTGTCTTATATATGTCGTTCCGTCTACCTGCTTCGTTATCAGTGAAAGTAGTGGGGTCACCGTCAATTAAGTGGGGGGGGCCTTGGTCACGGTACTTAGAGGACGAGGAGGATTAAGAGGGTCACCGGCATTTGTTGAGGCAGATAATGGGGTGATAAAATTGTCTGTGGAATTTATTTCCTTTTGTGTGTTTGTAAAAAAGATATAATAGGTTTCCAAGTAGTCGGAAGGCGAAGACCGTCATCTCTCTTATTTAAACAATCAGGACGTTTTTCAATCTCGATTGCTTCGCGGATAATTCTCGTTTTGAAGTTGTAAACCGGTGCTATTGTTTGGGCATTATCGAAGTCTATTTTGTGCCCTGTATGTATATGATGCATGGCCAGCGCCGATGAGGGGTCGGATTTTCTAACTGCGAGGGTGTGTTCATATATTCTATTGTGGATGCGTCTATTTGTTTGTCCTACATAAGTTCGGGAACAGTCGGAACACGGAATTTCGTAAACTCCGTGGGATTTGTTTGGAATCGTATCCTTGGGAGTTTTTATCAGATTTGACAGTTTTTGCTCTGTTGTGAATACTGTTTTGATACTATGGGTTCTAAAAATTCTGCCGATTTTTTAAATAAGAGAGATGGTTTTCACCTTCCGACTACTTGGAAACCTACAAACACACAAAAAGAAAATAAATTCCACATACAATTTTTTTGCTCCATTATCTGCCTCAACAAATGCCGGTGACCCTCTTAATCCTCCTTATCCTCTAAGTACCGTGACTAAAGCCCCCCACTTAATTTACGGTGACCCCACTACTTTCACTGATAACGAAGCAGGTAGACGGAACGACATATATAAGACAAGACTTGCAACGAACTGCCAGATCTCTCTGAGGCCTAGGGTTGAACACACTGAGCCCTCACAGACGATCTCCGGCGGAATTTGGGGAGTACGCAGATTAAGGCCCCGTAATCGAGCTACAACAACCTAACCCACCTTTGTCCACCTCTCTAAGGAGTAGGCAGATTGAGGCCTTAGAGTGTCCTTACATATTTCCTTTACCCAACTTTGTCTACTACTCCAAGGAGTAGGCAGATTGAGGCCTTAGAGTGTCCTCACATATTTCCTTTACCCACCTTTGTCCACCACTCTAAGGAGTAGGCAGATTTAGGCCTTAGAGTGTCCTTACATATTTCCTTTACCTCTTGAAAATGGTTCCAAAACAGGAGCCGAAACGTCGAGTTTTCATAAATTCTGAACGCGGTTCAACCCGAGAACCAAGTATGTTTCACACTAAAGACCGCGGAAATCTTTCTGTATATATATATATATATATATATATATATATATATATATATATATATATATATATATATATATATATATATATATATATATATATATATATATATATATATATATATATATATATGTATCCAAGCGATAACTCAAAAAATAATTAACCGATTTAGATGAAACTCGACATGTACCTTTCTTTTCTTAATGGCTTGGATGAGTTCGTTAGCCAGAGATATTTCGATGAAATTTGGTACATATTGCTTTGGGTAAGACCTAACTATGTGCCAAAATTTAGCAATCTAGGTTTACAGAAAATGGAGGTATTCAAATTTGAAACATTAATTTTTAATATCACCGCTCTTCATTGTCAAACGCAAACCTGGCTTATATGAGATCCAGTATATCGTTGCTAGGCGACGGATCATTTGATATTATTGCGCAGGTCTGTCAGACGCTGTAACTGACGTTATCGTAATCGTTTGGTATGAGATTGTTTATATTATGTTTATCTGTTTGAGTCGACAAATTATTAGTGTTATTTGGGAAATGTTTATATACAAGTGCAAATTATTCCTTTATTAATGTTAGTGGGTGGACTAAACAGTGTTTGTTATGTTTTATCAACACATATAAAGGATCGAACTTTTACAAAAGGAGTTGATATGCAATAGGTTAGTTATTTTCTCTTTGATGCGTTGGCGGTAGTTTTAGTGAAGTTTATGGTTTAACGGTCCATAATTTTTAGCTAATTTTCGTACAAAAAATTCGTCAATGAGCAGACCGCGACTTTAGAATTTTAAAAAGATTTCTTCAAATGAGCGAAACTAGGCCCCCTGGAATCCATATCCGCGTTTACGTTCAGTTTTGATCTGCTTACATATATACAGGGTGACGCGTTTATACGGTAAAGCTGAATATAATTATTATTATACAAGAGATGAGAAAAAATTGTATAAGTTAATTATAGGGTATCTTGAGCTGCATCTTATAAAATTATTTTGACAATCACCGGCTGGCCCATAAGTCGTTGGTGATCCCAACAATTTTTTTCCGAAGTGTCTTATTTTATTGCATTTTTTATCGAAATATGTTTGTAAGAAAAAAAATCAAGACGTAGTAAGTGCGTTTTGGTAGCAAATTTTCATTAAATGCTTCAAATTTCAATAATTCAATTTGCTATTAATCTAAGGTTTGTTGGCTAGGAAACCAACGTTTAAAGTTTATTGTCGGGAAATTGTTGTACATTTTCAAACAATAAGTAATTTTGATAAAATATGGCACATTGTTTCTACTATATAGGTTATACTGGTAACCAAATTGATGACTGCTTCCATTAAAAAGACATATTTAATATTCAAAGCATTTTTATAAAAAAAATTAAACTTATTTATGTTAAATTTAAGTAGTTGGTTTTTATAAACAGTTCACGCCAAGCTATCTGGATTTTTTAGTGAATTTTTATTTTAAAAAATTCACTATTAAAGACGTATCGATGGTGAGACTTTGCAAAAAATTTTTCAAATGAGCGCGAACTAGGACCCCTAGAACCCATATCCGGGGTCAGTTTCAATTTTTATATGTTTATATATATATATATATATATATATATATATATATATATATATATATATATATATATATATATATATATATATATATATATATATATATATGTATATATATATATATATATATATATATATATATATATATATATATATATATATATATATATATATATATATATAGGTGTCCGTCTGATAACTCAAAAAATAATTAACAGATTTCAATGAAACTCGGCAAGTACTTTTCTTTTATTAATGGCTTGAACGAGTTCGTTATCCAGGAAAATCGGACGGGGTTTTCCGGAAAAATTTTGAGTTTCCTTTCAAAATTTTTTTTTGAAAGGATAAATAACAAAGCAGTTTTAATAAAATGTATTATATATATTGCCTTGGGAGAGACCTTACTAAGTACCAAAATTCAACTTTCTAAGTTTATAAAAAATTGAGTTATTCACATTTTAAATTTTCTTTCGAAAAACTTTTTTCTACAAAAATTACAAAGTTATTTTAATGAAATTTGGTGTATATATTTCCCTAGGAAAAACCTTGCTACGTACCAAAATTAAACTTTCTAAGTTTATAGAAAACTGAGTTATTCAAGTTTGAAACATTTAATAAAAATCACTACAATAACGCACTTGCTGCGTCCAGAGTTTTTTGTGTTAGTTAAAAAACGAGAAAAACTAAAATAATCTACCTTCATTAGAATCCTCCTCAGAACATCGCTTTTGCCCAAGACGTAACAAACTCGTCACTGAAAACTGTCTCGTATTGTTTGTCAAATGATTTCTTCCACTACACTCAGAAGTAGTTGACAAATCAGTTATGTGTCCATCGAATCCAAACATATTCGACATAGAATACAACAACTTCACAACAAAACACTTTCGAAAATGTCCTGCACAACCTCTTCCTGTTTATAACAGAAAAGTCTTCAGTTTCTTTTGTTGTTCTTATTTATGACTTTTAAACCCATGTCAAATAGAAAAATTAAATGAACAAACGCGAAACTGTCCAAAGCGTTAAACCTATTTCGAAATGAGCTGTCCGAAGAGATTTGTTCTGGTGAATATTTCAATTTACGTAATTAACACTAATTCGAGCCGCTTTTGACACTTAATTTGACACTGATTCAAATTAAAATTAATGAATGTTTATGTGCTAATCGGATAATCCGTACTGTAAGATCTTCCGACTAACCTGGCCAAAGCTTTTAAATCTGTAACATTTCTTTGGTGACGTCTCGAGCGAACTTTATTGCTCATCCCCTCCAAAGTGACTTAATTCGAGAGAGGGCGGATTCAATGTTAGATGACATCGACGTCGCTGCGGGCCACCCTCACATAAATCACAAGAATTATGACACTGGTAATTGGTGATAATGGTGTTGATAATTTTTATAGGAACAACATGTAAACGTCTATTTGGGTGATAATTATTATATTCTGCACCTTGAGGCAGGAAGCTTAACGTTTTCATCATACTATGTTATACGGCTGTCCCAGAATAATTTCATCATCATGCTCTTATAGTTTTTTGACACATATTTTTTTAAGGTGGTTGTTTATTCTGTGTAATTTAATTATGGAAAAAGTTCGGGACGCAGCAAGTGCGTTAGGGACCCTTAGAACCCATATCCGGGGTCAGTTTGAATTTATATATATATATATATATATATATATATATATATATATATATATATATATATATATATATATATATATATATATATATATATATATATATATATATATAAGCCTGGACGCAGCAAGTGCGGTATGGTAGTGAATTTTCATAGAAATGATCTGGCACAAAATATTTTTTTATACCTTTTTTTTCTTGTAACATAGAAATCTAGATTTTGGTGTATAGGTTACTTTTTATATCGTAAACCCACCTACCAAATTTGGTTTTCATAGATTCTTAATTTTTTAAGCTAAAAATTTTTTTCAAATGAAAACTCAAATTTTTTTCGGGAAACCTTGTCCAATTTTTTCGATTAACGAACTTATCAAAGCCATTTACAAAGGGAAGGTACCAAATTTTATCAAAATCGGCCCATAATTTTTTGAGTTATCGGTGTGATACATACATATATATATATATATATATATATATATATATATATATATATATATATATATATATATATATATATATATATATATATTGCTATGGTATTCTACTTTACTTTATGGGTAGTATATACCTGCAAACATTTATTTTAGAGCTGAGAACATATGTCTTAATCATCAGGTTGGGTTCCTTATAATTACAGCTAGCTTCTACTAATTAAAATTCACTAATATGTGTTATTTAAATTCATTTATTGATTTTCACTTGATCAAAAATTAATTTCGCTCTGCACAGATGGCTATACAACAATTTTGCTGATTAATTATCAACCAAAAACAATACTTCCGTTAATTACAATCTGTTATACATTCCATTTAATTCATTACACAAATTTTACGGTGTCTATTTGACACACATTAAATACAAACAGAAACGTTTAACGCATTCATTACATAAACATAAATTGAAAAATCCTATTAAAACATTTAACTGTGCCGATATGACACTCGTTAAATACAAAGAGATATTTTAAAACATTCTTTACATACATATAAATTGAAAAATCCTATTAAAACATTCTGGTAACATTATAACTAATTACACAATTAATTAAACATGGATACTACATAATCAATATACATCGACAATTCTACAGAGATCACGGTCTCTTTCCGTTTATTTCAAACAAAATTTTTGTTTTTGAAATTTATTAGCACAAAAATATTTGATTGGTGCTGTTAAAATGGTGAAATTCAACCCGCACTGGTCAATTTAGGAAAAGGTAACACTTACTGACATATTTTCCATTGGATTATTTATTGTTCTTCCATTAATGCGGACCTTGATTAATTATTATCATCTTTCGAATTTGTCCATGCCATAATTTACTGTCCATTTATTGATTATTAACGGATTTACTTCGTTAACATATTGATATATTTATTCCATAGTCGTAGCACTCTGGAGGTGTTTTATACTCTCCCTTCGATGCACTCTGGAATCTCTTAGGTCAACTTACATAATTATGACGATGATCACCTGGTCTGGTAAAGTGATACGGATGAATTCACTGGATGGAAAAGACGCCGGACCCTTTCGGACCGTTGCTTTTATTAACTTTCTTACAGGTGAAAAAACGCTATTGTTCGTCACACCACCTGTGTTTTAGTTTTCCGTCAAACCTTTAGTGTCTTTTTACGTTTTTTTCTTACGCGCACATTACCTTAATATTCCACAAACTTTTGTTTTTTACAAATGACCTCCGCTCTTTTACTACATTGAGTCTTTAGCTAGCTTGGTCATATCTATTTTTTACATACAATAAAATCAACAGAACTACATTTATTATCTACAATCTCATTCTCCCTACAAAACTGAAACATTGTTCTTGGTTTCTTTACGGATATTTCTAGTATATAATATAATTTTTTATTACTCGAATGTAACTTAACATCGAGGGTTGCTACATGGGTCACTGACATTCATGTCGGGCGTTGACATCTCCTGCCAAAACTCTTTCATTGCTACATTAGGGTGTATACAATTATTTTATATATACTAGTATGCATAAATTTTCCGTTTTCCCATTAAAATTTCGTAATCTTTCCTATCATTTGCTATCTATAGCAATATATATATATATATATATATATATATATATATATATATATATATATATATATATAAACATATAAAAATTGAAACTGACCTCGGATATGGGTTCTAGGGGTCCTAGTTCGCGCTCATTTGCAAAAATTTTTTCAAAATTCAAAAGCTGGATCTCCCCAATAGTGAATTTTTTCTACGAAAATTCACTAAAAATTCAAACTGACCCCGGATGCGTTCTAGGGGTCCAGGTTCGCGCTCATTTGCAAAAAATTTTGCAAAGTCTTACCATAAATACCTCTCTATTAGTGAATTGTTTTAAATAAAAATTCACTAAAAACATTGCGACTAGTCGTTTATGAGCGAAAAATAATTCTCTAAAGAAAAGGTTCTATACAGTTTTCTTCTAAAATTCCCCAATTTATTATTATTTGAAATACATAGGTAGTATTCTTCCATAAGCGTAATGTTAAATGAGGAGATAACTTGGCGGCCGAATCTTCCATGGCCACACTGTCTCTATCAAGTCACTGTAGAAAAGACGAGTGAGGTTTGCAAATCAATCATAAAGACGGAAGAGAGGACAATAAATCTAAAGTGAAGGTACATGACGCTTATGCGGTGGAACATTTAGTTGGATAATAAGTATGTAAAATAGTATAGCAGTAAGAATAAGCAAAGCGACAGACTGAAAAAGCGGCAATTCACAAGTAGAAGCAATGGAAACCACGTGTGTTGAGTATGAACGAGTATTAGGAAGAACCTATTGACTATTAATAAACCAGTAGCAACAAGGATAAGCATTAAACCATCACTAATGTTACATTTATTAAGGAGTGGCAGCGACATCTATGCGCAAATAGTTAAAACATGCAATCGTTGAAATTTATTTTTAGTCAATATTCAATTATTAAAATGAAGGGGTGGCGGCGACATCTATGCGCAAATAGTTAAAACATGCTATCGTTGAAATTTATTCTTAGTCAATACTACAAGTATCAAAAATTTTCTATAAACTTAGAGAGTTTACTTTTAATACGTAGTAAGGTCTTTCCTAAGGCAAGATATCCACAAAATTTCATTAAAATAGCTTTGTACTTTTCAGAGAAGAAATTTTTTTTCGAAAGAAAATTTAAAAATAGAATAACTCAATTTTCTCTAAACTTAGAAAGTTCAATTTTGGTGCGTAGTAAGATCTCTCCTGAGGCAACATATATAGTAAATTTCATTAAAACAGCTTTGTTACTTTCGGGGAAAAACAAATTTTTCGAAAGAAAACTCAAAAGTTTCCCGGAAAACCCCGTCCGATTTTTCTGGCTAACGAACTCATCCAAGCCATTAATAAAAGAAAGGCACTTGCCAAGTTTCATCGAAATTGGTTAATTATTGTTTGAGTTATCAGACGGATATATATATATATATATATATATATATATATATATATATATATATATATATATATATATATATATATATATATATATATATATATATATAAACATATAAAAATTGAAACTGACCCCGGATATGGGTTCTAGGGGTCCTAGTTCGCACTCATTTGAAAGAATTTTTGCAAAGTCTCACCATCGATACCTCTCTATTAGTGAATTTTTAAAAATAAAAATTCACTAATAGTATCAAAGTATATATAAAGTAGTAAACTTCTTTTATGAGCAGTCCATTTATCTAAAACTAGTTGGCCCCTCAGCTGCAGTACCATCGTTCATTTTGTTGTAAATTCATCATACCAAAATGTAAATTTTAATTTTAATTTACTGCCAAATTTCATCATAAGCTGCTTATCTACAAATTACAGACTGTTAAAAATTTATTGTAGTCTAAGAATGTTAGATATTTTGAAAATACTATAAGAAATAATAGAAAGAGTTTCACTGGATGTAATAAAAGGTGTAAGTTAATGGATGCGAGTGGTAATAATGCAGTTAGAATTTATGAAAATGTATCTGAGACAGCAGTAAATTATCAGGCTCGTAGACTGTCACTTGATTTATGAATGGTTACTATTACACTCCAATAAAATCTACGCTAATGCGTCATAAAACAGAAGCAATCCAATCCTCTAGAAAATGAGACAGCCTGCAAAAAAATTGCGTTTCACTAAGAGTTTATCATTTTCTTTTACTGGATCTATATTGCGTTATTAGATCAGACCAATGTTAATCGTTCGCAAAAGAATAACCGATTTTAGTTTATTTGCGAATTAAATAGGACATAGAGACCTTTCTTCGTTTCAAAGTAACTCTTACATTTTGGTGAATTTTCTTAAAAAACATTCACTAATGAGGACATCTCGACTTTTGAATTATGAAAAAATTTCTTCAACTTCAAATGAGCGCTAATTAGGCCCCCCAGAATACATATCCGGGTTCAGTTTCAATTTATATATATATATATATATATATATATATATATATATATATATATATATATATATATATATATATATATATATATATATATATATATATATATATATATATATATCACACCGATAACTAAAAAAATAATACGGGGATTTTGATCAAATCTGGTTAGTATCTTCCTTTTGCAAGTAGCTTGGATAAGTTCGTTAGCCAGAAAAATCTGATCAGTTCAAATAGATTAAAGAATGCTTTGTTTTAATTAGTCAGTCGGATTCCCCCGGTCCGTCCCAGTTCTGACCTGAGCTTTAATATATCGATTTACAACCACCGACCTGACCTGACCTTTAATATATCGAATTTTGACCACCGCACAGGTCCACTAGTTTATATCTAATAACCGATCAGATTAAGTGGTAGATACTTGGCGATTTTTAATGAATTTTCTTAAAAAAATATATTCATTAATGGGGAGATCCCGACTTTTGAATTTTCAAAAAATTTCTCTTCAAATGAGCGCAAACTAGGACCCCTAGAACCCATATCCGGGACCAGTTTCAACTTTTATATGTATATATATATATATATATATATATATATATATATATATATATATATATATATATATATATATATATATATATAGTTGTCGCACCGATAACTCAAAAAATAATGGGCCGATCTTGATCAAATTTGGTGAGTACCTTCCTTTTGCAAGTGGCTTGGATAAGTTCGTCAGCGAGAAAACCGGCCCAGGTTTTCCCGGAAAATTTCGTGTTTTCTTTCGGAAAAAATTATATCTCCGGAAGTAATAAAGTAAGGGCAACCAGATTTGGTACGCTTATTTGTGGTATTAATGCTGAACCACGTACCAAAATGTAGGTCTGTTAGTTAAAACACAAAAAGTTATCAGTATTTAAAGAAAAAAAACCCTCAAAACGTCAAAGTGGCGATTTGAAACGTCAAAATTCGCAACATTTAAGCAACAAACCTGAAACAAATACGGATTACGTAAAGGAAATGTTGCAATAAGAGTGTTCTGCAAACCCTTATGTTTCCGCTTCAACCGTCATTGTCGTTCATTTTACTAAAATATTTACAGAAAATTAATTTCAAATAGACGCTTTCACAGATGCTTTGGCTTTAGGTTTAGTTAAGTTAATGCTTAGGTTGTAGGTTTTGTTAAGTTTTTGGTTTAACGGTCTATAATTTTTAGCTAATTTGGTGGAAAAAATTCGTTAATGAGGAGACCGCGACTTTTATGTTTTGAAAATATTTAATCAAATGAGCGCAAACTAGGCCCCTTAAAATCCACATCTGGGTTTACTTCCAGTTTTTATCTGTTTACATATATACAGGGTGACGCATTCCTATGGGAAAGTTCAATGTAATTGTTATTATACAAGATACGAGAAAAAATTGTATACGTTAGTTATAGGGTGTCTTAAGCTGCATCTTATAAAAATATTTTGACATTCACATGGTGGTCCATAAGTCGTTGGTGATCCCTACAATGTTTTTTTCGAACACCCTTATATTATTACATTTTTGCATTTTTTATCGAAATATGATGCACGTTTGCAAATAACAATCGTCATCAACGCCCATGATAACAGATTTGGTAAATAAATTGAAATCATTTTTTCGTGTATTTTAACCTAATGAATAATCATTCCGTAAACGAAAGGCTAAATTTTTTTTGCACACATACCTAGTTTTTTACGTAGATTCGAATTTTATTAAATAATTTATATTACCCGATTTAAAAATCCAAAATTATCCCCCTCCCCGCCACTCAAAATAGACAGGGGGATAAATGTCAAAAATATGTTTGAATATGTCCCCTCGTCTCGCTGTTACCGCACCAAAATTTCCCGAAAAAAATGAAACCGTTTATACAGACGTAGAGGCATAATATAATGTTTTTTGTTAGAGAAAACTCATTGGTGGATTATAATTTAATTCATCTAATAACGGCACACTAGTGAAAAAATTATCACTAAGATGATTATATTTGAAATAAATCAGATTCTTTGAAAACTGGACAATACTACCAACATAACTATCAGTTACATTATAAAGCACTGGAGAAATTATTAATAGAGGAAAGCTAGGTTTTTGTTGGAAACGGAATGATTTTACTAATAATGTTGACATAATAAATCGTTTATAGTCTTTGGTGATTATTATTATGATTGGATGTAAAACGCGGCATGTAAATTATTATGTCCACACGTTTGAGAATTACTAGATTAGATCATAAAGAAAAAATATCTGAAATTTATGGGTTATTTTACCTAATCATAAAATTTTTGTTCTTCTGATTTTAAAACGTAAAAATTATAAACGAACAGGAGAGCCAGTGGAAAATCGTTAAGGTTTAATTTCTTCAATACCAGTATAATATTTTTTCCTTTTTTTGTAGTTAAATTATTGCTAAGGTTTTGCCTCATTTTAAATATATTTTATATTTAATTTATTTATATTTAATATATATATATATATATATATATATATATATATATATATATATATATATATATATATATATTAATCTATAGATATTTTATATACTGTTAAAGGACACATTTTTCGGAGTGAAATTATCAGAAAACTTAAGAATCAAGTAGATGCTGCCTATACAATCTTTAGAGTAAAAAGAGACGAAAACTCCAAAACTCTTTATGAAAGCCTAGAGAAACAACTAAGGATTGACACTTCTATTAGAAACTATAGCAGGGATAGAATTACAAATGCTGATAATAAATCTAAAATCATCTGGAAGTTGATAAATTCGAATATAAAAACCTCGAGGATTAACCAAGGAGCAAGTACACTAAGTGCGGACTGTCTAAATTGCCATTTTTCCAGAATTGGTGAGGATAATTTGGTGCCAGTAGAAGACACATGAAAAAAGTGCCATTCCTATATAAAACGTGTCAAACTACGAAACAATGGGTCAATGTTTCTCGAGGACACATCCCCACTTGAAGTTATGCAGGTGGTGTTGAGGATGAAAAATAAGTCACCTTGTGACATCTTTGGATTAAACATAGTACTATTAAAAAGGATAATACATGTGATTTCAGAGCCAATGAGAAAAAATATCAATATGTGCTTTGCTCAGGGTATATTTCCAAATCTATTAAAGATTGCAAAGACAATTCCTCTTCCAAAAAATTGCGACATGAACGACTGCAACAATTATAGGCCAATTTATATTCTCCCTATAATCTCGAAAATTTTGGAAGCACTTATTAAAGAGAGATTAGCAAAATATATTGATAGGCAGGAAATCCTAAACCATGCCCAGCATGGATTCAGAAGAAATAGGTCAACAACTACGGCGATGACATATGTAGCTGATTTTACATTGGAAGCACTTGATCACAAAGAAAATGCCGAGCTATTGTGCTTTGACCTTAGCAATGCCTTTAATATGGTAAACCCCCAGATCCTTATCTCTAAGTTGGAATATTATGGAATGAGAGGCAGAATTTACAATCATATTTACGGACAAGGGTGCAGTTCGTTAGCTGGAAAAATACCACTTCAAATTTTAAACAGGTAGACTTGGGAGTACCACAAGGCTCTATACTGGGACCAATGCTCTTTCTATTATACATTAACGATTTGCCCGAAAACATTAGGACAGACAGAAGTTGTATCTTCGCAGATGACACGACAGTAATTAATAAAGCAGTTCCAGAGCTTATAAAACACAAAGGTGATCAATCCATCCAGTAGGTGGAAGCATTGCATAATGCAGAAAAAACATCAAGACGTCTCATAACTACCAGGGATCATCTACAGAACTCAGGCGAAAATAACAAAGTTTTAGGCTTTCGTATTGATGGTTGTTTAAGCTGGAAACCCCGCATAGACCAAATGTGTAAAAAATGATCTTCAGCCATCTACTCAATCCGTACAATAAGATACATCATGGATAAGAGCGCCGCAAGGGTTACTTACCATACTCACATTCAAAGCATTGCAACCTATGGGATTTTGCTATGGGGATCCTCGCCACATGCAGAGCGTGTCTTTTTCCAACAGAAGAGAGCCATCAGGGCGATTGCTAACGTTCATCAGGACCACAGTTGTAGAGAACGATTCCAGAGGCATAAAATACTTACCCTACCAGCAAGTTATATAATTACTTGTCTTCTTTACATTTATGATCATCAGGTCAGCTTTATCTCTCACGAACAGGCTCACAGTTAGGAAGCTAGATGTAAAAGTCAGTTAGTGATTCCTCATCACAGGATAAGCCGCACGCAGAAGAGCCATGGGTATATTGGAGTTAGGTTGTTTAATTAACTTCCAGTAGTGGTCAGGGAATTGCCTAGAAGATAGTTTGCATTTGTGATAAAAAGAACATTAATAGAGAGACCTATATATTCAATTAAAGAATTTAATTTTTAATTAACGATTGTGTGTATTTGTCAGCTCATTTTATATTTTGTTTTTATTTCATGTATATTATCACCCACTCTCTGTCATATGTAAGTCCATTATACATTTATTTTATGTGCGACGAACCATGTAAATGTTGATGGTTAAATGAATGTTATGTTATGTTATAAAGATTTGAAATATAGACTAATGGCCAATTTCACCAATGCTGGTTCACTTTAAACATGTAATTAAAGTTAATCTAAGATTTAAGCGGTAAAACAAATCACTAAGTGAAGATTGGAACCTGTGAGCACTGACAAGCACACTTGGAGAACCCAAATCACCACAACACATTTTAAAAGACCTAACTATCGTTTCGTTAACCAAGTTAGCGTCATCTGAGGATGAAAATAGTCTAGTTTATTTCTCCTTCTACACGTATTTATATAGACTTTCAGGTGAAAGACCGAAAACGGGAGTGGAATTTTTAAGTAGCAGACGCAACCATTGTGTATTATATCCTCAATTGCCGGAAGACGTTATTGAACTTCCCTTTATTTCACCAGTTGGCAGCTTAGTGATCCCTTGCTGATATTTTCGTTTGTTGGAATTATTTATATTGTTTCCGTGTCTCTCGGGGGCGTTTTTGTCAGTACTGATATATTTTTTTACAGAGCTCTCTATCAAATGACTGGAGATGGGAGGTGGTGCGAGATTCATATATCTTTTATTATTACTATATTTAGCGATAGATATATATATATATATATATATATATATATATATATATATATATATATATATATATATATATATATATATATATATATATATATATATATATATATATATATATATATATATATATATATATATATATATCGCTAAATATAATAATAATAAGAAATGTACGAATCTTGCACCACCTCCCATCTCCAATCATTTGATAGGGAGCTTTGTAAAAAATATATAAATACTGACAAAAGCGCGCCCGAGAGATAAGGAAACAATACAGATATTTCCGACAAACGAAAATATCAGCAAGCGATCACTAAGCTGTCATCTGGTGTAATAAAGAGAAGTTCAATAACATCTTCCGGCAATTGAGGATATAATACACAAAGGTTGCGTCTGCTACTTAAAAATTCCACTCTCGTTTTCGATCTTTTACCTGAAAGTCTATATAAGTACGTGTAGAAGTAGAAATCAATTATAATATTTTTATTCTATGATGACGCCAACTTGGTTAGCGAAACGATCGTTATGTCTTTTGAAATGTGTTGTGGTGATTTGGGTTCTCCACGTGTGCTTGTCGGTTCCTACGGTAGACCTGTGCGGGGCAGCAGGAGGAGGAACTATGGAAGAAAGCTCCTCTGAGCAGTGCCCGTGCAGATATCTATAAAAGAGAGAGGTCACCAACGGCACGTCGGTGAGCAATGGATGGCAGCCTTTGTGTGAGGGTAGGGTCACCGATGAGACGTATAGCTCTCTACTGAATGGAGTCCAGGATAGCGAGTGTAGAAGCGGCAGCGGCACCCCAGATGTGGGAGCAGTATTCAAGGTTTGGGCTTATTTCTGAAGTATATAAGCTATAGAGATTAGCTGGTGAAAGTATTTGCGAGCCCGTAAGAGGAAACCTAATTTTATTAGTAGTCGCTTCTGCAATTGATGTGACATGTTGGTGCCTATTAAAATTTCGATCCAGAGAAATGCCAACAAGTGAAGAGGACTCATTACTTTGAATAACTTGGTTGTTCATTGTGATGGGTCTAGGGCTGGTGTATCTCTTATGAGATAGAAAGCAAGACTGAGATTTGGTGAAGTTGAATTGTACAAGATTTCTACTTCCCCAGTCTAATATTTTTTGGAGATCCACAAAGACAGAACCCTCCATGAGTCTGCGATCCTCATCTCATTGGGCTAAAGAGACAGGCTTAGAATATTGTATATTTGAGTGGAGGGTGCTGTCGTCCGCGTAACTGTGAACTGGGTTGGATGTGATAGAGGGGAGGTCATTGATGTTGAGAAGAAACAAAGTAGGGGCTAACGCTGAACCTTTAGGAACTCCTGCATTAATTGGGTACAGTTTAGAGGAATGGCCATCCACGACAACAGAAATGCTCCGGTTGGAGGGGAAATTTGCTGTCCAGGTACATAATTTTGGTGGTAGGCCATAGGCCGGAAATTTATTAAGCAGCGCTGCGTGCCAGACCTGGTCGAATGCTTTGGATATGTCTAGATAATCTGGGATTCACCGTGTAGTTCCATAGACTTGCCCCAAGAATGGGTGACAAAGGGAAGGAGGTCCGCAGTTGATCTGCGCTGACGGAATCCATACTGACTGTGTTTTTCAAGAAATTTTAGTCATTCGGTGTTTATATACTTTTCCATCACTTTAGAGACGACTGAAAGGAGAAAAATAGGCCTGTAGTTGCTAAGAAGCGCTTTGGATCCTTTCTTGGGGACGGGTTGTACTCGTGAAGTTTCCAGTTACTAAGGAATATGCCTCTATTGTAAGATGTGTGAAACAGACGAGTCAGGACAGGAGCAAGTTCTGGTGCCCATTTTTTGAGAACAATTGCTGGGATCTCGTCAAGACCAGAGGCTTTCCTGGTATTAAGAGAAGAGAGCATCTTTCGTACCTTTTTAGTTTTGAAAATGATATCCGTCATTTTGTGCGCGACATTGGGGACTGTTGGTGGAAGAGAAAAGCAGACAGACGCACATGGAAATGATGAAACGTAATCCCGCATTTAGTTCCAGTTCGCGGAGTTGTAATGTCAAACGATAAGTGGGTTGATGACTGTGTGACCTCGGGTTGCATTGCGCAGGAAGCAGAGACCATGTCGTGGTCTGAGCGACCAAGGGTGTGACTGATGCCTTATAACATTCAGGTTTTGTAGTAAGAAGGAGATCCCAGGGATTTGAGCTGTGTGTTGGGATGCGCGGAAAGTAAGTGAGTTACTGAACCATATTGGCTAAAGAATTGCTGACTGAGTACTGGGTGGGGGAGAAAGAGCTCGTTTTTTTCCAATGTTTTGCAGGTGGATTGTTCCCACCCTCGCTAACTAGTCGGCTTTGCTAATTAGCGTTGGAAGAAGAATATGTTGAAGATGTGGACTGTATGTAGACTGTATTTATAACTCTAGGTGCACTGGATTCCAGAAGATTTTAATAATACACTTTTTATATTTATATATGTTGTATTGTTACTATATACACTTTGAACTTAACATTTATTGACACTTTGCGGTTTTACACTTTATTTAATGGGTTACTTAGGAGATTTCACAATCTTATTAGCTACTTGTTATTGCATTTATTTAACTGCGCGTATACTTTATAATTTAGAAGAAAACACTGACTTTTCACTGTATCACTGTAGGAACGGAATTTCTGTAGGAAAATTGGAACTGGAACTGAACTGACTTAATCACACGAGTGGTGTTTAAGTAGAAGATTTGGATCTTAGAAGTCCCAAGAAGCTTAGAAGATGAGATTCGTAGTCGAACTGCACCGTAGCACTGAACTGGCTTAAACACACGAGCGGTGTTTAAGTGGAAGATTGGGATCTCGGAGTCCCAAGAAGCTAAGAAGATGAGATCTGTCGTGGAACTGAACTGTGTTTTGCGAAAGGCTTGCTTTTATCGAGACTTCACTTAACGCTGCTTGACGTAGTTGACATAACATAGTGTGGGTAATGCAGAATGGTCAACTAGATAGAAGCATCATTCCTAGTGAAGAAATCCCCTGGGTACATTTTAAGAACACGTCAAAGACAGCAAAAGCTATTTACAGGAAAGGACCTAACGGTATATAAGTATTCTCTGTATTATTCACGCGTAAATGGAATGCGATACGGACAGCTAGATGATAAAGATTGCCAGCAAATTGAAAAGGATTGTGAAATCCAGAGATAACTAATTCCAGGTAGAAACTTAAAGGGTAGTGCAACCGAATGAAAGTAAAAGAGACAGGGGCGTACCAATTATGTTTTTCCAACACTGGGTTCTATCCCAGGGTACTCCTTTCACTTTAACATCAACCGAGGTTGTAGCATTGTATTTGAGCAAGTTGGATGTCTGTACGTTCCGTCCTTCGGAGGGGGCGTAAAGCCGTCGGTCCCGTGTCCATGCGATGTTCGGCACGTTAAAAATTCCTACCCTCCTTACAGAAAGGCAAGGCTTCGGTAAAATTTCCAGGATAGTGAGGTGAACTGCTCCCGGGCGTCGGCCATAGTCGCGGAAATAGGCCGACGTTAAAGAATTAAAAACACACACACACACCAAGTAAGGGCAACAATAATCAATGAATTGAAAAATTTCCGAAAAAACTGGTACGATTTTTCTGGAAAACGAACCTCTTCGAGCTATTTACACATCTGCCAAGACATAATTATGCAAAAAAAGCTTTTTGACTGAAATTCAAAAATAGTTTTTTTTTACATGAAAATTTGCAAATAATTTTCTTTAGGGTTAAGGAATATTACACGAAAATTAAATAAAAAATGTTTTTTGCTTCAATTTTTTTTTACACGAGAATTTGCTAAACAACATTTTCACGTGAATTGGCAAACATTTTTTACAAGATCGTATAGAGGAATATTTGTTACAAAACAGTTTGACAAAGTGTGCCTAAGCAGTAACAATTTGTCAGGTGATTTAGGTTTAATTAAATAACAGAAAACGGTTTTTTGACCTTGTTTTCATGGAAACCGATAATTTTCTGTTATCCCGTTGCATTTTTTGCAGTATATAAATAACTGGAATCATATAATGAGATCTAGAAATCTTAGTGAGAGAGGCATGCGTCAATTAATTTGAAAGATTTTGAATGAAGCCTGTGTGAAGTGTCGGATGACGTGGTGTCGTCTCTCTGTCGACATGTGTGGGACTCAAGTATGTCTAAATGTCAGGACTTCCACGGTTCGCTGCTCCAGAGGATGTTCTGATACTGTTTTGGCTGGCGGGGTCCGACTGTTGAAACTTACAGTATTTATAAGTGTGTGTGGCATGTTCCGCCTGTGGTGGGCAGGTCCAGCCTTCAGGACGCCTCTAACTGCGTGCCCAACGATGTACAAGTGGCCCGCAATCTGCACTCAAACAAACCTCAGCGGAACATGAAATCTTCAGGTAACACACATTTACAAGTGGTCAACAACCAGATTGGCAAAAGCAATTTTTAGCACATCTTTAATTAGCTGTTATTTTTTAAAACATGACTTTTAGTGAATTTCCTTTTTAAAAAATCACTATTGAGGAGATCGCGACTTTTTAATTTTGAAAATATTTCTTCAAATGAGCGCTAATTAGGCCCCCCAGAAAACATATCCGGGGTCAGTTTCGATTTTATATATATATATATATATATATATATATATATATATATATATATATATATATATATATATATATATATATATATATATATATATATATATATATATATATATATATATATATATATATATATATATATATATATATATATATATATATATATATATATATATATATATATATATATAGTCTGAAACACACTTATGGAATAAAATTCATTATTCAGCAAAAAATAGTTTTTGTGGAAAACGCTGAGACACGTGAAGTTTAATTTGTCGAACATTATCTTATAATCATAGTTAAAAAATTAAACTCCCACCATTTTACCCCCACCACTTTATCCATTTAAAAAAATTCTGGACGCAGCAAGTGCGTTATGGTAGTGAATTTTCATAAAAATGTTTTTAAAAACAAATATGTGTGTTTTTTTAAGAAAGCAGGCATCAGATTTGGTTACCAGTATAACCTATATAGTAAAAACAATGTGCCATGTTTCATCAAAATAACTTTATTGTGTGAAAATGTACAAAAATTTCCAAAAGTAAACTTAAAGTGTTCCCGAAAAAACACGTTTCTTGGTCAACCTTATAGGTTAATAGCAAATTGAGCTATTCAAATATGAAACATTTGATCAAAATTCGCTACCGTAACGCACTTACTGCGTCCAGAATTTCTTCTTACAAACATGCATTATATTTCGATGGAAAATGCAAAAATGCAATAACTTAAGGCGTGTTTGTTAAAAAAAAAGGAAATTTGTATCACCAACGACTTATGGGCCACCCTGTGATTGTAGAAATATTATTTTAAGATGTAGCTCAAGACACCCTATAATTAATATATACAAATTTTTTTCATATCTTATATAATAACGGATATATTGAGCTTTATTGATTTTTTACGAAAATTCGACAAAAATTATATACCATTAAACGATACACTCTATAGCTAAGGCTACTGCCAAGCATCAGAGAGAGGGTCTATTTGAAATGAATTTTCTGCAAATATTTTAGTAAAATGAAGGACAATGACGATTGAAACTAAGACTTTAGGGTTTGTAAAACATCCTTCTTGAGACATTTTATTTCTATAGCGCGTATTAGATTCAAGTTATTTGCCTAAATGTTGCCAATTTTGACATTTTAAATCGCCACTTTGACGTTTTGAGGAAAACCCCAATTTATTTTTCTTTAAATGCCTATAACTTTTTTGTCTTTTGACCTACATAGCTAAATTTTGGTGAGTAACTTACCTATAACGATGTAAACATGTGTACCAAATTTGGTTGCCCTTACTTTGTTAATTCCGGAGATATGATTTTTTTTTTAAAGAAAACACAAAATTTTCCGGGAAAACCTAGGCAGATTTTCCTGGCTAACGAACTTATCCAAGCCATTTGCAAAAGAAATTTTTTCACCAAATTTAATCAAAATCGGCCCATTATTTTTTGAGTTATCGGTGTGATACATATATATATATATATATATATATATATATATATATATATATATATATATATATATATATATATATATATATATATATATATATATATATATATATATATATATATATATATATATATATATATATATATATATATATATATATATATATATATATATATAAATATATATATATATATATATATATATATATATATATATATATAAATATATATATATAAACATATAAAAATTGAAACTGACCCCGGATATGTTTTCTGGGGGGGCTAATTAGCGCTCATTTGAAGAAATTTTTTCAAAATTCAAAAGTCGGGATCTCCTCATTAGTGAATTTTTTTAAGAAAATTCACTAAAAATAGCAACCCTACATTTTTTCATCACAATTCGATGGATAACATTTTAGTGAATTTTCTTAAGAAAAATTCGGGGGTCCTAAATAACGCTCATTTGAAGAAATTTTTTCAAAATTCAAAAGTCGGGATCTCCTCATTGGTGAATTTTTTTTAAGAAAATTCACTAATGAGGAGATCCCGACTTTTGAATTTTGAAAAAATTTCTTCAAATGAGCGCTATTTAGGACCCCCGGAACCCAAATTTGAGGTCAGTTTCAGACTTTATATGATATTTTAACGATTTTGATAAAACTTGGTGAGTACCTTCCTTTCGCAAGTGGCTTGGATAAGTTCGTTAGCCAGGAAAATCCTCCAAGGTTTTCCCGGAAAATTTTGTGTTTTCTTTCGAAAAAAATTATATCTCCAAAATTAACAAAGTAAGGGCAACCAAATTTCATGCTCGGGTTTACATCATAATAAGTTACTTACCAAAATTTAGCTCCGTAGGTTAAAGGGCAAAAAAGTTACAGGCATTCAAAGAAAAATAAATTTGGCTTTTCCTCAAAACGTCAAAATCGCGATTTTAAACGTCAAAATTGGTAATATTTAGGCAATGAACCTGAAACTAATATGAGCTATAGAAGGAAAATGTCTCAAGAATAATGTTTTACAAAGACAGAAGTCTTAGTTTCAATCGTCATTGTCCTTCATTTTACTAAAATATTCCCAGAAAATTCATTTGAAATAAGACCCTTTCTCTGATGTTTTGGCTGTCGGTTTAGTTAAGTTGATGCTTTCGCTGTAGGTTTAGTGAAGTTTATGGTTTAACGGTCTATAATTTTTAGCTAATTTTCGTAGAACAAATTCGTTACTGCATTTTAGCATTTTTTTATCGAAATATGATGCATGTTTGTAAGAAAAAATCTGGACACAGTAAGTGCGTTTTGGTAGCAAATTTTCATTAAATCCTCCAAATTTCAATAACTCAATTTGCTATTAACGTAAGGTTCATTGGCTAGGAGTCCAGTTTTCTCAGAAACATTTAAAGTTTATTTTCCGAAAAGTTTTGTACATTTTCAAATAATTATTTTGATAAAATATGATACACTGTATAGGTTATAACGGTATATAACGGTAACCAAATTGATGCCTGTTCGCATTAGAGCCTTATATTTGTAATTAAAAACATTTTTATGAAAATTCACCTCCATAACGCACTTGCTGCGTCCAGAGTTTTTCTGAATACGAAGATACCCCATATGTATGGTCTAATATTACATTTTTCAATACAGAGTGGAAATTTAATACCGGAATATTAAAACTAAACAGTATACCCTAAAATTCAAATTTCTAAAATAAACTTAATAAAAACGCCCCTTTCTTATAATAAATGTTCAAATTGTTCTCCATTCACTTGCACACAACGAAATAATCCGTTCTGGAATTCTTCAATGACTCTTATCTTAAATTTCTTATCTTGTCTTTTATCCAAAACGTACTTGGTATCATTAATCGTTTCTTATTAATTACCAATTTTTGCAGTGTGAAAGGTGGAATTTAACAGTTATGTTTTATTTTGTGGTGTATTGTGTTGATTACACGGTCTTCTAATAAATTAGTCGTAATTTTGTTCCGATAATTTCAATTAATGTTTGGTCTAATAATGCGATACTTAACTGAAATTCTACGAACAGAAATATTAATGATGATTGGGTATGGTGATATGTGTAGAACACTGGCACAAGTTGTTAACCTATTTATTGGAAAACATCCAGATTTGCCCCCACTAACCCAGGGAACTATGTCTAAGATATATTCACAGTTTCGTGATTATGGACACGTTAAACCACTGCCCAGGAGACCCAAGTTTGTTGAAGAAGATGTAAAACTCAACATATTGGCTTTTCAAGAAGAACCAATTGACGCCCTCGTGGCGCAGGTGGCTAGGTGCCAGCCTGCTAAGCGAGAGGTCCCGGGTTCGATTCCCGGGCGAGCCAAGTTGACTCTGTCTGGAAAATTAAAAAAAAAATAGAATGATGGGAAAGAATGTGCTAATGGCCTGAGATGCCGCAGCCAATAATATTAAATAAAAATAAAAATAAAATAAAAAGAACCAACAACTTCTACCCATAAAGTTGCACGTGAAAATGATGTTAGTCAATCAACAGTTTTAAGGTGTCTCAAAGACGAAAAAATGCATCACTATAAACTACAACACGTTCAAGAGTTGATTGACGGTGATTCTGATAGAAGACTGCAATTTTGTGAACAACTGCTGGACATGTTACATAGAAATGTTATTTCTTCTGCTGACGTTCTGTTTTTCGATGAAGCAACATTTCTTTTGAATAGCGATATTGTAGATACTGGGCTGCTGAAACCCCCCACTAGATGTGATATTGTGATAAACACACCCTCAGTGTCCTCAGAAGTTGAAAGTTTGGGCTGGTATCATTGGTGATCATGTAGTTGGACCTGTTTTTATAGAAAATCTAAACGGTCCAAGATATTTAGAAACACTAAGAGAAGAGGTTGTCCCAATGTTAGCAGAATTGTATCCAGATGTAATGGAACCTAATACTCCCCATGAAAGGATATGGTTTCAACAAGACGGTGAACCGCCCCACTTTCCCCCTCAAGTACGGGAGTATTTACACGAAATCTTTCCAGATTGATTGAAGAAAGAGGTTTCATATAATGGCCCGCTAGAGCACCAAATCTTACACATCTTGATTTACTTTTATGGGGATACCATAAAAACAGAGTGTATAAAATGCAACCTGCTGATTTAGATGATGTGAAAATGAAAATAATAACAGAAATTAGGAACGTAACGCCTAACGTGTTGAACAGAGTTAGGGAAGAATTCCAGAGCAGATTATTTCGTTATGTGCAAGTGAATGGAGAACATTTTGAACATTTATTATAAGAAAGGGACGTTTTTATTAAGTTTATTTTTTCGAAATTTGATCCCAGGGTAAACTGTTTAGTTTTAATACTCCGGTATTAAATTTTCACCCTGTATTGAAAACTGTAATATTAGACCATACATACCCCAAAAATGTAGGGTTGCTACTTACAAAAAAAAGTATAGAGTGGTGGGGGTAAAATGGTGGGAGTTTAATTTTGTTCAACTGTGAATATAAGATAATGTTCGACAAATTAAACTTCACGTGTCTCAGCGTTTTCCACAAAAACCATTTTTTGCTGAATAATGAATTTCATTCCATAAGTGTGTTTCACACTATATATATATATATATATATATATATATATATATATATATATATATATATATATATATATATATATATATATATATATATATATATATATCCCCTTTCTGATACTTTGGCAGTAGTTTTAGTTAAGTTTATGGTTTAACGGTCTATAATTTTTAGCTAATTTTCGTAGAAAAAATTCGTCAATGAGGAGACCGCGACTTTTGAATTTTAAAAGGATTTATTCAAATGAGCGCAAACTAGACCCCCTAGAATCCATATCCGAGTTTAGTTTCAGTTTGTATCTGTTAACATATATAAAGGTGGCGTTCTACGGTAAAGCTTAATATAATTGTTATTATACAAGATACGAGAAAAAGTTTTATACGTTAACTATAGCGTGTCTTCAGCTACATCATATAAAATTATTTGGACAATCACAGGTCGGCCCATAAGTCGTTGGTGATACATAAAATTTTGTTTTCGAACACCCTTATATTATTGCATTTCTGCATTTTTTTGTCGAAATATGATTCATGTTTGTAGGAAAAAAATCGAGACGCAGTAAGTGCGTTTTGGTAGCGAATTTTCGTTAAATGCTTCAAATTTGAATAATTCAATTTGCCATTAACCCAAGGTTTGTTGGCTACTAGGAAACCAGTTTTCTCGGAAACATTAAACTTTATTTTCGGACAATTTTTGTATATTTTTAAACAATAAGTTATTTTGATAACATATGGTACATTGTTTATACTATATAGGTTATACCGGTAACCAGATTGTTGTCTGCTTGCATAGAGATACGTATTTGCTATTAAAAACATTTATATGAAAATTCACTTCCATAACGAACTTGCTGCGTCCAGACTTTTTTATAGTTTTTAATAGATCTTGTTGGTTTAGTTTTTGCATTACGCTTGCATTGGTCACAACCACACCAGTTGACGCCATGACTATTGAAATCACTCGGACACTATTTGCTCTCCACTGTCTCTGTACTTGTATCTCGACTTCTCTATACTTAATGATCTTCTCGTTGTACTTTATCTCTAGATTTTTAGTATTTGGAATGGCGACATCAGTCATCGTCACTTGGTTGCAGGACTTTTCCACTATTATTATGTCTGGCCTGTTGTGAGCACCTCGTTAGTCTGTGGAGTACGGCCCGATCCCAGTACAACCTCTATCCCGAGTTCTCCAGAACAGGCTCAGGAGTGTATTTATAGTAGAGCACCTTACTGAGTTTTAAAGTCCCAGTTTCAGAGACAGTTCCTGATGAAGTATTCCCGCAACGGTCTCGTGCCTCTCTTTCTACTCTGTTGCAGCAAACGCTTGACATCCTCCGGTGACGTGCTGGATAGTCTCTAATGACTGACACCTAAATCTACATTTGTCATCTTGGACTGAATTATCTCCCACTATCTACTTCAGGTAGTTTCTGATTGAGATGGCCTGATCTTGTGTGACCAGCAACAATCCTTTTGTCTCTGGAAACATCTGTCCGGACACCAACCAGTAGTTTGATGCCAATTTGTCGACATGTGCCTGGGAAGTCTCACTCAGATGTCGCTCATGGAAAGGCTTCTGCATCCAAGATTGCAGCTTGTCCTGAACAGCCCGATGGTGACTTTGTATTTCACTTTCTTTTAATTGTAGCGGTGTTGAATCATCTGCCTCGCATATAGCGCGGTGTAGTTCAGAAATAAGAGCCTGCTGATGGAAAGATGTACGCAGGTTCACTATCTGCTGGTCCAACTGTTTAGCAATATCCAACAATCCTCTTCCACCTAGGTGTCTGGGTAGGGTTACTTGCTCGATAGCACTACGGGGCTGATGCTCTCTGGGTTTGGTTAAGAGTGTTCGCACCTTCCGTTGTAGATTTTCGATGTCAGTTTTACTCCAGTTCACAATCCCAAATGAGCAGCTAAGTGCAGAACATGCATATGTATTCAGGGCTTTAGTCAGGTTCTTGCTGTTAAGATGTGATCGTACCACCTGCTGTACTCGTTTCGTAAACTCATTTGTCAGATCGTTCTACATTATCGAGTGGTTTATTTTCTTTGATTGCTGTATTCCAAGGTATTTGTAACACTCTTTTACACCCATCGAGGCAATTTGCTGGCCGTTCTGCATTTAATATACACCTGGTTGTATTTTCCCTCTCACCACACATTAGGTGCAACATTTGTCGAGCGCAATGCTCATGTCAATATATCTGGAAAACCCTTCCACGGTTTTAAGGAGTTGTTCTAGGTGGTTCTTTGTGGAGGCCATCAGCTTAAGATCATCAACATACAGCAGATGATTTAGCCTGGTTTGCTTCGTGTCATTGCTTTTGATACTGAAGCCATATCTGGTGTAATTCAGGCGGTTTGATAGTAGATTCAATGCGAGGCAGAACCACAATGGGCTTAGCGAGCCGACTTGAAATATACCTCTTCTAATTGGTATCGTGTTGGTTACGATTTTGTCACCCGTTTGTATCAGTAACTGAATCTTTGTTCTCCAGGTAGACCTTGTGCGTTCAAGGAACCTCAGGATGTAAGTATCAATCCTATACATCTTCAGCAAATTTATCGGCCATTCGTGTGGAACTGAATCAAACACCTTTTTGTGATCCACGTAGGCAGCAAAGAGATTTCTTCGTCTATTGTAAACTTGATTGCATACATCCGAATCAATTATTAGCTGTTATTAGTGAATTTTCTTAAAAAAAATTCACTAATGAGGAGATCCCGACTTTTGAATTTTGAAAAAATTTCTTCAAATGAGCGCTAATTAGGCCCCCCAGAAAACATATCCGGGGTCAGTTTCAATTTTTATATGTTTATATATATATATATATATATATATATATATATATATATATATATATATATATATATATATATATATATATATATATATATATTATATATATATGTATCACACCGATAACTCAAAAAATAATGGACCGATTTTGATTAAATTTGGTGAAAAAATTCCTTTTGCAAATGGCTTGGATGAGTTCGTTAAGCAGGAAAATCTGCCTAGGTTTTCCCGGAAAATTTTGTGTTTTCTTTCGAAAAAAATTTATATCTCCGGAATTAACAAAGTAAGGGCAACCAAATTTGGTACGCTGATTTATATTCTTATAAGCAAGCTACCTACCAAAATTTAACTATGTATGTCAGAAGACAAAAAAGTTATAGGCATTTTAAGAAAAATAAATTGGGGTTTTCCTCAAAACGTCAAAGTGGCGATTTAAAATGTCAAAATTGGCAACATTTAGGCAAATAACTTGAATCTAATACGGGCTATAGAAATAAAATGTCTCAAGAAGAATGTTTTACAAACCCTAAAGTCTTAATTTCAACCGTCATTGTCCTTCATTTTACTAAAATATTTGCAGAAAATTCATTTCAAATAGACCCTTTCTCTGATGCTTGGCAGTAGCCTTAGCTATAGAGTTTATCGTTTAATGGTATATAATTTTTGTCGAATTTTCGTAAAAAATCAATAAAGCTCAATATATCCGTTATTATATAAGATATGAAAAAAATTTGTATATATTAATTATAGGGTGTCTTGAGCTACATCTTAAAATAATATTTCTACAATCACAGGGTGGCCCATAAGTAATTGGTGATACAAATTTCCTATTTTTTTTTTTAAATCAAACACGCCTTATTGCATTATTGCATTTTCCATCGAGATATAATGCATGTTTGTAAGAAAAGAAATTCTAGACGCAGAAAGTGCGTTATGGTAGCGAATTTTGATCAAATGTTTCATATTTGAACAGCTCAATTTGCTATTAACCTATAAGGTTGACCAAGAAACGTGTTTTTTCGAGAACACTTTAAGTTTACTTTTGGAAAATTTTGTACACTTTCACACAATAAAGTTATTTTGATGAAACATGGCACATTGTTTCTAATATATAGATTATACTGGTAACCAAATTTGATGCCTGCTTTCTTAAAAAAACACATTTTTGTTATTAAAAACATTTTTATGAAAATTCACTACCATAACGCACTTGCTGCGTCCAGAGTTTTTGCATCCCATAAATCCTTTGGTACACCCTTTTTACTGGCTCGCAATTATGTTGTTTCGTTAACAGTGCGCATCTATGCGTGTCTCAAGGCAGAATGTGATCAACATATATAGGGTCTGAAGACAAGTTATTGGTTGGTATCTGCCAAGGTCTGCAGAATAATGCTGGTCCTTTGGCAGAAGATACGTGTCTCCTTGTGTAAAAAACTATCGCATCTTCTTTGGGTCAAGTATAACATCATTTATTAACACCGCCAATAGATGATGTGTACACCCAAATTTCTTCAGCCAAAAGTTTTGGGCGCCATCAGGCCCAAGCGGCTGCTGATGGAAATATGTACGCAGATTCACTATGTGCTGGTCCAACTGTTTACCAATATTCAACACTTCTCCTCCAACTTGGTGTCTGGGTAAGGTTACTTGCTCGATAACACTACGGGTGTGATGCTTTTTGGATTTGGTTAGGAGTGTTCGCACCTTCCGTTGTAGATTTTTGATGTCAGTTTTACTCCAGTTCACAATCCCAAATGAGTAGCTAAATGCAGAACATGCATATGTATTCAGAGCTTTAGTCACGTTCTTGCTGTTAAGATGTGATCGCACCACCTGCTTTAGTCGTTTCGTAAACTCATTTGTCAGATCGTTCTTCATTATCGAGTGGTTGATTTTTTTCGCTCGCTGTATTCCAAGGTATTTGTAACACTCTTTTACATCCATCGAGGCAATTTGCTGGCCGTTCTGCATTTTATGTACACTTGGTTGTATTTTCCCTCTGACTACACATAAGGTGCGACATTTGTCGAGCCCAAACTACGTGTCAATGTCTCTGCAAAACCCTTCCACGATTTTAAGGACTTGTTCCAGGTGGTTCTTTGTGAAGGCCATCAGCTTAAGATCATCCATATACAGCAGATGATTTAGCCTCATTTGCTCGCTGCCATTGCGTTTTATACTGAAGTCATATCTGGTGGAGTTCAGGCAATTTGAGAGTGGATTTAATGCGAGGCAGAAGCTCAATGGGCTTAGCGAGTCGCCTTGAAATATGCCTCTTCTAATTGATATCGTGCTGGTTACGATGTTGTTACCCGTTTGTACCCGTAACTGAATCTTTGTTCTCCAGGTAGACATTGTATGTTTAAGGAACCTCACGATGTAAGTATCGATCTTATAGATCTTCATCACACTTATGAGTCATTCGTGTGGAACTGAATCAAATGCCTTTTTATAATCCACGTATCTACGTTTCGTTTTTGTTGCGAAAATGCATCTAGCCTTACATACTATGTCCCTATATTAGGGTAGAAATGGGCCAGGGCTAACAATTTACTAAATTGTTAGTTAGTTGTATACAGTCTCTATTTTTTAACACTTTTTGTTATTTGGAGCTGGCGTGACAACATACTACTTGGTTCCGCAACTAGGTGGCGGCACGTCCACCACTCACTTAGTATTGAAAAGTTGGCTACTATAGCCGTATTACTTAATAGGTGTATTTTTGCTGCAATTAGTATGCCGTACTGAAGAGCTCTAATGAGAGCTAAACCGGTCTCCGGTTCTAATTGTTGCGAGAATGCATCTAGCCTTACATACTTTGTCCCTATATTAGGGTATAAATGGACCAGGCCTAACAATTTACTAAATTGTTAGTTAGTTGTATACAGTCTCTATTTTTTAACACTTTGTGTTATTTGGATCTGGCGTGACAACATACTACTTGCTTCCGCAACTAGGTGGCGGCACGTCCACCACTCACTTAGTATGTTCTATTGAATTGAATAGAAACTTGGTAGTCCTTTGCATTAAACTGGTTTTTGTCATAAATCTGGCAATTTTCAGGACATAAATTGACATAGTTTTCCTTCCTCTTCTAATGTAGCTCGATACGTTAGACTCCGTATATGTGTGAATATTTAGTTCCCACACATCATCATCAATTTGATTTAGGCAAAGGGTAAACATTAACTCATCCCCGGCTCGATTGCTACTACCAGATTACCGGCTTCTCTTTCGTCTCTCGCAACTGTATTTGCACAAATATGTCTGTGCAAATTCACCCAGACTGTTAAGTATCTTTCAAAAGTGTTAATACAATATGCAAACAAGAATTACTAAATTCCATATTTATTTTATTACAATATGTAGTATGCAAGATACTCGTACATCTATACTACAAAAGGAACTTGTGCTGGAAAGATAAATGTTCCGTCTCTTATAACTTCAGTCTAGATGTATTCCCTGGGGCACTATAACAACCAACGCTCTTTCATATCTTCTCTCCTATGGGTTGATACAGTAAAGTTAGTTAAACAGTTAATAATTTTAAGGTGATGTAAAGCAAACTAACCAATTTCTTATTGTACATATGCCCACAAAATGGCATCCGCCGAGTGAAAGGCGGGGTTGAGTTGCGTAGTTACCTAACAATTAGAAAACAAAGTTGCATTAATTTTTGTTTTCAAGATGCACCAGCTTTTAACGAATTTTTCGTAATAACGAAAAATTCATTAATGAGGAGATCTGTGTTTATATATATATATATATATATATATATATATATATATATATATATAATATAAAAATAGATATATCATGATTATTACTAGTTTCGCTCTTATTTGAGACCATCAGTGTGTTATACCATCAATAATCAAAACATATCTAAATTCGATGGCTTAACGTAGCCAAATTCTGAACTAAACGTGAGATGTACAAGCTGCTGACATCTAGGAAGAAACAAGGGATTTTGTCTGTAAGAAGACTCCGGTACAAATTCTGTCTTACAGACAAAGTTCCTTGTTTCGTCCTAGATGTCAGTAGCTAATATATATATATATATATATATATATATATATATATATATATATATATATATATATATATATATATATATATATATATATATATATATATATATATATTAGCTACTGACATCTAGGACGAAACAAGGAACTTTGTCTGTAATATATATATATATATATATATATATATATATATATATATATATATATATATATATATATATATATATATATATATATATATATATTAGCTACTGACATCTAGGACGAAACAAGGAACTTTGTCTGTAAGACAGAATTTGTACCGGAGTCTTCTTACAGACAAAATCCCTTGTTTCTTCCTAGATGTCAGCAGCTTGTACATCTCACGTTTAGTTCAGAATTTGGCTACGTTAAGCCATCGAATTTAGATATGTTTTGATTATTGATGGTATAACAGCGAAACTAGTAATAATCATGATATATCTATTTTTATATTATATATATATATATATATATATATATATATATATATATATATATATATATATATATATATATATATAACACAGATCTCCTCATTAATGAATTTTTCGTTATTACGAAAAATTCGTTAAAAGCTGGTGCATCTTGAAAACAAAAATTAATGCAACTTTGTTTTCTAATTGTTAGGTAACTACGCAACTCAACCCCGCCTTTCACTCGGCGGATGCCATTTTGTGGGCATATGTACAATAAGAAATTGGTTAGTTTGCTTTACATCACCTTAAAATTATTAACTGTTTAACTAACTTTACTGTATCAACCCATAGGAGAGAAGATATGAAAGAGCGTTGGTTGTTATAGTGCCCCAGGGAATACATCTAGACTGAAGTTATAAGAGACGCAACATTTATCTTTCCAGCACAAGTTCCTTTTGTAGTATAGATGTACGAGTATCTTGCATACTACATATTGTAATAAAATAAATATGGAATTTAGTAATTCTTGTTTGCATATTGTATTAACACTTTTGAAAGATACTTAACAGTCTGGGTGAATTTGCACAGACATATTTCTGCAAATACAGTTGCGAGAGACGAAAGAGAAGCCGGTAATCTGGTAGTAGCAATCGAGCCGGGGATGAGTTAATGTTTACCCTTTGCCTAAATCAAATTGATGATGATGTGTGTATATATATATATATATATATATATATATATATATATATATATATATATATATATATATATATATATATATATATATATGTCATTTTTGGTCTCCTACAAAATTTACAATTTCGGCAAAAATATGGGTAGTTGAGAAAGGTTTGCAGTTGGAAAAGTATTATGGAGTGATTAGTATTAATTGTAAATGGAGGTATCAGGTGAAACATTAGAAGAACGAAATGGAAGAGGAAATAAATTTTTTGGAATGTCAAAATTTTAAGCTTGTTGAATTTGAAGTGTTGTCAAGCAGTTTTGGATGCAACTATGTATAAAATTATGTTAATATTTACCACAAGTCTTAGACTTATTGAATAAACATGTTGTATAATATTATATATATATATATATATATATATATATATATATATATATATATATATATATATATATATATATATATATATATATATATATATATATGTCGTACCGATAACTCAAAAAATAATAGGCCGATTTTGATCAAATTCGATACGTACCCTCCTTTTGTAAGTGGCTTGGACAAGTTCGTTAGCCAGAAAAATAGCACCGGTTTGTCCGGGAAAATTTTGAGTTATCGTAGAACTTGGTACGTCGACGCGGAAAGTACAGAGACGAACTGGTGTCTCAGCGTCTACTACTTATAGAATTTAAAAAAGGTATGGGTACGATATTCAGACGGTCCAAATTTTGGATACGCAAGGCGCAAGCGATTTTGCCAAATTATGTTAAGAAAATTCATACAAAATCCCAATTTCTTCGATAAAGTTTTATGGAGTGGCGAATCAGCATGTATAAATGATTTGTTACATGAACGTCATAACTTTCATAGTTGGAAAATTGAAGATCCATATGAGTTCAGAGAGGATCGGTCCTAGCATCAATTTAAGATAAATCTCTGGGCCGGTATTTTTAACGCAACACTTTTGGGACCAGTGGAACTGCGCCCTACGTTAAATGGCCAAAGATATTTGGCGTTTTTACAAAACAATTTACCAGAACTGCTGGAATACACCCCATTACAACTTCGGAGAACAATGTGGCTTCAAAATGATGGATGCCCAGCCCACTCTGCCTTATCAGTGAGGCAATACTTGAATCAGACATGCCCGGGCAGGTGGAGGTTAAATAATCAGAACAGCAGCTTAAGAAATTTCACGAAGCAGTCTAAGAGGACTAAGAAGATCGTTCCTAAGACGTTATCGTTTATGTATAAGACCGACTGGCCGTCAAATAGAGCACCTGTTATGAATACAATAATTTCTGTAAATGTCACAATCTGTTTATTTTTATTTATTAGCTACCTGATTTCACTTCCAAATTTATTTTCAACCGTCGACAGTGAATTACTTTTAAGAGATATTAATAATGTTGGATACCATTTTAGAATCTCCATAAAACATGGAATTTTTGAAATTATGAGTCAGTAAATTTTACTAATTTTTTTTTCAGTTCGGAGGTTTATTCCAAATTTTAAAAAAATGGGAAGAAAAGGCCCATTTCTTCTTTTTTTTCTTCACATTTTCTAAAGATTAACACAAAATATTTCAGGCTGAGTCAATAACGCCATTATTGAGGATTAACATGCTCAATAACCACATTCCGGAAATGTATCTTTCCGTACGTGGGGCTCAAAATACCTTAAAATTTAACAATTTTAATTTTTTTCATCAAATTGTCAATATCTTGAAAACCGTAAACTTTTTGATTAGATCATATAGTGGTTTTCTGAGTGGGCTTGAGCTAGCCTATATTCGTGAGACGTTTGATTTACGACTTTTGGGACACCTGTATATATATATACAGGGTGTTACAAAATGGTGGGCCAACCCGCTAACCACGGATTCCTGAGACGAAAATTTTATGACTTTTCTTATAACATTTTTCTTCTGGGGGGCCCCGTTTTTCAAATACAGAGTGTTGAAATGAATTTAAAATATAATTTTTTATTTATAATTTTCATGTTTTGAAGTTATCTCTATGAAATTTTGCACGTAGTCGTCCTATTTTTTGAACTAGACGCCATCTGCGTAGATGAGGAGAGAAAAATCAAATCCCAAGGGGGGTACAGGGGGGTGTGTAATAAGTATTGACCCTCTACACTTTTTTGTACGCACGCCAATGGTTTCAAAACAAATGGCTTTTGTTAGACAAAATAATTTTATAACTATTGTCTCTCGAGTTGAAGTTTGATAAAACGACTAGTTTATGAGTTACTGTAAGCTATATATATATATATATATATATATATATATATATATATATATATATATATATATATATATATATATATATGCATCCACACGAAAACACTCAAAAAGTTATAAACGGATTTTGATTAAACTCAGCAAGAATCTTTCTTTTACTAATGGCTTGGACGAACTCGTTAGCCAGCCCTATCAAACTAGTTTAAAAAAAAAAATTAATATTTCGGAAAAAAATTGTATCTCAAAAAATAACAAAGTTATTTCGATGAAATTGGGTTTCCCTCGTAAATACCCTACAACACACCAAAACTTAACTTTCTAGGATTATAGAAAACGGAGTTATGCAAATTTGAAGCATTTAATGAAAATTCTCCACCATAACGCATGCTGCGTCCCGATTTTTTTTTAAACAATAAAGTTATTTCGATGCAAAATGGTACATGGCTTCAACTATAAAGGTTATACTATGTAGACATCAAATTTGACGTCTTTCTTTAAAAAATTACATATTTGACATCAGAAATATTCAATGAAAATTCGCTACCATAACTCACTTGCTGCGTCCTGACTTTTTAAATTAAGTTATCTTGGCCGTACAATTTTTTTTATCTTAGCTTTAATTTGTCGTGAATTTATCAACTACATAAACAGTTCTTATTATTGATCACTCTATATTTTCAGCCTAACTGAAATGTGTCGCTCATTAAAATTTCTTAACAAAAAATGATTTATAATTAAAATTAGTGGTATATTTATCGTAGAAAAGTAATACACTAGAGGCGATAATATAAATTGCATTTTTTGTCATTTTAAAGGGCCACGACGACAGATGTATTTTAATTAATTAGTGTAAATCGATAGGGGAATCTAAATTATTTTAAACTACAAAAACTAGTTTTATGATTGGATTATAATGATGGGTTGTTATATGGCAACAAAACATAATGTATATTATGCAACTTAATTAGAAAAACTTTGAATTATATAGGTATCTAAAAACAATGAACCGTCGATTTCGATGCAACATAGTGTTTTAATAAATAGAGAATATATTTTTAAAGCAGCGCTATCATAATAAAAAAAATCGTGACGCAGCAAGTGCATTATAGTAGCGAATTCTCATAAGAATTACACACTATTATTATACGGCATATTAGTAAAGTTAATACTTTAAACTTACACAGCACTCGAGGATCGATTGTAGAGGTCCTAGTACGCGCATATTTGAAGAATTCTTTCGAAAGTGTTACCATTGATATCTCTCTATTATCAAAAAAACCTTATCCTCTAACTCCTTTTGAGAAAAATGCCCAAAACTCAATTTTCTATGGAGCTACAAAATTATATTTTACTATATCTGTAGATAGCGTAAGTCTCTTTAAAAGAAACATGTATTACAAATTTCATTAAAGTTATACAAAAGATTTCCAGAAGGAAACTTAATTCATATTTAGAAAAGTAAAGTATCTGCCAAATTATAAGCGTAGCAGTTATTTTTCCTTATTAATCGCCGGTATGATTTCGTTGTAGTCAACCTAATAAAACCGGTTATTTCAATATCAACAATAACAAAATTATAATTCCAGACTCAAAGGTGACAAACTTATTTAGGCGTTTTACACAAAAATAAGATCTTGTTCAAAAGGTATGAAATTTGTTCACTATTGTGACTACAAATGTTAAAATAAAACATAAAAAACATACATTCATCTAGCTGGATTCGATCGCGTAACCTTCTGCTTATGAGGCAAGCGCGACGCCTCTCAGCCATCTAGGCATACGTCAAGTAACGTTTTGTTTGCATGATACAATATATCGGCTTCATGCCCGGGATATTATATTCAAAGTATACGTAACAATTAATTACAGAATTAGTAAAATTACCATTGAAATACATCCCACGACTGTTTTGGTCTTATATGACGTCTTATGTTTAAGTTTAAAGAAAAAAGAAACTATTTTGGAATCATTTTTATGGAGACTTGGCTTGATTTTGCTTACATTTCTACTATACTATACAACAGCATAATATACCTATGCTCGCTAAGACTGTCTTTGAGGCCGTTCATAAAGCTACAATCATAGCGTCTTTTAATAATTGATTGAATCCCCCAGTTAAATAACAATCACTTGGCAAATTTTTAATTCCATGTCGTCTGTCATTTTCCATAATTGCGGCCACTATTTCACGATTGTTGGTTCGGGTAGTATGTTTTATGCCTGGTATATATTTAGTTTGATTATCGTTGATGTATGGTTTATACCTGTTGTAGGAATCAATCTACGGATGGCAGTTAACTACTTTGTCTGTCAGGCATTGGACTTTAACCACTAAGACGTCACAACGCATGCCTGGGATTTTATTTTTAATTTGGAAAAAACTCTAAATATTGTATACCAAATTACTTTAAATTCACAACATAAGTTTACTTGCACTATTTCTAGTCACATGTAAAGTCTCATTCCAGTTACGCTGATACTTTCAAAAATATAGCGTTTTCAAAAAGTTTTCACCGATTTACCACCGGAAAAACTTGAGCATAAAGCTGATTAACGAACTCGACCTCGGATTATGATAAAATTCTGCCCTTTTAATTGCCATCGATTTTATTTGAAATGAAATTAAATTATTATGGATTTTTATTACTTAGTGTAACTACCTGTTAATATAGGCTAATATTTGATGTATGCTAGCTCAAAAAAAACTTACACACTGTTTTTAGCGATTTTTTTTAAATTCGCTAATGAGGAGAGCTATATATATATATATATATATATATATATATATATATATATATATATATATATATATATATATATATATATATATATATCTGACCGATAACTCAAAAAATAATGGACAAATTTTGATCAAATTTGGTGAGTACCTTCCTTTTGCAAGTGGCTTGGACAAGTTCGTTAGCCAGGAAAATGGGACCAGGTTTTCCCGGAAAATTTTGTGTTTGCTTTCTAAAAAAATTCATATCTCCGGAAATAACAAAGTAAGAGCAACCAAGTACGCGTGTTTGTATTATAAAGAGTGAACTCTATACTAAAATTTAGGTCTCTAGCTTTAAAGGCAAAGAAGTTATGGGCAGTTAAAGAAACAAATTTTGGAGTTTTCCTCAAAACGTCAAACTCGCAATTTTAAACGTCAAAATTGACAATGTTTAGGCAAAGAACGTGAAACAAGTACGGATTGTGAAAAGAAAATGTTGCAAGAAGAGTGTTCTGCGAACCCTTAAGTTTCAGATTCAACCGTCATTGCCCTTCATTTTACTAAAATATTTACAGAAAATTTATTTCAAATAGACACTTTCTCTGATGCTTTGGCTGTCGGTTTAGTTAAGTTGATGCTTTCGCTGTAGGTTTAGTGAAGTTTCTGGTTTAACGGTCTAGAATTTTTCTTAGCTAATTTTCGTAGAACAAATTCCTAAATGCATTTTTGCATTTTTTATCGAAATATCATGCGTTTGTAAGACAAAAATCTGGACGCAATAAGTGCGTTTTGGTAGCGAATTTTTGGTAAATTTGCAGTTTAGCTCCCGAACGTTTTTCAAAAAACTGTTTTCAGAAACCTGCCTAGCCCCCCCCCCCTGGATCGACAAACCCTAACACAAATTTCTTGTTCAAAGTCCCTCAAGGAAGTTACGGGACCAGGAGTAAGTAGGGGTGCTGGGCGGGGTAGGTAGTAAAAAGGAAATATGAGCAGAAAATTCGAATAAAACGGGCTTGAAAGCTGTCTCTTTCACATCTTGAAGCCATATCCCCCTTAAACCCTGCCTACCCCGCACAGCACCCCTATCCCCCCAGGTGCCTTAACTTCCTTGTTGGGTAGAAACAAGACATTATTTCTTGTGGTTTATGCAGCGAGGGTGGTTGTATGCACGCGAGGGGGAAGGAAAATCCCCACGACTAAGGGGTTCGTCGTAGGCATTTTCCTTCCCCCTTCCTGTGCATACAACCTACAATGCCTACGACTAAGCAGACCACCCCCCGTTCGACTTGCGAGAGGGGTGGGGGTTGGTGGGTGGCTGCTTCGTCGTGGGGATTTTCCTTCCTCCTCGGGTGCATACAACCACCCTCGTTGCATAAACCACAAGAAAAACTTCTTGTTCATACCCCCCAAGGAAGTTACGTGACCTGGGGCAAATAGGGGTGCTGTGCGAGGTAGGCAGGGTTTCAAGGGGATATGGCTTCAAATAGACAGCTTTCAAGCAGTTTTCTTCACATTTTCTGCTCATATTTTCTTTTTACTACCTACCCCGCCCAGCGCCCCTATTCACTCCCAGTCCCGTAACTTCCTTGGGGGGTGTGAACAAGAAATTTTTCTTGTGGTTTGTGCATCCAGGTGGGGTCCTAGTAATGTTTCTGAAAACAATTTTTTGAAAAGCGTTCTGGAGCTAATCTGTAATTTTACCGAATTTTCATTAAATCCTTCAAATTTCAATAATTCAATTTACTATTAACGTAAACTTTGTTGGTTAGGAAAACAACATTTAAATTTATTTTCGGATAATTTTTGTATATTTTCAAACCATAAGTAATTTTGATAAAATATAGTACATTGTTTCTACTACATAGGCTATACTGGTAATCAGATTTATGCCTGCTCGCAGTTGCTATTAAAAACATTTTAATGGAAATTCACTTCCATAACACACTTGCTGCATCCAGACGTTTGGAAAATGTTTATATTTTCAACCAATAAAGTTATTTCGATGAAACATGGTACATTGTTTCTACTATATAGGTAACCAAGTTTGATGCCTGCTTTCATCACAGAAAGTCATTTGCTATTAAAAATAGTTTTAAAATAAAAATATTTTTAACAAAATTTGATACCATAACGCACTTGCTGCGTCCAAACTTTTCAGTGAATTCTCTTAAAAAAAATTCACTAATGAGGAGATCCCGACTTTTGAATTTTGAAAAAATTTCTTCAAATGAGCGCAAATTAGGCCCCCTAGAACACATATCCGGTCATTTCGATTTTTATATGTTTATGTATATATATATATATATATATATATATATATATATATATATATATATATATATATATATATATATATATATATATATATATATATATATATATATATACAGGGTCGCTGATAAGTCTGGAAACGGTCGATTATCCGGGAAAATATACAAGGTGTCGAAAAAAGTTTTATACAAAAGTTTTTGGGTTCTTAAATGTCTACTAGGCGGTGATAATTTCATTTATACAGGGTTGGTCATACAGGCGTGGCACACCAATATTAATTTTTTTTTAATGGAACACCCTATATATTATTCGATATTTCAATCCTTCTCTTAATTTTGAGCAACATTTATCAGAAGCATGATGTACATAAACTCAATCGTTTCCGGGTAAAAAAATAAATAAAAATAAACGCTATTGTTTTTAAAATCTATTGGATGAAGAACAAAAATAAATGAAAAGTAGAATATCTCTTGAAAACAATCTGTGAGTGTGAAAAGAACCGGTTGCGATGTTTTTAACATTGTTTGAAATCCTATTTTATAAGATGTTCAAAGTGTTCTCCATTGACCTCCTGACAATAATGAATTCGCTTAACAAAACATTGCACTGCATTTACAAGAGCGTTTTGAGGAATGTTATTAATTTCATGCACAATCCTTGCTTGCAACTCTTCAATATTCTGCGGTCTATTTTGGTAAATTAAATTTTTTACATGACCCCACAAAAAAAAGTCAAGCGGCGTCATGTCGGGAGACCTAGCTGGCCATTCAATAGTTCCCCTGCGCCCTATCCATCTGCCAGGAAAGGTTTGATTCAGATATTCCCGTACCTCAATTCCAAAATGAGGGGGTGCCCCATCCTGCTGAAACCATATTTCTTCCGCTGGTAGATTTGGGTCGTTATTGTTCGGAAATAATCGACTAACGTCTGGAACAATTGATTCTTGCAAAAGTGTCAAATATCGAGCAGAGTTCAAATTACCGTGTATAAAATAAGGTCCTATGATATGTCCACCAATAATAGCACACCAAACATTTACTTTTTGCGGTCTTTGGGTGTGAATTTGTTCCATCCAATGTGGGTTTTCGTCTGACCAGTACCTACAGTTGTGTCGGTTGACTTGTCCATTCAAACAAAATGTAGATTCGTCGGAAAACAAAATGTGGTTGGCAAAGTTAAAATTTTGGCGTAACTTCTCCATAATAAGTTCACAGAACTCGATTCTGCGATCAAAATCGTCTTCACTCAATTCTTGCAATAAATGAATTTTATATGGACGGAACTTTTCCCGCTTCGTAATCTTTTGAATTGAATATCGACTCATATTGTGATTTAAAGCCAATTGCTGTGCCGAAGTTTTCGGATTTTCCACCACATCCAATATTACATTCAAAGAATTTTCTTCATTTGTAACGGTTACTGGCCTTCCAGTTCTAGGTTTATCCTTGATACCGCCAGTTTCGTGAAAACGATGCAAAGTTTTCGAAACTGTGGATTTGGAGATCGATTCCCGCTCAGGATGCAACTCATTGAACATAATCACCACTTGAGCAAAACTTCGTGTTCTATCACCGTACCCTATCATCATTAAAATTTCGATACGTTCGGTTTCACTTAAACTTGCCATTTTGCACAAAAACTGTTGACACTAAATTACTAATGTTTCAAAACTGTTGACACTGAATGAATGTTTGACATTCGTTGTCCTGGAAACATTTTAAAACAAAAGAATAATACTGCGTTTCTTATGGGCATCTTATCTTATCTTGGGATTCCAAACAATGTTAAAAACATCGCAACCGGTTCTTTTCACACTCACAGATTGTTTTCAAGAGATATTCTACTTTTCATTTATTTTTGTTCTTCATCCAATAGATTTTAAAAACAGTAGCGTTTATTTTTATTTATTTTTTTACCCGGAAACGATTGAGTTTAGGTACATTATGCTTCTCATAAATGTTGCTCAAAATTAAGAGAAGGATTGAAATATCGAATAATATATAGGGTGTTCCATTAAAAAAAAATTAATATTGGTGTGCCACGCCTGTATGACCAACCCTGTATAAATAAAATTATCACCGCCTAGTAGACATTGAAGAACCCAAAAACTTTTGCATAAAACTTTTTTCGACACCTTGTATATTTTCCCGGATAATCGACCGTTTCCAGACTTATCAGCGACCCTGTATATATATATATATATATATATATATATATATATATATATATATATATATATATATATATAATTATTATTATTATTTATTCATGTGTAAATAGGAATGACATTTGTCAAACTAAAGTAATTTTTATCTCCACAAATTTAAAAATTTTGGTGAAAATATGGGTTGCTTGGAAATAATAGCAGTTAGAAAGACATAATGGAATAGCAGAGATGTATGGTAAATGAAGGTGATGGTTGAGGTGTTAGAAGGTGCGAAATAGAAGAGAAAAAGAATTTAAGTTTGGTACGTCAAAATCTGAAGTTATTGAATTTAGTGTCGGACTGTCAAACTATTTAGGATTCAACCTTCTAAATTATGTTATATGATACACCACAAGTCGCATAAGACTTATTGTATCAACATAATGTATAATTTTTGCCAATAAACAATAATAATAATAAATAATAATAATAATAATTGATAAAAATGATACAGTATGCCTATACAATAAGTCTGAGACTTGTGGTGTACATTTGCATAATTTTAAAAGTTATATCTAAAGCAATGTGACAATTATATATCAAATTCAGCAAACTTCAAATTTTGACAAACCAGGTAAAAAAATTTCTTCACTTTTATTTCTTCGATCTAATGCTTTACCCATTGCCTTCATTTATGATAGATCTAAACCACTTCAATACACCATATTAACTATCACTCTATCTCCACATACCATATTTTTGACAAAATTATTAATTTTATATAAGATCAAAACTGACATTAAACGTCAATTTATATTTCACACCGATAACTCAATAAATAATGGGCCGATTGTAAAAAAAATTTGGTAAATACCTTCCTTTTGTAAGTAGCTTGGATAAGTTCGTTAGCCAGGCAAATCGGCCAAGGTTTTGCCGGAAAATTTTGTGTTTTCTTTAGAAAATATCTCCGGAAATAACAAAGTAAGGGCAACTAAATTTGGTAGTTCGTTTTATATCGCTATAGGTAAATTACCTACCAAAATTTTGCGCTGTAGGTCAAAAGACAAAAAAGTTATGGGCATTTAAAGAAAAGTAAATTGGGGTTTTCCTCAAAACGTCAAAGTGACAATTTAAAACGACAAAATTCGCAACATTTAGGCAAATTACTTGAATCTAATACGGGCTATGGAAAGAAAATGTCTCGAGAATAATGTTTTACAAACCCTGAAGTCTTCGTTTCAACCGTCATTGTCCTTCATTTTACTAAAATGTTTCCAGAAAATTCATTTCAAATAGACCCTTTCTCTGATGCTTGGCAGTAGCCTTAGCTATGGAGTTTATCGTTTAATGGTATATAACTCTTGTCGAATTTTCGTAAAAAATCAATAAAGCTCAATATATCCGTTATTGTACAATATATGAAAAAAATTGTATGCATTAATTATAGGGTATCTTGAGCTACATCTTAAAAAATATTTCTACAATCAAAGGCTGGCCCATAAGTCGTTGGTGATACAAATAATTTTTTTTAGTCGAAAACGCCTTCCGCTTTTGCATTTTTGCATAAGTCGTTGGTGATACAAATAATTTTTTTTAGTCGAAAACGCCTTCTGCTTTTGCATTTTCCATCGAAATATAATGCGTGTTTGTAAGTAAAGAAATTCTGGACATAGCAAGTGCGTTACGGTAGCGAATTTTGATTAAATGCTTCATATTTGAAAAGCTCAATTTGCTATTAACCTATAAGGTTGACCAAGAAACGGATTTTTTTGGTTACACTTTAAGTTTACTTTCGGAAATTTTTGTACATTTTCAAACAGTAATATTATTTTGATGAAACATGGCACATTGTTTTTATTTTATATGTTATATTGGTAATAAAATTTGATGCCTGCTTTCTGAAAAAAAAGACACATATTTGCTATTAAAAATATTTTAATGAAAATTCACTACCATAACGCACTTGCTGCGTCCCGAAGTTTTTTAATTTCCCCTATAACTAATTATCGAGTATCTCGTGTTTTTGTACATAACCGGATGATGAGTGACGGACGCTGACAGATACAGATGTGGCATTTAAGTGGTTCTAAAAGACAAGACGGATGGGGCTAGTCAGCAAGACGAAGAGGTTCCATGATTGGCGCAAATTGTGTAAATGAACTAACACCACTATTACTCTCAGCGTCAACAGACACGTGGTGCAGGGGGAGCCACTAGTAAATCATAAAACTAATGAATGATCACTTAACTCCGGCTAATTTACTAAGGCGTTGCAGTTAAAACACTCTCTGATGTCTTAATAAAGATCTGCTCTGCTGAGAAATTAATCCGACTGCACTTCCTCTACATCTTTTATTCCTTCCTTACGATACGCAACATTAACGACATTAAAATTCATTCTAATGAGGTCAATGTTTGCTTATTAGTGGCAGAAAACTGGACCCGGCAATGTGTAAGATTTATTATTAGTGACACATTAATATGCTGGTGACGGTTTTTGATATCCACCCAATATCACGTAAACTGGATGTTATAAAAGTCTGGACGCAGCAAGTGCGTTCTGGTAGTGAATTTTAATAGAAATAATCTGATACCTAACATTTTTTAAAGTTTTTTCTTGTAACATAGAGATTTAAATCTTAATACATGCCTTGGTGTTAGCCGGCAATTCTATTCACAACCCACCTCCAAATGTTCAACCACCAACAGTCCCCAATGTCGCGCATAAAATGACGGATATCATTTTTAAAACTAAAAAGGTACGAAAGATGCTATCTTCTCTTAATACCAGGAAAGCCTCTGGCCTTGACGAGATCCCAGCAATTGTTCTCAAAAAATGCGCACCAGAACTTGCTCCTGTCCTGACTCGTCTATTTCAGACATCTTACAATAAAGGCATATTCCCTAGTAACTGGAAAACTGCTCGAGTACAACCCATCCCCAAGAAATGATGCAAAGTGCTTCCTAGCCACTAGAGGCCTATTTCTCTCATTTCAGCCGTCTCTAAGGTAATGGAAAACTATATAAACATTGAAATACTAAAATTTCTTGAAAAACACAGTCTAATCCACGACAGTCAGTAAGGATTCAGTCAGCGCAGATCAACTGCCGACCTCCTTTTCTTTGTCACCCATTCTTGGAACAAGTCTATGGAACTACACAGTGAATCCCAGATTGTCGCTCTAGACATATCCAAAGCATTTGACCAGGTCTGGCACGCAGCGCTGCTTAATAAACTACCGGCCTATGGCCTACCACCAAAACTCTGTACGTGGACAGCAAATTTCTTCTCCAACCGGAGCATTTCTGTTGTCGTGGATGGCCATTCCTCTAAACTGTATCCAATTAATGCAGGAGTTCCTCAAGGTTCAGCTTTAGCCCCTACTTTGTTTCTTCTCCACATCAATGACCTCCTCTCTAGCACATCCAACCCAGTTCACAGTTACGCAGACCACAGCACCCTCCACTCAAATATACAATATTCTAAGCCTGTCTCTTTAGCCCAATTAGATGAGGATCGCAGACTCATGGAGGGTTCTGTCTCCGTGGATCTCCAAAAAATATTACACTGAGGAAGTAGAAATCTTGTACAATTCAACCCCACCAAATCTCAGTCTTGCTTTCTTTCTCATGAGAGATACACCAGCCCTAGACCCATCACAATGAACAACCAAGTTATTCAAAGTAATTAATCCTTTTCACTTGTTGGCATCTCTGTGGCTCGAAATTTCAATTGGCATCAACATGTTACATCAATTGCAAAAGCGGCTGCTAAGAAATTAGGTTTCCTCTTCCGGGCTCGCAAATACTTTTCACCAGCTAATCTCTATACCTTATATACTTCACAAATTCGGCCAATTGTGTACGTTAAACTATAGGGTGTCTTGAGCAGCATCTCAAAAAATTATTTTAATAATCACAGGCTGGCTCATAAGTCCTTGGTGATACAAATTTGTTTTTTTAAAGAACATCACTTATTTTATTGACGTTTTGCATTTTCCATCGAATTATAATGCATGTTTTTAAGGAAAAAAATTATTGTTCGTTGTTTTCGAGTTATTTCAATTATTTTGCAACTTTTCACATTTTTAACGCATGTCATAAATAATGATACGGCGTTTTTACCAACATATAGCGCATCACACGAAAATGGCGACTTCAGAGATGTTCTCGTTTATATCATTTGTTAATTTTTGTACTTTTTCAAAGAATAAAGTTATTTTGATGAAACATGGCACATTGTTTTTTCTATATAGGGTAAACTGGTAACCAAATTTGATGCCTGATTTCATGAAAAAAAAAGACGTATTAAGTATGTGTATGTATGTATATGAGCCATAATTCAAAAAATACTAAACTGATTTCAATCAAACTTAGCAAAAATCTTGTTTGGGCGAAAACCGAGGTTGAGTTCGTTACTCTGCCTTTACTCTCAAGTTTTTCCGGTAAAAAATCAGGGATTTTTTTTTGAAAACGTTGTATTTTTGTGAGTGTCAGAGTAACTGGAATGATACATTACATATGACTAGAAATAGTGCAAATAAACCTATGTTGTGAATTTTAAGTAATTTGGTACACAATATTTAGAGTTTGTCCAAATTAAAAATAAAATCCAAAAGACATTCGTGGAGACCACTTAGCGGTTCAAGTGCAATGCCTGACAGACAGAGTAGTTAACTGCCACGCGTAGATTAATTCATACAACAGGTATAAATCATACATCAACGGTAACCAAACTCAATATATACCAGGCATAACACATACTACCCGAACCAACAATCGTGCAATCTCGGCCGCAATTATGGAAAATGACAGACGACATGAAATTCATAATTTACTAATTGTTTGTTTAACTGGGCGATTCAATAAATTATTAAAATACACTATATTTGTAGCTTTATGAACGGCCTCAAATACAGTTTTGGCGCAGCACAGATATATTATGCTGTCGCATAATATAGAAGAAATATAAACAAAATCAATCGAAGTCTCTATACAAATGATTATATAGTTTCTTTTATCTTCAAATTTAAACATAAGACGTCATACAAGACCAAAACAGTTGTGGGCTGTGTTAGAATAGTAATTCTACTAATTCTGTAATTAATAATTGTTACGTATACTTTGAATATAATATCGCAAATAAAACGTTAGTTGACCTGTGCCTAGACAGCTTAGGGGGCTTCGCGCTTGCCTCCTAGGCAGAATGTTACGCAATCGAATCCAGCTCGATTAATGTATGTTTTTTAATGTTTTATTTTGACATCTGGAGAAACAATAGTGCACAGATTTCATACGTTTTGAACAAGATCTCATTTTTGTTTAAAACGCCTAAACAAGTTTGTCACCTTTGAGTCCGAAACTATAATTTTGTTATTGTTGATATTGAAAAAACCGATTTGATTAGGTTGACTAAAACGAAATCATAATGGCAAGTAATAGGGAAAAATAACTGCTGCGTTTATAATGTGGCAGATACTTTACTTTTCTAAATATAAACTAAGTTTCCTTCTGGAAATCTTCTGTATAACTTTAATGAAATTTTTAATACAAGTTTCTTTTAAAGAGACTTACACTATCTACAGATATAGCAAAATTTAGTTCCTTATCTTCATAGAAAATTGAGTTTTGGACATTTTTCTCAAAAGGAGTTAGAATGCAAGATTTTTTTGATAATAGGGAGATATCGATGCTAACACTTTTGAAATAATTCTTCAAATGTGCGCGTACTAGGACCTCTAAAATCGATCTTTAAGGTCTGTGTAAGCTTAAAGTATTAACTTCACTAATATGCCGTATAATAATAGTGTACAATTTTGATGAAAATTCGCTACTATAACGCACTTACTGCGTCCCGAAATCTTTATTATTATTATAGCAAAGTTAATTGCCATATAAAAAAAGAACCACCTTGTACACATACAATTAGTTTAAAATAAAACATTGTGTAAATACAACGAAGTCTTGTATTAGTGAATTTTCTTTAAAAAAAAATCACTAATGAACTAATGAGGAGATCCCGACTTTTGAATTTTGAAAAAATTTCTTCAAATGAACGCTAATTAGGCCCTCTAGAACACATATCCGGGGTCAGTTTCAATTTTTATATGTTTATATATATATATATTAATATATATATATATATATATATATATATATATATATATATATATATATATATATATATATATATATATATATATATATCACACCGATAACAATAAATAATGGGCCGATTTTGATTACATTTGGTGCATACCTTCCTTTTGCAAGTGGCTTGGATAAGTTCGTTAGCCATATATATATATATATATATATATATATACAGTGCACGGCGTATCGAGCGTCCATTAGAAGTATCTACAAAACTATACCGATTTTTAATCTGAAAATTTGGTCACTTGGGTTTTCTGGATAGCTGAATTTAACAAAAATATACACGTCATCATACCACTTCCGGTTATACCGGAAGTGGTTACTAACTTTGTTTTTTCAAATGAAACATGACATTTTTGAGTAGAGTTTTGGATTTATCGTAAAATTTTAGGTTGACTTTTGATAACATACCATATGTAAAAAATCAGCCGTTTTGGAGTTATATCGATTTTTTTAAAACTTAAAAAAAAATTATGTATGTATATTGAGTGGTATATCTCCGGCAAATATGATGTCAGCGATTTGCAATTTCGTCTGTGGTTTTTCAAGATACAAGAGTATCGTGAAAATAGGCAAATGCGTTGATAGCATATACAGGGTGGAAGAAATTCACATACCAACTTGGACAATTTCGGACCCCTATAACTTGCTTACTTCAAATGGAACACCCTGTATATTTTTATCTTATTGCTTAGATATTTGCATTATCTTTCGATTTATATCAGCATGTCCTATACCTAAATGCAACAGTTATCCAGATATTGGAACATTTGCATAATGATAATGTTATAAGGTGCACAATATTTCAGTAGAGTGCCTTGACGGAAATGTTATTCTTAGCAACGCCATTACTTCATGACAGTTGTTTATAACAATCAACAAATATGTCGCGTTTGGGGTTTTCTAATGAAGATTTTCTAAATTTATTAGTTACATACGGCGAATGCAATCGCATTATGAGTAGAACCTGCCGAGTTTTCGCTGAAAGGTATCAAGATCGCCCCAGACCGAATAAACATACCATCAAACGTCTGCTTAATAATTGTATAAAGTTTGGTTCCTTTCAACCAATTGTTAGCAGGCAAAACCGTTATACCGAAGACGATGAAGCCATGGTACTAGGATACTTCCATTCGTATCCTGAAAATTCCCTACAAGAGGCTGAAAGGGATCTTAGAATATCAACCAGGTCTATCCACAGAATCTTAAGAAAGTATAATTGGCGACCTTTTAAGCTCCATTTGGTTCAGAATTTGAAAACTGAAGATTTATTGTGTCGTGTGAATTACTGTGAGTGGTTGCTGACAAGAATTCAAGAAGACGATAACTTTGTCAAAAGTATAATATGGACTGATGAAACAAAGTTTACAAAAAACGGCGTGTTTAACCGCCATAACAGTCATTACTGGGCTGCAGAAAATCCGCATATCTGCAGAGAAAGAAATTACCAAAACCGGTGGAGCTTTAATGTGTTCTGTGCCGTCAAAGACTCTCGTATTTTGTGTGTGTATTTTTATAACGAAAACTTAACAGGGGATCGATATGTGTGGTTGTTAAAAAACGTAGTGAGAGATGCTTTAGAAACTTTAGAAATTAGGGAAAGATCAAACGCTTTTTATCAAATGGACGGTGCTCCACCACATACTACTCATCAAGTCAGTGCGACATTAGAAGAAATGTTCAGTGGGAAGTGGATTGCGAACAATGGGCCCTACAAATTTCCACCACGCTCCCCTGACTTAACTCCATTAGATTTTTTCATATGGGGCTTTATTAAAAATAAAGTTTATAAAGACCCTATAACCACAAAGGAGAATATGCAAGAAAGAGTACGTGCCGCCTTCAATGAAATAAGCAGAGAAAGTATAAAACGTGCTACGAGCAATGAAATTTTAAGGCGAATTAATTGCTGTTTGCTAAAAAATGGAGCTACTTTTGAACATCTTTCTTGAACACCCATTGTTTATATACATGTTACTTATTAGATTGTTCCTTATCATTCCAGTTGCCACATTTTTTCTCACTTTCATTGGTTTAGTTGTGTAGTACTTAATAAATTGTTTATCTAGTTGCCTAAACAGATTATTATTATGGTATTCTCATTTATAATTTTGTTCTATGGGGTGTCCAACAATTAATAATTATTGAAGTTCATGAAGAATAACATTTCCGTCAAGGCACTCTACTGAAATATTGTGCACCCTTAGCCTTATAACATTATCATTATACAAATGTTCCAGTATCTGGATAACTGTTGCATTTAGGTATAGGACATGCTGATATAAATCGAAAGATAATGCAAATATCTAAGCAATAAGATAAAAATATACAGGGTGTTCCATTTGAAGTAAGCAAGTTATAGGGGTCCGAAATTGTCCAAGTTGGTATGTGAATTTCTTCCACCCTGTATATGCTATCAACGCATTTGCCTATTTTCACGATACTCTTGTATCTTGAAAAACCACAGACGAAATTGCAAATCGCTGACATCATATTTGCCGGAGATATACCACTCAATATACATACATAATTTTTTTTTAAGTTTTAAAAAAATCGATATAACTCCAAAACGGCTGATTTTTTACATATGGTATGTTATCAAAAGTCAACCTAAAATTTTACGATAAATCCAAAACTCTACTCAAAAATGTCATGTTTCATTTGAAAAAACAAAGTTAGTAACCACTTCCGGTATAACCGGAAGTGGTATGATGACGTGTATATTTTTGTTAAATTCAGCTATCCAGAAAACCCAAGTGACCAAATTTTCAGATTAAAAATCGGTATAGTTTTGTAGATACTTCTAATGGACGCTCGATACGCCGTGCACTGTATATATATATATATATATATATATATATATATATATATATATATATATATATATATATATATATATATATATATATATATATATATATATATATATATATATATATATATATGTATCACACCGATAACTCAAAAAAATAATGGGCCGATTATGATTACATTTGGTGAATACCTTCTTTTTGCAAGTGGCTTGGGCAAGTTCGTTAGCTAGGAAAATCGGCCCAGGTTTTCCCGGAAAATGTTGTGTTTTCTTTAGAAAAAAAATTATATCTCTCGAATTAACAAAGTAGGGGCAACCAAATTTGGTGCGCGGGTTTATGTTATTATAGGTAAGCTACCTACCAAATCTACACTCTGTGGGTTGAAAGGCAAACAATTTATAGCCATTTAAAGCAAAATAAATTCGAGTTTTCCTCAAAACGTCAAAGTTGCGATTTAAAAAGTCAAAATTGGCAACATTTAGGCAAAGAACTTGAATCTAATAAGCGCTATGGAACAAAAATTTCTCAAGAAGAATGTTTTACAAACTCTGAAGTCTTAGTTTCAACCGTCATTGTCCTTCATTTTACTAAAATGTTTCCAGAAAATTCATTTCAAATAGACCCTTTCTCTGATGCTTTAGCAGTAGTCTTAGCTATAGAGTATCGTTTAATGGTATATCATTTTTGTCGAATTTTCGTAAAAAATCAATAAAGCCAATATATCCGTTATTATACAAGATATGAAAAAAAATGTATACATTAAGTATAGGGTGTCTTGAGCTACATCTTAAAAAATTATATCTACATTCACGGGGTGACCCATAAGTAGTTGGTGATATAAATTTTCTTTTTTTTTTTTAATCAAACACGCCTTATGTTATTGCATTATTGCATTTTCCATCGAAATATGATGCATGTTTGTAAGTAAAGAAATTCTGGACGCAGCAAGTGCGTTATGGTAGCGAATTTTGATCAAATGCTTCATATTTAAATAGCTCAATTAGCTATTAACCTGTAAGGTTGACCAAGAAACGAGTTTTTTCGGGAACACTTTAAGTTTACTTTCGGAAATTTTTGTACATTTTCAAACAATAAAGTTATTTTGATGAAACATGGCACATTGTTTTTACTATATAGGTTATACTGGTAACCAAATTTAATGCCTGCTTTCTTAAAAAAAACACATATTTTCTATTAAAAACATGTTAATGAAAATTCAATACCACAACGCACTTGCTGTGTCCAGACTTTTTTTAATACTTTTATCTAACTCTCGTGTATTCCAGAAAAGTGATAGTGCGTGTTAGCTTGAACAGTCTGTACAGTATTGCGTAATTCAGACTATGAATTCCTAGCTAATACTCATAAACTTAATAAAGTCAGTGGACAGATCTCCAGATTCATCAAATTTTAAAATCAAGTAAAAAGATTCTGCGATAATTGTTACACCAGAATTTTTCACAATTTCCGCCACAAGTTTAAGCGAATTATATATATATATATATATATATATATATATATATATATATATATATATATATATATATATATATATATATATATATATATATACGACCGATAACTCAAAAAATAATGGACCGATCTTGATCAAATTTCGTGAGTACCTTCCTTATGAAAGTGGCTTGGATAAGTTAGTTAGCCAGGAAAATCGGACCAGGTTTTTCCGGAAAATGTTGTGTTTTCTTTGTAAAAAGATTCATATCTCCGTAAGTAACAAAGCTAGGGCAACCAGTTACGGTACGCGTGTTTGTATTATATAGACTAAACTTCTTACCAAAATATAGGTCTATAGCTTTAAAGACAAAGAAGTTTTGGGCAGTTAAATAAACAAATTTTGGAGTTTTTCTCAAAACGCCAAACTCGCCATTTTTAACGTCAAAATTGGCAATGTTTAGGCAAAGAACGTGAAACACATACCGATTGTGAAAAGAAAATGTTGCAAGAAAAGTGTCCTGCAAACCGTTAAGTTTCAGATTCAACCATCGTTGCCCTTCATTTTACTAAAATATTTACAGAAAATTCATTTCAGATAGACCCTTTCTCTGATGCTTTGGTTGTCGGTTTAGTTAAGTTGATGCTTTCGCTGTAGGTTTAGTGAAGTTTATGGTTGAACGGTTTATAATTTTTTTTTGTGCTAATTTTCGTAGAACAAATTCGTTACTGCATTTTTGCATTTTTTATCGAAATATGATGCCTTTGTAATAAAAAAATCTGGACGCAGTAAGTGCGTTTTGGTAGCGAATTTTCGGTAAAATTGCAGCTTAGGTCCCGAACGCTTAAAAAAAACTGTTTTTAGAAACCTGCCTAGGACCCCCCCTGGATCCACAAACCCCAAGAAACATTTCTTGTCCACAACCCCCAAGGAAGTTACGGGACCAGAAGTGAGTAGGGGTGCTGAGCGGGGTAGGTAGTAAAATAGAAATATGAGCAGAACATGCGAATAAAACGGGCTTGAAAGCTGTCTTTTTCACATCTTGAAGCCATATCCCCCTTAAGCCCTGCCTACCCCGCAGAGCACGTTTATCCCCCCAGGTGCCGTAACTTCCTTGGCGGGTAGGAACAAGACAATTTTCTTGTGGTTTGTGCAGCGAGGGTGGTTGTATGCACGTGAGGGGGAAGGAACCCCACGCCCCTGCCCCAAGTCGAACTGCTTCGTCGTAGGCATTTTCCTTCCCCCTCGTGTGCACACAACCACCCTCGTTGCATAACCCACAAGAAAAAGTTTTTGTTCATACCCCCAAGGAAGTTACGTGACCTGGGGCAAATAGGGGTGCTGTGCGGGGTAGGCAGGATTTAATGGGGATATGGCTTGAAATAGACAGCTTTCAAGCAGTTTCCTTCGCATTTTCTGCTTATATTTCCTTTTTAGTACCTACCCCGCCTAGCACCCCTATTCACTCCCAGTACCGTAACTTCCTTGGGGGATGTGAACAACAAATTTTTCTTGTGGTTTGTGCATCCAGGTGGGGTCCTAGTTATGTTTCTGAAAACAATGTTTTGAAAAGCTTTCTGCAAATTTACCGAATTTTCATTAAATCCTTCAATTTGCTATTAATGTAAGCTTTGTTGGTTAGGAAACCAACATTTAAGTTTATTTTCGGAAAATTCTTGTATATTTTCAAACCATAAGTAATTTTGATAAAATATAGTACATTGTTACTACTACATAGGCTATACCGGTAATCAGATTGATGCCTACTCGCATTTGCTATTCAAAACATTTTTATGGAAATTCACTTCCATAACACACTTGCTGCATCCAGACTGTTGAAAAATGTTTATATATTTTCAAACAATAAAGTTTTTTCGATGAAATATAGTACATTGTTTCTACTATATAGGCAACCAAGTTTGAGCCTGCTTTCATCAAAGACATTTGCTATTAAAAATACTTTTAAAAAAGTTCGCTACCATAACGCACTTGCTGCGTCTAGAATTTTTTATCTAAGCTCTGCCAGAACTTTCGCGAAGACATAAGTTAGTATATCAACAAAATTTTAATTAAAGAATGAGAAACGGAACTGCTCAATAAATTATACCTCCACTACTAATTAATTAATCAGCTGGGATATGAACGGCTTGGAGGTAGCATATTTCGCTAGATGACGTCGGGTGGTTGAGACGAGCGGGATAAAGTCAAAGACGGTAGACGGGACACAAACTACAAACGAGAGAGTATTTATCTGGTGTTTAGGATGTTGTTGGGTAATTAGTCATTGTAGCTAGCCTGTGATGTGGTTTGGGGTTTCTGAAGGAGTTGGACATTCAAAGTGATGGACGGCGCCAGGTGGATCTAAGCACCTGTCACTAGCGCCTCCGCTTCAAACAGCTCGAGCCGCTTCTTAAAAAACGTACACATCCACCTTCATGTGCTTGTCACTTATCATGCCAGTAGGTACAACTTCTCACGTGGGAATGACGATGTTTGCTATTTTATGTGTGATTTTGTATGTAAAAAAGGCGAGAACTAGCGAATCTCTAACGGTACTCATTTGCAAATTTAAAAGCTGGCTTTGGACATGTTATTCAACATGGATTGAACGAACGTCAGGACCGCTTCTAGCGTTTTTGACGCCGTAGGCAATCCCAAAAATGCATCAAGCTTCAAAAAAATAAAAAAAGTCTGGACGAATCAAGTGCGTTATGGTAGTGAATTTTCATAAAAACGTTTTAAATAGCAAACATTTTTTTAAAGAAAGCATGGATCAAATTTGGTTACCAGTACCTATAACCTATATAGTAGAATCAATGTACCATATTTCATCAAAATAACTTGACTGTTTGAAAGTGTAAACATTTTTCGAAAATAAAATTGTCCGGAAAAAACTAGTTTCCCGGCCAACGAACCTTATAGGTTAATAGCAAATTGAGCTATTCAAATTTGAAGCATTTAATAAAAATTTGCTATCATAACGCACTTGCTGCGTCCCGAATTTCTTTTCTTACAAACATGCATTATATTTTTGTGGTCGAAATTTCAATACATTAAAGATCAGCTCAGAACTGGTACGGACCGGGAGACTTCGACTATCTAATTAAAACAAAGCATTGTTTAATCTATTTGAACTGGGCCGATTTTCCTAAAAATTCGCTACAATAACGCACTTGCTGCGTCCCGAATTTTTATTTTATATTTCGTTAATGTTATGTTTTACGTAGCCAAGCTTAACATGCTAAAATGCCCCAATACCATAAAGCATTTGAATTTGATTAAACTGAAATCCTTATTTAGAGGCACACACCTAACAAATAGTGTTTTTGCGAAATAGGTATTTGTATATATTAAAAGTTCTGTATTATGGAAAAAAAGCTACTGAAATTTACCCAAAAGAAGACAAATATAGTAAAATCATTATTTAAACAAAAATATAACTTGTTCTCAGCCGGTCACCCATCCAATTACTGACCGCGCCCGTGGTTGCTTAACTTCAGTGATCGAGCCAATGTTTTTTTTTCAAATTCAACAAGCTTTATTATCTAATATAGTTTAAATACAAAAATATGTACAAGTGTAAATAAAATATGTTACAATGCTCCAGCTATGAAGCTTATACACTGTCGTCTAACTTAGTCTAGTAAAATTTCCTTATGAGGTAGTTTCCTAATTACTTAGGGTCTAACATTATCAATGTTTATTTTATTTATTATTATTATAATACAGGGAAAAAGCTATTGTAAAAAAACCCTTGTTTTCGTTTGCGTTTTTTTAAATTTTCATCTACACAAAGATGTTTTAGTTTTACTATAATATATCTGGGACTTATATTAACAATAGTTCTCTTATATTAAGACTAAATATAATACCCTATGTTTTTCTACTTTAATCTATTAATTGCTGTATTTACAAAGTGTGATTATGATATAGCAAGTGCTAGAATTTATTATTAATATTATTTGCGTTTTTAGAACTAATTCAGAAAGAACGATAATTCTTGATATGGAAGTTTATGTTTTAGGCGAAAATCTATGGTGTTTTGCTTGTATTTTGCAATGTCTTGCAGGACAATGTTATTATCTAGTTGTGTGGAGTAAAAATTTTCTGCTTGTTCTTTGATTTTATCAATTATAAGTCGCATGTTAGTAATTTTATGTAATTCGCTAATTCTTGTATATCTAGTTTTATTTAGGATTAATCTCAGGCATTTATTTTGATATATTTGTAATTTTTTGGTGTAAGTTTTTGCCGCGCCGCACCATATGGGTCCTGCATAAATGAGCATGGGTCGCATTATGGATTTGTATATAATAATTTTATTACTAACAGACACCTTACTTTTTTTGTTAATTAGGGGATATAGTGTTTTCATGACACCATAAGCCTTTTGGATTGTTTTGTCAATATGATTTTTAAATGTTAGCTTTTCGTCGAGAGAAACACCTAGATATTTAACTGTCTTACTAATTTTAATTGTTTCCGAGTTTAGTTTGATAGGCTGAAATATTTTGTTGCTTTTATATTTTTTGCTAAATATTATAGCCTCGCATTTATTAGAATTTACTTTAATTTTCCAGTCTTGAAAATACTTAGCCAGAATATTTAGGTGGATTTGGATTTGCTTTGATGCAACTATTGGACTAAAGGAATGTGCGTATATGGCCGTGTCATCAGCAAAAAGTGCCATTTGTGTTTTTTCAAAATGTGGAATATCGTTTAGATATATATTAAATAATTTTGGGCCGATTATGGAGCCTTGTGGTACTCCTGCATTTATAATTCTAGCACTTGATAAAGTAGTATTAATTCTAACTCTAAATGTTCTACCCTTTAAATAAGAGTATAGCAGGAGTATTAGATGTTTTGGGTAGTTAACCTTGATCAGTTTGTAAATTAGGCCATGATGCCATACTGTGTCGAACGCTTTTTCAATGTCCAGTGTTGTCATGACTGTAGATTTATCTTTATTAAAATTTACGCATATGTCGTTAACAATCCGTGCTATTTGTTGTGTTGTACTATGCTTTTTTCTAAAACCGAACTGGGTATTTATTGTCGGATAGGTTGAACTTTCAATTTTATCTAGCCTGGTTGCGATTACCATTTCTGCTATTTTACCCAAGGTATTTAACAGGCTTATCAATCTATAGCTTTCCGGGTTATGTGGATTTTTACCTGGTTTGTTCATTGGTATGCAGACCGCTTCTTTCCATATTAAAGGAAAGTAGCTGTGCTAAATCATACTATTTATAATTGCTGTCAGCTTTATCACGGCTGTTCTAGGAATCCTTTTCAAGGCCAATGTACTCAACCGTTAACACCGAGATAGATATAAAACCGAAACTAACCCCGGATATGGGTTCTAGGGGCCCAAATTCGCGCTCATTTGAAAAAGAAAATGTTTGCAAAGTCTCACCATCTATACCTCTCTATTAGTGATTTTTTTTTAAATAAAAATTCACTGGTAACATCTAATCGTATTAAAACCATTATACTAATATAGCTTTAAGGAAAGTTGTTTCATCAAGGAACAAAGTTTACATTTTTAACAAGCTAACGACAACTAACTTCTAAACTAAAACCACTAGAGATAATTTAAATATACTTAAAAAAACAAAATTGGTACAATACACAAAGTCTAAACCTAAATCAAAGCCATCTCTTTCAAACTTTATTTTCTGCAAATTCGCGAATAATTCCCTTCAGATCTAATTTATTGCTCCATTGATGTCCAATGACCAAAATTGCTAGCCCATTAAGATGATTATGAGTAGATATAGTTCTTAAATAATTTATGATTATTTTCAGCTTAAAAAAGTTATTTCGCTGGTTTTGGCCTGATGTTAATAAGGGAGGTAATGAATTTAGGAACGTCAAGTAGACCTTCTTTCTTTTTAGTGAACTTTCTTTAAAAAAAATTTTAATGAGAAGAGCCCCACTTTTGAATTTTGAAAAAATTTCTTCAAATGAGGGCAAACTAGGCCGCCTAGAACACATATCCGTGGTCAGTATATATATATATATATATATATATATATATATATATATATATATATATATATATATATATATATATATATATATATATATATATATATATATATATATATATATATATTGTTGAATGCAGGAGGGGGAAATGCTCATGCAGACCCCATTCACGGCCCCGTAGGTTTCGTGGGATATCGAGGTACTGTGAGACTGTACTCACTAAAACCCCCTCCTTGGGAGTACCGGACCTTAGTCCATACCTCCGTCGGAAAGAATTACACACAATGATTTTTTAGGGTATGAATGTTTCCATTCTGTTTTTGCCGCGGAGCGTTAGCGGGTAAGTATAAGCTTTGGACGCTTATGCTTGTGTGGAAGTTGCTCGTCGTAGTCGGTGGCACTACGGAGAAGAGCATTTGGGTGAGAAGCGGCTTTTGCGAACTGGGTTGTGGATAGTTGAGTTATAAACTCAAGTATCGAAGGCATTTCCAGATCAGAGTGAATCTGACTGTTTCGGACAAACCATGGCGCTCCGGTTACCATTCTCAGAATTTTGTTCTGGATGATTTGAAGGGTCTTGATCTGTGTTGCGGCCGCGGTGGCCCATGCAGGTGATGCATAGGTCATGGCTGGCCGGATAATGACTTTGTACATGAGCAACTTATTGTTCATGGACATTTTGGAATTTCTATTTAGAAGTGGGAACCGCTTCGAGATGAACATCGAGGCTTTCTTTCGAGCATGATCGACATGGGGGCGCCATGTTAAGTGTTTGTCGAGGAAAACCCCGAGGTATTTGGCGGAATCTTGCCAGGGGATTAGACGGTTGTCTAATGAAACGTGTTCGTGAGGTGTGTGTCTCCTCTTGGAAAATAGGACAGCTGAACATTTATCGGGGTTTATGGCTAGAAGGGATTTCCTATACCATGATTGCGGCTCGACTACGGCGGTCTGAAGTCGTTAGGTTATTATCCTCGGCTGAGTGGAGCTGCTGAGGATGGTAGTGTCGTCTGCGTACACTGCGTATGTCACGTTTAGGGGGACTGTCGGAATGTCTGCGACAAATATATTGTACAGCAGAGGGGAGATAGCAGAACCCTGCAGGAGAACAGCCGTGGCTGGGTACGTTCTAGATCTGGCTCCAAGGTGTTTGACCTGGCACTTCCTCTGTTGCAGGTATGACCTGATTAGCAGAATCAGAGGGAGAGGATAATTAAATGATAGAAGTTTGTTTAGGAGGCCCGCATGCCAAACCCTGTCGAAAGCTTGAGCAATGTCAAGAAATATTGCACCAGTTGACTTGTTTATGTTAAATCCTTTGTTGATGTTTTCCACCACACGAAGGACTTATTCAGTGGTGGAGTGCTGGTGTCTGAAGCCGAATTGCTCATCCGGGAGGATATGATTTTCTGAAGTGAGAGAAGCTAGCCTTTTCTGGATCAGTTTTTGTATGTTCGACAGAACATTGAATTTTGGACTGTAGATTATCCACTGCACCCTCGAGTTTGGGGATGCTGCGGATATATATATATATATATATATATATATATATATATATATATATATATATATATATATATATATATATAGTACATAGTGAGATGCACGACAGTGTCGCCATCGGTGGCGTAGCCAGGTAATACTCTGTCACGGCAGCTCTAATAAACACTACGTGTTATATAAACAGAGACTTTGTACAACTGACTAAAGATTTAAAAAATCGCCAGCCCTGGTACTTTCTTCCCCAATTAGAGACCATGTATCTATTTAAGGCCAGGTGCATTCCGACTATAATTGGAAACGCATACCGGTTTCGCTCTCATTAAAGCTCATCAGTGCGCTATACTAAATTACAGTTAGAATCCATTTTTTGTTTTGTTTTGGATACCGGAATGAGAGATGCATCATGCAGATCTCACTCACGACACCGTAGTACGTGAGATTTGGAGGTACGGTGAGGCTCCTACTCATTAAAACTCCGCTCCTTGGAGTACCGGACCGTAGTCCCTACTTCCGTCGAAAAGATTTCACACAATGAAGCTTGGATTTGAATGTTTCCATTCTGTTTTTGCCGCGGGGGCTTTAGCGGGTAAGTATAAGCTTTGGACGCTTACGTCTATGTGGAAGTTGCTCATTGTAGTAGGTGGCACTACGGAGAAGAGCATTTGGGTGAGAAGCGACTTTTGCGAACTGAGTTGTAGATAGTTGAGTTATAAACTCAAGTATCGAAGGCATTGCCAGATCAGAGTGAATCTGACTGTTTCTCGCTCCGGTAACCATTCTCAGAATTTTATTCTGGATGATCTGAAGGATCTTGATGTGTGTTGCGACCGCGGTGGCCCATGCAGGGGATGCATAGGGCAAGTATGGCCGCATTATGACTTTGTACATGAGCAGTTTATTGTTCATGGACATTTTGGAATTTCTGTTTGGAAGTGGGAACAGCTTCGAGATGAACATCAAGGCTTTTCGTCGGGCGTGTTGCACACGAGGGCGCCATGTTATGTGTTTGTCGAGCAAAACCCCGAGGTATTTGGCGGAGGCTTGCCAGGGGATTAGACGGTTGTCTAATGATACGTGTTCGTGGTGTGTGTGTCTCCTCTTGGAAAATGGGACTGCTGAACATTTGTCAGGGTTTATGGCTAGACAAGGCTTCCTATACCAGCTTTGCAACTCGTCTACGGCGGTCTGAAGTCGTTTGGTTATTATCCTCGGCTGGGTGGGGCTGCTGAGGATAGTAGTGTCGTCTGCGTACAGTGCGTATGTCACGTTAAGGGGCGCTGCCGGCATGTCTGCGACAAATATATTGTATAGCAGAGGGGAGATAGCAGAACCCTGTGGGAGACTAGCAGTGGCTTAGTATGTTCTAGATCTGATTCCCAGATGTTTGACCTGGAACTTCCTCTGTTGCAGGTATGACCTAATTAGCAGAATCAGAGGGAGAGGATAATTGAATGATAGAAGTTTGTTTAGGATGCCAGATTGCCAAACCCTGTCGAAGGTTTAAACAATGTCGAGAAATATTGCACCAGTTGACTTGTTTTTATTAAATCTTTCGGTGATGGTTTGCACCAGATGAAGGACTTGGTCTGTGGTGGAGTGCTGGTGTCTGAAACCGAATTGCTCTTCTGGGAGGATATGATTCTCAGAGGTGAATGAAGCCAGCCTTTTCTGAATCAGTTTTTCCGATGACTGGCGATTTTGCCGATGACTGGTAGTAGGCTAATGGGCCTGTAGTACTCAGGGAAGAGGGGATATTTTCTGGGTTTTGGGATGCTGATAATGTCGGCAAGTTTCCACATGGAAAGAAAATGCTAAAATCGCAGCATGGTATTTATAATCGTAGGAATAATACGGCTTTGCAGGGGAGGTTTTTCAGGGCTATGTTGGAGATTCCATAGTATCCCGGAGCTCTCCTATTTTTTTAATGAATTGATTATTTCGGAAACTTCTTCGAAAGTTGCGGGCTCGATACTTGTGTCTAAGAGGGCGCGAAGCGCAATCCTGACATAGCGGTGAGTCCTTACGACGTGCTACAGATCAACGTTGTTACAATTCGGACTGAATTGAAACTCCAGATGATCTGCGAATGCACGTGCTTTTTTTTTGAGAACAATTGCTGGGATATCGTCAAGGCCAGAGGCTTTCCTGGTATTAAGAGAAGAGAGCATCTTTCGTACCTTTTTAGTTTTGAAAATGATATCCGTCATTTTATGCGCGATATTGGGGACTGTTGGTGGTTGAATATTTGGAGGTGGGTTGAGAGTAGAATTGCCGGCGAACAACGAAGCAAAAAGTTCAGCCTTGCCCTGGGCGGTAGAAACAATTTCATCCCCTGAGACAAGAGGTGGGAACGTGCTTTTGCAGAAATTATTCCCAATAGATTTAGCAAGAGTCTAGAAGGGTTTGCCGCCGTTGGAGCTTAAGAGGAATTTGTTTTTGATGTGGTTATTAAACGAGTTTTTTGCCTCAGAAAGAATGCGGACATAGCGGTTTCTTGCGTCGTTACATACTTGACGGTTTTCTTGACTGGGATTGTGTAGAAGCGTTTTGTGAGCTTTGACCTTTTCAAGTCTGGCCTTGTCGCAGAATTTAGAGAACCAGGGCTTTTGAGTGGCTGAAGAGGTTGTCTGTGTACGTGGGATAAATAATTCCATGCCAGCTTGGATAATTTTGGTGACGTTTTGTGAGATATCAGAGAGAAGACAGACGCCCATGAAAATGAGGAAAAGTAATCCCGCATTTCGTCCCAGTTTGCGGAGTTGTAGAGCCAAACGATACGTGGGTGTGATGACAGTGTGACCTCGGGTTGCATTGTGCACGTATCAGTGACCATGCCGTGGTCTGAACGACCAAAGGGGGCGGTGATTGATATGTTATAGCATTCAGGTTTTGCAGTAAGAAGGAGATCCAAGGGATTTGAGCTGTGTGTTGGGATGCGAGGAAAGTACGTAGGTTGCTGAACCATATTGGCTAAAGGATTGCTGACTGCAAAGGCTTCCGCTGCTCTCCCTTGTGGATCGGTTTTGGAAGATCCTAGCCATTCCTTATTATGGACATTGAAGTCACCAAGAATAGTGACCTCGGAGGAAGGATATTCAGAAATCAGATGGTCGATTTTTTCAGAAAGGTAGTCAAAGAGCTGGACAAAGTTGTTGTCAGAAGGTGACCGGTAAATGCAACAGATGAATTTAGTTGCAGCCCTGAGAGAGAGTTTTATCCATAGAATGTCTTTTCTTCCAGCTTCTAAATTGGGAAGTCTGGTGCAGGGTAGATTGCTACGGACGTATGCGCACACGCCTCCATGCAATCTAAAGGAAGTAAGGAGCTCGTACCCCGGGAAATTAAGATGATTAGTGGCTGTTTTGGCACTGATTTGGGTTTCGGTGAGAAAGAGGAGTTGGGGCCTATTAGCCTGGAGGAAATGGTGGACGGAGTTCAGGTTAGAATTTAGGCCACATATATTGGAGAAGGATATGTTAAATCTTGATGTTGGCGCCCCCTGTACACCCCTCTCCCGGAGATCCGAATGGAGGGGTATTTTACTTCCGGAATTTTTTGTACAAGGAGGCGCCATCATCATTTTTGTTTATAAGCGAAACCGACTTATACACCAGAACCGGAAACGTCCGTTGGGACTTCACCGGCCCCTTGATGCATGGGGTGGTACCTCCTCGGGCGTGAAAAAAATCCTCTACTATCACGTAAAGGAAATTTCCACTACCACCTGCTAGTTGCTGTATCCCTAGCCAGGGGCCTTTACAGGGTGCTACCGTCCGGGCCAGACGGATCCTGGTTTTTTAACGTGGTTGTTACTCCACCCCTAAATCCTTTCTCCGCATCCGTGTATACGATACCGTTAAGGCCGTGAAGTGGGGATATCAGAAGTTTTTGGGAGCGAAGGGCTTATGCCATTTGCCAGATGGAATTGTCTTCGGCGGATAGGGTTTGCAGGCCTTCCCCCCAACCGTTGTTGCGGAGTTCTTGTGGGGCGGATCGTATTTATTTGATGAGCCTGTTTGCATCTTGTTTGTCAGTGGGGTTCCCGGTGCGTTGAGCTGGTCTACGCACGCGGTTCTTTTCGACTATAATTTCTCTGATACTGGACGAAAATAGCGACAGATTGCTTGGGACGGGGTACGTCCTTGATGCATGTTCGATAGAACATTGGATTTTGGACTGTAGATTATCCACTGCAGCCTCGAGTTCGGGGATGCTGCGGATAACCGGAATATTGCCATAGGTGTTTTTTAGATGATCTGTGAAAACGTTTTTTCTTGGGAGGTCGGGTTCGTCATTGTCATATCCGAGCTGCAATACGACTGGGTTATGGTCCGACGAAGGGTCCTGTATGGTTGTTATTTCATCGAGAAGAGTGGTGTTCGACATGATTACTATGTCGAGCACGTCGAGGCGACCCGCACTGCCGAAGTGTGTAGGTCTTTGAGGAGCGTCAAACATGCAATTTGCATGGTTGTCGACATAGGATTGAAGGATTTTTCCATTTGTATTGGCATTACGAGAATGCCAGTTGGGGTGTTTGGAATTTAACTCGCCAGCAATTATTAGGTATTGGTTGGTATCGAATAAGAGGTCTAAGTCGGCGTCTAGAATTCCCTTTTGTGAAAGATTATAGGCAGAAGTGAGCTTCATTGGGCCTTCAGAGAAAGTATTGACTACGATTTATGTAGCCTCGATGTTTTGCAGGGCTGGCGTACTGAGAGGGTGGTGGTCAATATTTGTTTTGACATACCCTGCCGTGCCGCCACCTCTGGAAGTGGTGCGGTCATTGCGGTACAGTGTAGCGCTGGGGAGTTTCGGATTGGTTGGAAGACGCATTTTGGTTTCCTGGACTAGAATAACGTCCAGTTTTAAGCGTTGGGCGAATTCTTGGAGCTCATTTTTTTTGCAGGCTATTCCGTTTGCGTTCCAGGATGCAACCTGCAGGGATTATGACTTTCTTCGAGAATTAATTTACTTCTGGAGGATTGACACAATTTCAGGGATTAGGGAGAAGGCGGAAGTGATCAGCGTCGGCAGATCAGGGGAGGTTTGGAGAATGTTCAAGACTTTCCCCGCGACCAATTTCAGCTGTGTGAAATTGATCGAGGTAATAAGGGACAGGGCACTGGGCAGGTCTATGAAGGGAGCTGCATTTGCAGTGGAAGCTGTTTTTGCAGAGGGAGCTGGATTCGGCTTGGAAGTTGCCGGTTTCGGGGTGGTTGAGGGTTGGGCGAGGCGGGAAGATCCAGTAGCAGCCGCATAGGAAATTTGTGGCTTCCGTTGGGAGGTCTGCTTGTTGGGTTTGGGGAATTTGGGACAGCCTTTATAGTTGTCAGTGTGACCCCTCTCGCAATTGTAGTAAGTTGGGTCTTTAACTCTACAGACAAATGGAGGCCGCTGCATTTTACGCAGCGGGGGGCACCTCTATAAGACTGTTGAGAGTGAGCAAACCTTTGGCAGCGATGGCACTGGTTCGGGAGGTTCTTTTTGTGTACTGACTCCACCTTGACGACGAGGCCCCATACAGTTTGGATGCCGAAAATTGACATTTCGGACTTGGGGAGGTTTGTCATGATGAGGGGCATGGGGATTTTTTGTTGTCCTTACCTCTGCGTAGCACACGGTGGACACCATCGGGATGTAAACCTTGGACAATGAGGTCTTTTTCAACCTCTTCGATGGGGATGGATTCACAGACCCCCCCGGAGGACAATTTTTAATTGGTTGTCATCCTGGAGCTGGAAGGAATGATATTGGAGTTGCAGGCTATCCATGATTTTTGTAGCCTGTCTGAAATCTGTAGTTGAAGTCAAGTGGATTCTTACGGAATCTGTAAGATTCTTAGCCTTGACGCAGCTAATGTTATGGCGGGTAAAGTAGCCTGAGGGGCAGGTCTACCTTTCCTTATTGTGGAGGAATATCGGATGAGGAAGGGTGGATTTAGGAGTAGTACTTGTGGCCCGCTCCGGATCTTGGCTTGCCTCGAAGTCAGACTGACAAGACATTGAATCGTCATTGGATGGGATTTTTCGTTGACGGTTTTTTCTGTTTCCAGGAGATTGAGGCGGGGAACCCTGCGCTTTTCAGCTTTCGAGTGCAGCTGGGAAGGGCCGGCACGCTTGGCTTGAGCAGCGGGAACGGAAGTAGGCAATTGGGAAGGGGTCGGTGACGGGGATGGGGTTGGTTCAGCCGTTAAAGCGGCTATAAAAGCCGTTCTAAGGTCTGGGAAAAGAGACCGAAAGGGTTCGATAAGGTCCCGGAGCCGCTTGGGGAGCCTATCTAGGTTAGCCATGTCAGCCATGGCTATAGGGGCAGATGAAGGGGGCTCGTAGTACCCCTCCATTGGGATATACCCGTAGGAGGTGGTCTTATCTCTTTAGGGTGTCCAGCAACGTTAACCAGGGTAGGGAGAATACTGGATCCAAAACAGACGGCAAAAAAAAAGACCGTGAAGTGTACGGTCGGTTACCTATTAATAGTCGCTCCACCGTGAAAACGGCAGTAACGTCTGTGGTGAAACTTACCACCGAATCGATGCTCATGACCCAACATTTGTTGCGAGTACCGTGTATAGGACACTTTACCGGGAGCGAAGTAGGCGGAGTCTAACCTCGGCGCTGACTTGGCTGCGGCTGCACGGTGAAGTAAGCTGGCTCTTCACGGACCTTTGCACTGTGCGAAATCTGACTCGCGACTTACTATATATATATATATATATATATATATATATATATATATATATATATATATATATATATATATATGTGTGTGTGTACAGTACATAGTGAGATGTGAGACAATGTCGCCATCGGTGGCGTAGCCAGGTAATACGTTGTCACGACAGCTCTAATAAACATTAAGTGTTATATAAACAGAGACTGTATACAACTAACTAACGATTTAAAAAATCGCTAGCCCTGGTGCTTTCTTCCCTAATTAGGGACCATGTATCTATATAAGGCCAGGTGCATCCTGACTATATTTGGAAACGTATACCGGTTTCTCATTAGGGCTCATCAGTACGCTATAACAAATTACAACCACAATCCATCCATCCGACAGCAAGTTTGGCTAAAGGTAGCCAGCCTCAGGTGGAACATAGTGAGATGTACGACAGTGTCACCGATAACTCGAAAAATACTAAATAACTATTTAATTGGGTTGGATGTGCTAGAATGGAAGTCATTGATGTGGAAAAGCAACCTTGTGGAACTCCGGCATTGATTGGATACATTTTAGAGGAATGTCCATCCACGACAACACAAATGCTCCGGTTGGAGAGGAAATTTGCTGTCCACGTACAGAGTTTTGGTGGTAGGCCATAGGCCAAAAGTTTATCAAGCAGAGCTGCGTGCTAGACCAGGTAGAATGCTTTGGATATGTCTAGAGCGACAATCTGGGATTCACCGTGTAGTTCCATAGACTTGCTCCAAGAATGGGTGACAAAGGAAAGGGGGTCGACAGTTGATCTGCGCTGACGGAATCCAGGGTGGATTAGACTGTGTTTTTGAAGAAATTGTAGTAATTCGGTGTTTATATACTTTTCCATTACTTTAGAGACGACTAAAAGGAGACAAATGCCAACAGGCCTGTAGTTGCTAGGAAGCGCTTTGGATCCTTTATTGGGGACGGGTTGTACTCGAGCACTTTTCTAGTTACTAGGGAATATGCCTCTATTGTATGATGTCTGAAACAGACACGTCACGACAGGAGCAAGTTCTGGTGCGCATTTTTTGATATGTCGTCAAGGCCAGAGGCTTTCCTGGTATTAAGAGAAGAGAGCATCTTTCGAATCATTTTATGCGCGACATTGGGGACTGTTGGTGGTTGAATATTTGGAGATGGGTTGAGAATAGAATTGCCGGCAAACAACGAGGCAAAAGTTCAGCCTTGCCCAGGGCGGTAGAAACAATTTCATCCCCTGAAACAAGATGTGGGAACATGCTCTTGCAGAAATTATTCCCAATAGATTTAGCAAGAGTCCAGAAGGGTTTGCTGCCGCTGGAGCTTGAGAGAACTTTGTTTTTTATGTGGTTATTAAACGAGTTTTTTGCATCAGAAAGAATTCGGACATAGCGGTTTCTTGCGTCGTTAAATCCTTGACGGTCTTCTTGACTAGGATTGTGTAGAAGCGTTTGGTAAGGTTTGACCTTGGGGTTAAGGAGTCGCGGGCCAAAGGACTCCAGGGGGCAAGCTGAGGAAGTGGAAATAACAACATAAACTCCCGATGAAGCTTTCCCCAAGACCGTCATGCGCGGTAAAAATCCGCATCCTGCACGAGGTGACCCTGCTAATAACTAAACATGACGGATCTAGACAAGGAGGTCGAACTAAACTCCCCCAATCTACGGTGTCACGTGACCCGTGCCTATGGATGGATGGCACCAGGGCGATGGTGTCGTGAACGGAACCTCTGGAGTACCAGGCAACCCTCCAGAGTAACCCGCCTTGCACCACACAGGGGGTTCTGATGGTGTGGACAGTATTTCCCCCATTCTCGTGGGAACAACATGAAGATTATAAATACATATAAAACCAAAACCAATGAGGCTCGAGGAATGGCTCCGGCTACAGACTTGAGCCTTGAGTCTATCCCGGAAACGGAGACGAGCCAGGGTGCGGCAGCGGACTCTGGAGGTCCCACGACCGGCGTAGATACGGGGGATCAGGGGGTAGCTTCGGCCAGAGACCTGTCCCCGACACCCAAGCTGGAGGCTGGGTCCCACCGGAGGGCGGCGAGCTCCGCGGACTCCGGGGGCCCCTCCACCAGTGAGGACTCTACTGTTAGAGTAGAGGGACTGCCCCGGCAGTCCAAGCGTCTTTCCGGGGCGCAAAGAAAGAAGCTCCGGAGGGCGCAAAAAATGGCGGCCGGGACCTGGACGGTCGAGAAACCTGTAAAGGCGCAAGAGGGGAGTGCGGGTCAGAAGAGGACGCGCTCGAACTCTAGCACGCCCACTACAGACAGACGTTCCAAAAGGGCCAGGGTGCCTGTAAAGGCGCAAGAGGAGAGTGCGAGTCGGAAGACGCCGCGCTCTGGCTCTAGCACGCCTACTACAGACAGACCTCCCAAAGGAACTAAGGCCGGAACACCGGCGCAGACTGGCTCTTACAGGGAGGCTGCGGAGGGCCTCGGGATGGCGGTGATTGACAGACGCCATCCTGAGGTCACGCTAGACCAGGGGAAGGCGGACCTGATCCAGGCTGCGGTGGTAGCTGCAGTGGACTCTCTTCAGGAAGGGGAGAGCCCGCCTCAGTTCCACCGGACGCGCCTGACGGGGGGCATCCTCTGGATAACCTGTGCCGGCCCGCAGTCGCGGGACTGGCTGCGGAAAACGATCGGGGGCCTCGGTCAGATTTGGGAGGGGGCGGACTTGACAGCCGTCGAGCCCAAGGAACTCCCAAAGAGACGCAAGGTCCTCGTACGGATCCCTGACACCGTCCCGCAGGAGACGGTGATCAGCAGACTTAAGATCCAGAACCCTGAACTGGGGACGCAACACTGGTCGGTTCTAAGCAGGAAGGCAGAGGAGAAAGGACAGACGCTCGCCTTCTCGATCGACCCGACATCTTACAGAGCCCTTGAAGGAACCTCCTTCAAGGCATTCTGGGGCATGGGAAGGGTTAGCTTCCGCCCACTGGGGAAGCAATTAAGGGTTAATGGGACTTAGGTTCCTTCAGGTCAACCTCCAACACAGTAGGGCAGCCACGGCCGGACTACTAATGGCTCTGAGGAACACGGATGTGGCCCTCATCCAGGAACCGTACTCCTACAAAGGAGAGATCAAGGGACTCGGCGGAGCTAATGGAAAGCTCATCTACAGCAGGTCCAGCGAGAATCCGAGGGCCTGCATTTTTGTCAGGGAAGGGATAGAGTTTCTCCCTCTAATGAATTTCTGTTCCAGGGACCTGGCAACGATCAAAATCCGATGTGGAGGAGCGGATGGGCTGAGGGACATTACTGTCGCGTCAGCCTATCTGCCAGGGGACAGCACGGACCCTCCTCCACCCAACGAATTGGAGCAGCTGATGGTGGGTAGCAGAGCAGGTGGATGGCAGACCATCATCGGCATGGATGCGAATGCGCACCATGAGTTGTGGGGTAGCTCGGACACAAACTCTAGGGGTGAGGCACTTTTACAATTCTTTATGAAATTTAATTTAGACATATTGAATAGAGGTAATAAACCGACATTCGTCACAACACGGCGTGAGGAAGTTTTAGACCTAACAGTTTCCACCCAGTTTCTGGGTGACTTTGTTAAAAGCTGGGCTGTGTCTGGGGAAGTGAGTAGCTCAGACCACAGATACATCCGGTTTGAAATCGCCAAAGTCGAAAGAGAAACGGTATGGTACCGGGACCCCCGCAAGGCGGACTGGGAAGCCTACAGGGCAGACCTAGCTGTGGAACTGCGGGGGGTTGAGAGGGCCATAAGGGATTCAATAGACCTCGAGATTGCAGCAGTCCAATTGCGAGACGCAATTACCTCGGCCTATAACGCCAACTGCCCCCTGAAAATGAGGGTGTCCACCAGGAACGTCCCATGGTGGAACGAGGACCTCAGGCAAAGGAGGACGCAGGTTCGTAAGCTGTTTAACGCGGCCAAAAGGTCGGGAGCATGGGATGAATATAGACAGGCCCTATCGACCTATAACAAAAGACTGAGGGACGCCAAGAAGGAGTCGTGGAGGAGGCACTGCGAAGAAGTGGAAAACACGTCCGAGAGTGCTCGACTACACAAGATCCTGTCTAAGGGCCCTCAGACTAACATAGGCTCCCTTAGAACACCCACGGGAGGCTTTACAAGCTCGGGGGAGGAAACTATGGAAATTTTACTCCAGACGCACTTCCCCGGCTGTAACATAATAAACCAATCACCTCCGGACTGGGAACACTCAGAAATAGAGGCGCCTTATAGGCGGGCATCTAGAGTAGACTGGACAGTTGCTAAAGAGGTGGTTACCTGGAGCAAAATCAGATGGGCCATTAACAGCTTTAAGCCATACAAATCGCCGGGATTTGATGGAATAATGCCCATCATGCTCCAACAGGGGATAGATATACTGGCGCCGGTGCTTACCCTCATTATGAGGGCCAGCCTGGCTCTGGGGTACATTCCGAGGGCATGGAGACTGGCCAGGGTTGTATTTATTCCTAAACCTGGGCGTCCAACAGACCAGGCAAAGTCCCTGAGGCCAATAAGTCTCATGTCCTTCTTGCTGAAAACAGTGGAAAAACTGCTCGACCGGCACATTAGGGGCGGTGTACTGGAAGCATATCCTCTACACTGCGGACAATATGCATACAGAGCAGGATTCTCAACAGAAACAGCACTGCACCAACTGGTGCTGAAACTGGAGAATACGCTGGAGAACAAGGAGGTGGCGCTGGGGGCCTTCCTAGACATAGAGGGGGCCTTTAGCAACACCTCGTTCGGATCGGTTCTGGCAGCTGCCCGGGAGCGTGGAATAGAGGAGACCTGCTGCAGGTGGATCGGTTCCATGCTCAGGGACAGGGCGGTGTTCACCTCACTCGCGGGAGGGACTCTGCTGGCGGGGGTCGCGGCGGGGTGTCCGCAGGGGAGCGTTCTGTCTCCCTTGCTCTGGTGTCTAGTCGTGGACGGCCTGCTGGGGAGGCTCTCGGGAGGGGGGTATGAGGTACAGGGCTATGCGGACGACATTGTCATCATAGTCCGAGGAAAGGTCACACAGGCAGTGTGGGAGCGTATGCAGACTGCACTGAAAGTGGTGGAAGGGTGGACGGTTGATCAAGGGCTCGGGGTGAGCCCCGAGAAAGCAACCGTCGTGCCGTTTACGAGGAGGAGGAAGTGTGAAAGCCACAGAACTCTCACTCTATACGGTAGGAGCGTTCCAATGGCCAGGGAGGTAAAATATCTTGGGGTCGTATTGGACTCTAAGCTAACCTGGAATGGTCACATTGGAAAAATACTGCGTAAGGCAGTCATGACCTTAGCCGTCACTAGGCGGCTATATGGAAAAACGTGGGGACTAAGACCTAGTATGGCCCACTGGCTGTACACAAGGGTGGTCAGACCATCGTTAACATATGCGGCACTGGTCTGGTGGCCTAAGGTGACACAATCCAGTGCCAAACAAAAACTAGGCAAGATCCAAAGGATGGCTTGCCTAGGCATCACAGGGGCCATGTCTTCAACCCCAACAGCCGCCATGGAGGTGTTGCTGGATCTACCCCCCCTACACTTCGTTATTATGGGAGAGGCCAGGCTAGGACTATACAGACTAGCCTGCAATGGTAGACTGAAGATCAACCCAGGCTTCAGGGGCCACTGCAAAATTCAGGAGATCGTGAAGGAACCCATGCTTGAAATGAGGTCAGACTTCGCGAGCCCGCGAATGTGCAGGGAAAACAACTTCACAGTGGAAATCCCTGATCGCGGGGCATGGCGGGAGGAGACACCGGGCATACCACGGGACGCGCTCGTCTGGTTCACGGACGGATCTGGCGGGGAGCGTGGGACGGGGGCAGGTGTTTACTCGGAAGGACCGAGGGTAAGTCACAGTATTTCCCTCGGAGCCCATGCAACGGTGTTTCAGGCCGAGATGTACGCCATCCTGCACTGTGTGCGGGAGAACAAGAGGAGGGGCTACACCAACAAGCGGATCCTCATAGCCACAGACAGCCAGGCAGCCCTTAAGGCACTAAGTAGCCCACGGGTAAATTCCTGGCTGGTGAGTGAGTGCCGAGACGAGACGAGCGACCTGGCTGGGCAGAATGAGGTGACCCTCATCTGGGTGCCGGGTCACTCGGGGGTCAAAGGCAATGAAGAAGCTGACAGTCTCGCAAAGAGGGGGTCAGCAGAACCATTTATGGGACCAGAACCGGCTCTGGGCGTGTCAAAGAGCACTGCCAGGGGAGCCATTAAGTCCTGGGTCAGAAACCAACACAAGGTGTACTGGGCGGACTGTCCAGGGCTCAGACATGGGAAGTCAATAATTGACGGACCCAGTTCAAAGAGAGCTGTGGAGCTGCTAAACCTTAGCAGAGGACAGCTCAGAAACACAACAGGTCTCTTGACGGGACACATGGCCGTCAAGAAACACCTACATAAAATGGGGCGGTTCGAAGGGGACCTCGCATGCAGACTCTGCGGCGAGGGGGAGGAATCAGCCCAGCACATCTTGTGCGAGTGTATAGCTCTGGACCGGAAAAGACAACTGATCTACGGTCACTCTAGACCGGAGACAGAGCAATATAAAACTTCACCCTACCAATCGCTGTGCAGACTAGTTCAAGGCACAGTGATTTTGGAATGGGTGGAGTAAGACTAGGGGTATGCACAATCAACCAAGGGTTGCGGTGCTATCGGGGCGGCAAGGCGGCGGACGAGCCCTGAGGGAACAAAAAAAAAAAAAAAGGTTTGACCTTTTCAAGTCTGGCGTTGTCACAGGATTTAGAGAACCAAGGCTTTTGAGTGGCTGAAGAGGTTTTCTGTGCACGTAGAGTAAATAATTTCATGCCAGCTTGGATAATTGCGGTGCCGTTTTGTGAGATATCAGAGGGGTCAAGATGAGAGAAGCAGACAGACGCCCATGGAAATGAGGAAAAGTAATCCCGCATTTCGTCCCAGTTTGCGGAGCTGTAGTGCCAAACGATACGTGGGTGTGATGTCTGTGTGACCTCGGGTTGCATTGCGCAGGAAGCAGTGACCATGGCGTGATCTGAGCGACCAATCGAGGGGGGGGGTAGTGGTTAGTGTTGACATTTTTTTAGAGTCGCGGTAATGTTTATAAAATTGTTTTGTAATGTTTACAAAAGGCTTTATAAATATTTACGAAGACTGAAGTATTTTATAAAATTGTGCCAATTTTGGGTTTATAGCTGTTTTATAAACGTATTGTAAACAATTTAGGGAGTGAGTTTATTTTATAAACTGCATGGCAAAAACGTTTTCACAATAATATATATATATATATATATATATATATATATATATATATATATATATATATATATATATATATATTTAAACATATAAAACTTCAAACTGACCCTGGATGTGGGTTCTAGGGGGCCTAGTTCGCACTCATTTGAAGAGTTTTTTTAATTAAAAAGTCGGGATCTCTTCAGTAGTGCATTTTTTAAAGAAAATTCACTAAAAAGGAAATTTGTGTCTCCGACGACTTATAAATAATTACATCTTCATTGTGCAGGTAGAATAAGGAAAGAATTGTGGAACTGCTGTTATAGGCATATACACAAAATATCCCTTCCCCTTAATCTGAAAACGCAGAATAAAATAATCAAGAGATAGCTGATGCATTTTTCTCCCATAGAAAACAATGTACGAGAAGGCCCGCTGCAGAATTTTATATTAACATAAGAATGGCAATCCGTTTGAATTTTTTGTCTTTATGTATTGAGCAGTTCGTACGCAGGTTATCATAGACAAGCACCATTATAAAAAATAACGAAGGTATATCTTCACAACAGAAATGGGTACCTGGATTGCTTCCATCTCTTTTACTACCTATATGTTATAAGTATCAAATTAATATCACTCTAAGCTCACAATATCATTCAGGATGTGTTTTATCCCGGCGAATTTACCTTTATTAGCGATTAAAAAAAAATTCGCTTATGGGGAGATCTGTGTTTATATATATATATATATATATATATATATATATATATATATATATATATATATATATATATATATATATATATATATATATATATATCCGACCGATAACTCAAAAAATAATGGACCGATCTTGATAAAATTTGCAAAGTACCTTCCTTTTGCGAGTGGCTTGGATAAGTTCGTTATCCAGGAAAATCGGACCAGGTTTTCCCGGAAAATTTTGTGTTTTCTTTATAAAAAAATTCATATCTCCGGAAATAACAAAGTAAGGGCAACTAAATTTGGTACGCGTGTTTGTATTATAAAGAGTAAACTCTCTACCGAAATTTAGGTCCCTAGCTTTAAAGACAAAGAAGTTATGGGCAGTTAAAGCAACAAATTTTAGAGTTTTCCTCAAAACGTCAAACTCGCAATATTGAACGTCAAAATTGGCAATGTTTAGGCAAAGAATGTGAAACAAATACCGTTTGTGAAAAGAAAATGTTGCAAGAAGAGTGTTCTGCAAACCCTTAAGTTTCAGATTCAACCGTCATTGCCCTTCATTTTACTAAAATATTTACAGAATATCCATTTCAAATAGACCCTTTCTTTGATGCTTTGGCTGTCAGTTTAGTTAAGTTTGGTGGCTTTTTGGATATTTATTTGTAGGTTTAGTGAAGTTTATGGTTTGACGGTCTATAATTTTTTTTAAGCTAATTATCGAGGAACCAATTTGTTAATGCATTTTTGCACTTTTTATCGAACTATGATGCGTTTATAAGAAAAAAATCTGGACGCAGTAAGTGCGTTTTGGTAGCGAATTTTCGGTAAATTTGTAGTTTAGCTTCCGAACTCTTTTCAAAAAACTGTTTTCAGAAACCTGCCTAGGCCCCCCCCTGAATCCACAAACCCCAAGAAAAATTCCTTGTTCACACCCCCAAGGAAGTTACGCGACCAGGAGTGAGTAGGGGTGCATATTTTTTTTAGCTACATTTTGTAGAACAAATTCGTGAATGCATTTTTCCATTTTTTGTCGAAATATGATGCGTTTGTAAGAAAAAAATCTGGACGCAGAAGTGCGTTTTGGTAGCGAATTTTCGATAAATTTGCAGTATAGCTCCCGAACGCTTTTCAAAAAACTGTTTTCAGAAACCTGCCTAGACCCCCACACCCCTGGATCCACAAACCCCAAGAAAAATTTCTTGTTCACACTCCCCAAGGAAGTTACAGGCCCAGGAGTGAGTAGGGGTGTATAATTTTTTTAAAACTAATTTTCGTAGAACAAATTCGTTAATGCATTTTTTATCGAAATATGATGCGTTTGTAAGAAAAAATCTGGACGCAGTAAGTGCGTTTTGGTAGCAAATTTTCGGTAAATTTGCAGTTTAGCTCCCGAACGTTTTTCAAAAAACTGTTTTCAGAAACCTGCAGGTGGGGTCCTAGTAATGTTTCTGAAAACAATTTGTTGAAAAGCGTTCGGGTGCTAATCTGCAAATTTACCGAATTTTCATTAAATCCTTCAATTTTCAATAACTCAATTTGCTATTAACGTAAGCTTTGTTGGATAGAAAACCAACATTTAAGTTTATTTTCGGAAAATTTGTGTATATTTTCAAACCATAAGTAATTTTGATAAAATATAGTACATTGTTTCTACTACATAGGCTATACCGGTAATCAGATTGATGCCTGCTCGCATTTGCTATTAAAAACATTTTTATGGAAAATCACTTCCATAACACATTTGCTGCATCTAGACTTTTGAAAAATGTTTATATATTTTCAAACAATAAATTTATTTCAATGAAATATGGTACATTGTTTCTACTATATAGGCAACCAAGTTTGATGCCTGCTTTCATCAAAGAAAGACATTTGCTATTAAAAATATTTTAAAGAAAATTCGCTACCATAACGCACTTGCTGCGTCCCGAGTTTTAAAAATTGAATTGTTAAATGTAAAGAACAAAGAACGTAAAAATAATCAGGAGGAGACTTAACAAACAAAGTTATATTATTGTAAAAAAATCTGGACGCAGCAAGTTCGTTATGTTACTGAATTTTCATTAAAATGTTTTTAATAGCAAATATGTCTTTTTTTAATCAAAGCAGCCATCAAATTTGGTTGCCCATATATTATCAGTAAGACATCTCATGATTTTGTAACTGAATTGTTTTATCTAAGTTGATGTTTTACTTCCACTTTCCCTTTTCGGGTTTATTCCCAACCTCAATTACTTAAAAGAAAACCTGCTAGTTATTGAGTTGGAAATTTGAAATTTAAGCCTGTATAGTACGTTTTTAAACAACGATTCGTGCAGCGGCTTTTTTGTTATTAGTGAATTTTTATTTAAAAAGATTCACTAAAAGAGAGGTATCGATGGTGAGACTTTGCAAAAATTCTTTCAAATGAGTGCGAACTAGGACCCCTAGAACCCATATCCGGGGTCGGTTTCAATTTTTATATGTTTATTTATATATATATATATATATATATATATATATATATATATATATATATATATATATATATATATATATATATATATATATATATATATATATATATATATATGTGTGTGTGTGTGTGTATGTATCCAACCGCTAACTCAAAAAATAATTAACCGATTTCGATGAAACTTGGCAAGTGCCTTTCTTTTATTAATGGCTTGGACGAGTTCGTTAGTCAGAAAAATCGGATGGGGTTTTCCGGAAAAATTTTGAGTTTTCTTTCGACAAATTTTTTTTTCTTCGAAAGTAACAAAGTTGTTTTAATGAAATTCAGCATATATGTTGCCTCGGGAGAGATCGTACTACGTACCAAAACTCAACTTTCTAAGTTAAGAGAAAATTGAGTTATTCAAATTTTAAATTTTCTTTCGAGAAAAATTTTTTTTTTTCGAAAATTACAAAGTTATTTTCATGAAATTTTGTGGATATATTGCCTTAGGAAAGACCTTACTATGTTTTAAAATTAACCTCTATAAGTTTCTAGAAAATTGAGTTATTTAAATTTGAAGCATTTAATAAAAATTCACTACCATAACGCAATTGCTGCGTCCCGAGTTTTTTTATGTTTACTCAACTAGTTAATGACGGTGATGTTATAGTTGATAAAAAAGGAGGGGTAATTAAAGTAGATGTTCACTCTTATAGGGTAGACTTTGACCAAAAGCTTATATTTTTCAGATCTTCGGTGCAAAATCTGATGCTCAAAATCGGTAGTTATTCACTGCGGAATCTCAGTAATACTATAACTATATCACTAATGAGCATTAGAGAACTTGAGGTAGGAGATCGAGTTCAATAATAAATAGTAGTAAAACACAAAAATGGATTTTATTAATTATTCTAGGCAAGAACAATGAGAGAAATGTTAATTAGTCCAATTAAAAATAATTCAATCGGTGAGTAAGGAAATTAAAAATGTCTTGTATATAAACGTTCTTAAACATAATCATAAACAAATATTTTATCTGGCCAGATAGGTTATTTCATTGAGCAATACTGCATAGACAGCAAAGACACATTCTGAGAATATACCAGGAATGTTTCTAAGGAATATTCAAATATCCCCAGAACATCTCACAAGGTACAATATATATTCATAGAACATTCTATGAACATGAAAATTGGACAAATTCTGTCATACTAATAAGGCTCTTAGAATGTTATTTATAATATTCTTAGGAGCTCCCAGTATGTTCTGAAAATGTCCCATGAACATTCAATGAATCTTCTCATAATGTTCATACGTATACTCATGAAAACATTGCCTTTTTTTAAAGATATACAGGTTTCTCGCATAATAACCGAGACAGAGCAGGGGCATGTAGGGGAACCTAAAATATGGTGATTTAATGAAACATGCCCTCATACTAAGTTGCACCCTAGAGAAGTTGTAGGCCTTTAAAATGGGTTTTAAATTTGGAAAAAATCAATACCTCAGTAATACTTCAACTTAGAAAAACCAAATTTGGTGCACGTTTTGGGTGTACCAAGAGCATTATTCGATGGTCAGTGGATTTTAATTGAAGCATTTCGAAGGGTTCAATAGGGTGATGAACCCATAAAATGTAACACAATTTTTTAATCTATTGGCGGATTTAAAAAATTATTATTTCATTTTATGGGGAAGTAAATCCTAAAACTTTTTCCGCTTGTTATTATTCAAAAAACCTTTGTCGTTTTCAAGAAAAACCCAAATAACTAAAGACATATTTTATCAATGTTACTTAAAACATAAAATCACCAAAAAGTCAATAGATGCCTATGAAATTATTATTTTGAAGAATTTCTATAACTTATCGGTAACAATTTTTTTTATTTCCGTTGTTAGTTTTCCAATAAATTATACTTATTCACCGTTTTTCCCTGATTGTCAAATTTGATGTATACATAATTTTATTGGAAAATATTGATTTTTAGTAACATCGATATAGGTTTCTTTAGTTATTTGTGTTTTTCTTGAAACCAAGAAAGTTTTTTGAAGATAACAGGAGTAACAAAAGTTTTAAATTTAAGTTTCTCATAAAATGAATTAATAATTTATTAAATCCGCCAATATGTTTTACAAATTGACATTTTAACAGTGCATCACCCCTAATCAACCCTTTCAAATCCCCAATTGAACTCTACGTACCATCAATTAATGCTCTTGGTATATTCAGAATGTGTATCAAATTTGATTTCTCTAAGTTAAAGTATTTGATTTTGTTTTCAAAATTTAAAACCCCACTTTGAAGGTCTATAACTTCTCAATGGTGCAACTCAATATAGGGGTAAGTTGCCTTAAATCACCATATTAGGTTTACCTACATGCCCCTGCTCTGTGTCTGTTCTTATGCGAAACACTCTGTGTACATTTTTTGAATGACACATAAATGAAGGAAATGCAAAGCTATGAAATATTTGATTTATCTTCAACATTTACTAATTTTCCTCCATTTAACTGGGCTTGTCATATTTTTGTATAAGGAAGCTCAGCTCGCCATACATGTTGGAATTTGAACTTCTGTTAGTCACCCTTGTGTAGGTTACCATTATTCTAGTGGCTACACACACCTGTAAACTTACGTTCAGATACTTAATAAGTCAACAATTGAAGGCGTCAGAATGATAAGTACCTATGAACCAAAAACCAAATTTTACAGGAGAAACAAAAAACTATTTTTCCTTGCGTAGCTAGATGTTATTGAGTAGAAATTATTGTGGGCTATTTCTATTTATGTATGTGTAAAATTACTAAACAAAATAATATTTTTATTGTTATAGGTGTTTTTTTATATATATTATATGTTTTGGTCATGTGCTGTTTTCATACTAATTTTTATGAGTCAGGGGATATAGAAGCTTTATTATCAAACATTAATATTACAAATATTATGTATAACAAACAAACATTATTATTACACTATACTATGATAATACCCTCATAAATCTTATTGTTAGTCTGAATCTGGAGCGTTGGAATCCTCACTTAGGCTCTCGTCATCCGCGGCTGCTGTGTTAGGCGACAAATTATGGTACCAAGCAATCGAAGAAGAGGGAACGTAACTTTCAAGTTCTTGAATATTTTTCAATTTCAATGGGTTTAAGGGAAGTGCCTTGTCATAGAGGGCAACTGGATTCCATAAAACCTCAATGGACATATTACTTTTCAGCCACTGGAATGACTCTGTTACACTTTCTAAAGTGTGAGTCCTGCTAACCAATATATTAGTACCAATATACTTAAAACTCTTATATTTTGTGATCGTGAATAAACCATAGGTATTTCTTAACGTTTTCTTGAAAAACTGCTTAAGGTATGTACGGTAGTCTTTGATCATGTCTTGGGTAACCCGTATTATTTCAAAATTCTTTGAAACTCTTTGCGTTAACGTATACCACTCTTCCGGTAGATAAAGATAAGTAATGTGTCTTTTTTGCTTTTCTATCTGTGCAAAATTGCGATCAAAGGGCAAAAAAGAGTGACCCCTTTCCGGAAAACGATGGTAAATAGAAGAAAAACGCTTGGTACTTGTTAAAAGAGACAAAAACTGTGCCAAAGCTGAATTTTTATTCTGCCCTATGCAGTTATCAGTAAAAAGGTAAAGTGTGTTTACTTTTGTGTCAACATAGTGGTCCAGGTAGTATTTTAGAAATGAAATGGTTTCATTTGCACCTTTTTTTCCCATAGTCTCGTCATACATAAACATTTTAGACTTCCCTGTTTTTCCAGAAAAAAAACATTGATTAAAAACCCAAATCTGTCTCTTATAAAATATTTCACCTACTGGTAAGACAGGAACAGGCAGATTTTGCTGGTAATCGAAGCATATTAGTTCCACGGTTTCATCTGTTGCTGCGATTTCAGTCATAGCTTTTAAATCACTGTAAAATTTTTCAGCTTTTGCGTGGTGTAGGGCAAGATCATTTTGTAACTTTTTTTTTAATTCAGAGTTATCTTCGGAATCAATTTTTATCTTAGCTGTCTCACATTTCCCGCAAGTATCGCTACGTGGCTTACCAAAGGTAAGATTGAAGCAGGAATTAAAAATATGTAAATAGAACTCATACTTTACATTGGGACTTATTTTTTCATCAGCCAGTAATGCCCTATATGCGTCTGGTTCATACTTTTCAAGATATAATAAGTGCATTTTTTTTACTGATAGATCTGGGGATAAGTATTTACGACGTGATTCATTTCTTGAATAATGAGATATTCGAATGGGAAAACTTGAGATGTGAGCTTTAATTTGCTCCACAACTACAGTTGGCTTTTTTCTGGCTCTAGAGCCAATAGACTTTCCTCTTTTATCTGTTGGCGGTACATCACACTGGGATTTACTCTCAGCTAGTCTTCGGAGTCTTCCATTCTTTATACCATGTAGTGCACATAGTGCAACTTTGCAAATATTATGCTCTTTTCCGTTTACTTGAATCTGTAACAAATAATGACAACTGTAATGCGTACTGACATGATATAATAGTAAATTATTTAACTGTTGTAAATTAAAATAAACAGAATTCCGTTCTGTACCTTGTAATGAAATATTCTATTTCTTTTAGATTCATCAATCACCATATCCTCGTCCTGAATAACTTCACCTTTGGCTAAATGTCTTTTTCTTTTAAGATCTGGTCGGCGTCTGTAAATAAAAGATACCTTTATTAAAATAGCATAAATAATAAACACATATTTGTCACTTACCTTTGCACTTGATGCAAGGTTATAAGGCCATTTAAATAGGCGTCTTGTACATTTTTTTCCTGCAATTCATTAAATTCTCGCAAAATTTTTTGCTTCGTGCTAGCACAAAATTTTTCAGTACATTTATGTTTACAGGAACACGAACCAGATGTTCTTTTAGGTACAAAATTTCCAGATTTAGATATGTAGGCTTTACCTGCATTTCTATTACGTTTTCGTATATTTTGTTTCCATAAATGTGTATGCTTTTGCCTTTTTCTACTAGATTTTTCGGTGTCCGTATCAGTATAGTTTGGATCAGCATCTGTATCATCTATTTCAGAAGAGTTGGACTCTTGGCTACTCATTTTATTTATTGTTCAAATTGGAAACAACAACACTCAAACAGAACTGAAACTAATTTAAGGTTAGGAGAGTATTTACTATGAAAACAACACATATCCGGTTCATAGGTTCTTGTCACACTAAACGAATATTGAGATATAATGAGCTCGTAGTTTAACGCCATCTAGTAGACGATAGAATGAGCTATTATGTGCAGTTCTCATTCTAAACGAAGTAGTGGCTGCCACTGAGGATAAATCCGCTTATAACTCAATTTCACACAAAATGGTTGATAGGCACTTTTCATTCTCACACCTTCAATTTGAGTATTGCACATTTATTCAGATTAATTAACATAACAAATGCAAAGAAATGTTTGTGAATAAAACATCAATAAAACGATTAAAATTTCAATAACATAAAAATAAAAGAAATAAAGATGGTGTTCTTCGAGTTGCCAGAAAATTTAATAGACAAACACAAAGTTTCCGAGATGAATATTCGAGGTTACCCCACGGAAGTAACTTGAAATTTGGTTAGACTATTGATCCTACATGCTTTCAGTGTGGTATTAATAGAATTGCATTACATAATAGTACTTATAACTTTATAGATTACAACTAAATTGGACAGAATATGCCACAAAATCACACTCACTTGCACTTACAAAAAACTACAACTAAAATTCATCGATCAGAAGTTTTGACCCCTCCCTTGTATGGTGGCTCTCTGCTTTGCTCCCACAGATTGATTGTGACTTCTAAAGCTATTTCCATATCCCGATGTCCGATGTTTGTCACCAACAGCTTGGATATTCTGGTTATGAAAGCATACTTTGGCAAAGTGATTGTGTATCTGATAAATTGCAAGTTATATTGTACACAGCTCATCTACCTACTATATGTTCAGGTACAGATTTTATGCTCTTCTGATACTTCTTACAGCATTAACTCCTTCTACCTGAGTAAAAAGCCTCAGATGTTGCGTACAAAATTCTATAGATTTGCAGTATTCTTGCACTTTTGATAGCGTAACATCATTTTCCCTAATAATTCTTTGTTGTACTTGCTTATCGTAGAGACCCAGAACTAATTTTTTTTTTATCGATCAACCTGTGTATGGATTTTCATAATTATACAGATACATCGATAACTAGCGGGTTACAAAAGAGTAAATTGTCTGGTTTTTGATAGAAGTTATAAAGTTTTAACGTTTCCATAATAATGTTGGGCTTTGGCTTCACCAAGACAACTGAGAACATCTTCCAGCTTATTTGTCTTATCTACTGGAAAAATGTTAAAGTGGTGGTTTATATGCCATAATTTACTATTACTATTGAAGAACACATTTTTTAAATTATATATTATACAATGTATGTGTACCTAATTCGTTAGATGATCCAGTCTCAGGCAAAATGGCGAACCCTTCGTCGGTGTCAACGGTAAGAAATGCTCTAAAACTTGTTTCTCTACTGTGTGCCTTTTAGTTCTTGATAACCCGACACCATGTTTTAGTTGCTTGTGTTTTCTGTGTTATGTTTGTAATGACACACTGTTCTCCGTGTTCATGTCACATTATTATCTTTAATTAATTGTGTCACAATATAACCTTATACAGCATGACCTAACATCATTAAAGTTGACATTAATTTACATTTACCTCTATCGGCCATGTTCCCTTCGGTATGAACATGAGCTCTATGCCTAAATATAGAATTTTTTAATTTTTAATTTTAATTAACACAATCAAACATTCAAAATAGCTCCTCTTATAATAGCAGGTGGTAGTGGACTTTTCCCCTACGTGATAGTAAAGGATTTCTTCACGCCCGAGGAGGTATCACCCCTTACATCAAGGTGACGGTAAAGTCCCAACGGAGGTTTCCACTTCTGGTGTATCAGCTGGTTTCCCTGATAAACTAAAATGATGATGTCTCTTCCTTGTACAAAAGATTGCGGAGATAACCCCTCCATTCGGATCTCCGGGAGAGGGGTGTGCAGGGGGCGCCGGCATCAAAATTTAACATATCCTTTTCGAATATATGTGGCCTAAATTCTAACCTGAACTCCGTCCACCATTTCCTCCAGGCTAATAGGCCCCAACTCCTCTTCCTCACCGAAACCCAAATCAGTGCCAAAATAGCCACTAATCACCTTAATTTCCCGGGATATGAGCTCCGTACTTCATTTAGCTTGCATGGACGTGTGTGCGCATACATCCGTAGCAATCTACCCTGCACCAGACTCCCCAATTTGGAAAATACATACTTTTAATGAAACTCTCTCCCATGGCTGCATCTAAATTCATCTGTTGCATTTACCGGTCACCTTCTGCCAACAACTTTGTCCAGCTCTTCGACTACCTTTCTGAAAAAACCGACCATTTGATTTTGTGTATATCCTTCCTCCGAGAGCACTATTCTTGGTGACTTCAATGTCCATAATAAGGAATGGCTAGGATCTTTAAAAATCTATCCACAAGGGAGAGCAACGGAGACCTTTGTAGTCAGCGATTTTTTATCCAATATTGTTCGACAACCTACTTACTTCCTTCGCATCCCAACACACAGCTCAAATCCCTTGGATCTCCTTCTTACTACAAAACCTAAATGCTTTAAGACATCAGTCACCGCCCTCGCTCAGACCACGGCATGGTCATTGCTTCCTACGCAATGCAACCCGAGGTCACACAGTCATCACACTCACGTATCGTTTGGCACTACAACTCCGTGAACTTAGACAAAAAGCGGGATTACTTTTTCTCATTTCCATTAGTGTCTGTCTGCTTCTCTCATCCTGACCTCTCTGATATCTCACAAAACGCCACCGAAATTATCCAAGCTAGCAAAAAATTATTTATTCCACGTACACAGAAAACCTTTTCAGCCACCCAAAAGCCCTGCTTCCCTAAATCCTGTGACAAGGCCAGACATGAAAAGGTCAAAGCCCACAAAACGCTTCTACACAATCCCAATCAAGAAAACCGTCAAGCATTTAACGACGCAAGAAACCGCTATGTCCGCATTCTTTCTGAGGCAACGGCAGCAAACCTCACTGGACTCTTGCTAAATCTATTGGGATTAATTTCTGCAAGAGCACGTTCCACCTCTTGTTTCAGGGGATGAAATTGTTTCTACCGCTCCGGGCAAGGCTGAACTTTTTGCCTCGTTCTTCGCCAGCAATTCTACTCCCAACCCACCTCCAAATGTTCAACCACCAACAGTCCCCAATGTCGCGCATAAAATGACGGATATCATTTTCAAAATTAAAAAGGTACGAAAGATGCTCTCTTCTCTTAATACCAGGAAAGCCTCTGTCCTTGACGAGCTCACAGCAATTGTTCTCAAAAAATGCGCACCAGAACTTGCTCCTGTCCTGACCCGTATGTTTCAGACATCTTACAATAGAGGCATATTCCCTAGTAACTGGAAAACTGCTCGAGTACAACCCGTCCCCAAGAAAGGATCCAAAGCGCTTCCTGGCAACTACATGCCTATTTTCTTACTTTCAGTCGTCTCTAAGGTGATGGAAAAGTATATAAACACTAAATGACTAAAATTTCTTGAAAAACGAATCCACGAGAGGCAGTGTGGATTCCGTCAGCACAGATCAAGTGCCGACCTCCTTTCCTTTGCCACCCATTCTTGGAACAAGTCTATGGACCTACACAGTGAATCCCAGATTGTCGCTCTAGACATATCCAAAGCATTCGCCCAGGTCTGGCACGCAGCGCTGCTTAATAGACATCCGGCCCATGGCCTACCAACAAAACTCTGTACCTGGACAGCAAATTTCCTTTCCAACCGGAGCATTTCTGTTGTCGTGGATGGCCATTCCTGTAAACTGTATCCAATTAATGAAGGAGTTCCTCAAGGTTCAGCTTAGCCCCTACTTTGTTTCTTATCCACATCAATGACCTCCTCTCTAGCACATCCAACCCAGTTCACGGTTACGCCGACGACAGAAGCCTCCACGCAAATATACAATATTCTAAGCCTTTTACCCTAATTAGATGAGGATCGCAGACTCATGGAGGATTCTGTCTCCGTGGATCTCCAAAAAATATTAGACTGGGGAAGTAGAAATCTTGTACAATTCAACTCCACCAAATCTCAATCTTGCTTTCTATCTCATAAGAGATACAGCAGCCCTAGACCCATCACAATGAACAACCAAGTTATTCAAAGTAATGAGTCCTTTTCACTTGTTGGCATTTCTGTGGATCGAAATCTCAATTGGCACCAACATCAATTGCAGAAGCGGCTGCTAAGAAATTAGGTTCCCTCTTCGGGGCTCGCAAATACTTTTCTAATCTCTATACCTTATATACTTCACAAATAAGGCCAAACCACGAATACTGCTTCCACATCCGGGGGCACCGCTGCCACTTCTACACTCGCTATCCTGGACTCAATTCAGAAGAGAGCTACGTCTCATCGGTGACCCATTGGGTGAGGGTAACTCAAAGGCTGCCATTCTTTGTCCACTGACGCGCCGTTGGTGACCTCTCTCTCTCTCTTTTATAGATATCTGCACGGGCACTGCTCAGAGAAGCTTTCTTCCATAGTTCCTTTACCTGATGCACCCAACAGATCTACCAGGGGAACAGAGCGAATTCACCCTTTTACTGTCCAGGTCACCAGACATAGAACATCTTGTTATGCCCGCTCTTTTGTCCCGAGGACTTCCAAATTGTGGAATTCCTTGCCGGCACATGTTTTTCCTTCTCATCCGATCCCCCAAACCTTCAAGTCCAGAATTAACAAGTTACCTCTTTTCTTCTTATCGACACCCACTGTACGATAGTATTTAGGCTGTAAGCCCTCGTGGTGTGTTGTTGAAATATAAAAAAAAACTTTCTGAGGTGAATAAATTATCACAGCTATCTAAAAGTTATGATTCATTTTGCAGCACTATTTTTGTAAGCTTCTGTCGAAATGTCAAATTGCCAAGGAATATTTAACAATGTTATAACCAAGAATTTTCTTTTCTTATTCAGATTGCCAACATTACGATATATATATATATATATATATATATATATATATATATATATATATATATATATATATATATATATATATATATATATATATATATATATATATATATATATATATATATATATATATATATATATATATATACTCAGAATCTCATTTCAAAACATTCGACCTTTTAGGGCAATTAAAGCAATTAGGAAAGTTCTGGGTTATACAACGCTTTATATATTTCGTGTCAAAATGACACTTAAACAGAAGGCTACAAAGAAAACAACTAAATAACATTCAGGTACAAGGAAAACTATTCTCTTCCCGAAAGCTGAACAAAAATTAAACTCGAGAAGTATCAGAAGAGATCACACCAATTGTGGTGCTTTGTGACCAGGCCTGGGGACATTGCACTCAAGACGTTTACACACATACAGCAGCCTCCAACCGGCGTATTTACATAGTGATTTTGTTAAAAACATCGCTAGATTATTTAAAAGGGCCTGATGTAATTGTCAAATCCCACATCCTTAACCTCATATTGAATTCCATTTGACGCGAATGACAGTTGACGTCGATGACAACTATATAGCAAAATAGAGTAACATTCAACTGTTGTACACAAGAACAGATTATATGGTATTGCAGAGAATAAGAAGTGGTCTTCTATTGACTCAGTTAGGCCTAGTGAGACTTTTGAAAATTTGACATATTTTGACCCAACAAACACGTTTTTAACCGTTACATGGCATTGGAAGCTCAATAAAGTATCACCGTAACATTACACTGTTACCCAAAAATGACACAAATGTACTTTGCAAATGGAGCACATTTAGGTAACAAATGAAATATTGCATACCATCAAGTATTATAACATAAAAGCTATGTAATATTTTTATGTAACATACACATTATACAAATTTCATGGCGTTCTATAGTTTTAAAGCACACACTGATAACAACGTAATATTTTTATTTTACATTAAATCAGATAATTATCAAACCCCTCTAATGAAATGTTAATTAAGAAAACCTGTTAACTGAAATATGATTTAAACTTTAAACCTCGTCAATAACTTATTTTGTTCTTATATTTAGCTAAATAAAATAAACGGGAAATAAGTCGAAATACAAATTAAGACCTATATGTTCCAGGCATTTTCGTAGGTTTGTTCGGACAACTGCGCAGAGCGAGAGCAATTGTTGAGTCTTGATGTTTCTTTTTGCTAATAGGATTATGAGGCTATGTTATGTTTACTTTGATTGTGCTCGTGTTTGTGATTTATACTGTTTTCTTATTCTTCATACAAATGGTAACGTCAAAATTTTGTGGTAAGTATTGGATTTTATTTTTCTCTATTTCTTGAAAGATTACAGTATTTAATATAAGGTTTAAGAGTTTATGTTTTGTGCATGAGTTTATCGACAAAAGCGACGACCGATTGTGAAGAACTACATTAATATGGGTGTTGAATTCTTATTGGTGTTTCATGTTAAAATGAATTATATTGTACATTTTGAATCTGTGATTGTGTTATTCTAGCGTTTTATGACTGAATGTGAGTTAACCTATATGTTTTAATTGCAGCATACGTTTCTGATCATTATTATCGAAAGGCTGGAAATGACTGCACACAGCGAATTTAAACAAAGCTATTCACAATTATAAGTTCAGAATTCATTGCCGCTAGATCAACCCAAGGAAAACTCGGGACGCAGCAAGTGCGTTATGGTAGTGAATTTTTATTAAATGCTTCAAATTTAAATAACTCAATTTTCTATAAACTTAGAGAGTTTAATTTCAATACGTAGTAAGGTTTTTCCTAAGGCAAGATATTCACAAAATTTCATTAAAATAACTTTGTAATTTTCGGAGAAAAAAATTTTTTTCGAAAGAAAATTTAAAATTTGAGTAACTCAATTTTCTCTAAACTTAGAAAGTTGAATTTTGGTACGTAGTAAGGTTGAGGCAACATATATAGTAAATTTCATTGAAACAGCTTTGTTACTTTCGGAGAAAAAAATTTTTTTCGAAAGAAAACTCAAAATTTTTCCGGAAAACCCCATCTGATTTTTCTGGATAACGAACTCATCCAAGCCATTAATAAAAGACAGGCACTTTCCCAGTTTCATCGAAATCGGTTAATTATTTTTTGAGTTATCATATATATATATATATATATATATATATATATATATATATATATATATATATATATATATATATATATATATATATATATATATATATATATATAAACATATAAAAATTAAACCTATTTACAAATGAACTTTATTAAGATATTATGCTGTGACAATACCTCTCTCAAGCACCCTAAAATATAATCAAAATGTGCACAGTTATATATGTTTTATTTCTTTTTCCCTTGTCTTAATACACTACATATTTTATGACAATCGATTTAATTTACTTATTTGATTTCATAAATAGTCGGTTAATAGTGACTTGGAATGAAGTAGACACCACATCTTCAAACATATTAAGAGAATATGAGTAAATCAACAGCAACTGGGAATGAATTCGGTCAGTCGCCCAGCCACGTGGTTAAAAAACACTGTTTGTATGATGGTTACAACTCTAGATCTAAATAAAAGGACTGTAACAGCGGCAGAAGCAGAAGTCAATGGAAGGTTGATGAATGAACCAACAGCAACCACATACTTATGATTTAAACATGTTTCAAATTTGAATAGCTCAATTTTCTGTAACCCTAGAAAGCTGAATTTTGGCACATAGTTAGGTATTTCCCAAAGCAATATGTAGACCAAATTTTATCGAAATTTTCGGAAAAAAATTTTTTTTTTGAAAGAAAACTCAAAATTTTCCCGGAAAACCCCGTCCGATTTTCCTGGCCAACGAACTCATCCAAGCCATTAATAAAAGAAAGGCACTTGCCGAGTTTCATCTAAATCGGTTAATTATTTTTTGAGTTATCAGAGGGATACATATATATATATATATATATATATATATATATATATATATATATATATATATATATATATATATATATATATATATATATATATATATATATATATATATATATAAGCATATAAAAATTCAAACTGACCCGGATATGGGTTCTAGGGGTCCTAATTCGCGCTCATTTGAAAGAATTTTTGCAAAGTCTCACCATCGATACCTCTCTATTAGTGAATTTTTTTAATAAAAATTCACTAAAAGAGTCTTCATTAAAGTGCTGAGAACATAAATAAGAATATTTCGGCAGCGTATCCGTTTTTATACTTAAGGCTGCGCACCATTTTTCTCTCATTTCTTTAATAGATGGAAACCTAAAAATAGTGCCAAACTGACGTGCCGCCGCTGAAAATAGCAAATAGCAAGGTACTTACGTATGCAGAGACACCGTTGCCACATCCCCAGGTAATCTTCTACAAACAATACACCTTTTCACCATTTTGCCAAAACAAAACTCAAAATCTTTATTGCCAATCAAGGTAACACATAAAAATAAACTCTCAGTATACTTGCATACTATTCACAGACAAATACAAGCCACAACTGAGGATTAATAAAAATCTAGATACTTCACATGCAGCAGGAAAACGATTTAAAATAATGGGCTGAGTTTTCTGGTTATATTTACATAAAGAAGGGAGAAACCAAGGAAAATATATGTTAGTACATCTTTACATTCATAAATAAGCCCTAATGAAAGTGTAATGTCTTAAGTGACAGAAAAGTAATAAATTTGTCATCCTCAATGACTTCCTTGTCATCATATTCGGCGATTTAAGGATGAATTATTACATAGCGGCAACGCGTTAGCCACCACCCAATCAGAGCAGAGGACCGATGTAAACATAGAGTCCCTTGAATGTTGGCTTCAAACAATTCGGCTGTGTGCCCAGTCTATTCGTATATAGATAGTCAATGGTTACAACTCTAGCTCTAAATAAAAGGACTGTAACAGCGGCAGAAGCAGAAGTCAATGGAAGGTTTGTGTATTCGGGAAACTATTCACTATTAATAACAACAATTGACTAAAAACGCTGCGAGTTGTAAGGCAAAAATAATTATACTACAAAGGTTATAAATGATAATACATTACAATAGGGTTATATATAATCGTAAATGCTTCCAATGATTAACAATCAGTGAATTCAGTATTATTGACATTTCTCGGAAACTTACAAATGAATCTCATGAGTCAATAAGAAAAGCATTGACTAACCAACAGCAACCAGATACTTATGATTTAAACATGTTTCAAATTTGAATAGCTCAATTTTCTGTAACCCTAGAAAGCTGAATTTTGGCACATAGTTAGGTATTTCCCAAAGCAATATGTAGACCAAATTTTATCGAAATTTTTGGAAAAAAAAATTTTTTTTGAAAGAAAACTCAAAATTTTCCCGGAAAACCTCGTCCGATTTTCCTGGCCAAACGAACTCATCCAAGCCATTAATAAAAGAAAGGCACTTGCCGAGTTTCATCTAAATCGGTTAATTATTTTTTGAGTTATCAGACGGATACATATATATATATATATATATATATATATATTATATATATAAATATATATATATATATTTATATAAATATATATATATAATATATATATATATATATATATATATATATATATATATATATATATATATATATATATATATATATATATATATAAGCATATAAAAATTCAAACTGACCCCGGATATGGGTTCTAGGGGTCCTAATTCGCGCTCATTTGAAAGAATTTTTGCAAAGTCTCACCATCGATACCTCTCTATTAGTGAATTTTTTTAATAAAAATTCACTAATATAGTAAGGTGAGCAGGCGCAATGTTTTAAACATTGCCAAAGATAATGTAGTACTTAGTTTTACATGATCAGCTGAGTCATCTGAACTTATTGATAAAATTTGCAACTGTTGTTACCTACTAGCCAGTTCAAATTTACAGGAGCTGAGTTTTTGACACAAGTAATGATGACTGATTTGTTAAATAATCCCAAAAGCAATTTTAATATGGATGATCCTACTCTAGTTATGCTTTAAAGTTGCAGTTATATTTAATTATACATAAAAACTTCAACTGATGTTTAGATTTAATTTTGAATTTCAAATTATTCATATGTTTTAGTTAAATGTGAACATAATAAACAATTTTAAAAGTAAAATTGAAACTATAAATATTTTAATGCAATAAGAATGTATTATATTATATTGTTTTCTTACAAATGTTTAATAAATTATGTTTTCAATAATTTTTTGTTTTGTTTTTCTAAACTATTATTGTGTGTGGTTATATAGAAAAAGCTCTACTACTAACAATAAAATGTAACATGTAATATTGATGAAATTGTCAATAAATATATCTGATATATATGCACAAGTATATTACATTGATATGTCACAGTAGGAACTATATGCATGACATTTCGTGTTACATGTAACTTACAAGTTCATAACAAGTTACATAAATGATACTTTTGTTAATAACAAAATATTATTTTAGTTATGTGAATGTTACATAACTGTGTTTGTTGGGGAGGATGGAGTATTCTTTGGCAGATTTTCTTTTATATCCACCCAAACTGCCATTGGACAGATGAATTTAAAAATGGCACAAGAGTGCCACTTCATGTTAACATAGTAACTTTATATCCTGAGTGGAATAGAAATTAGATTTTTTGGAACCAAAAATGACGACCGTTACTTCCTTCTTAATCTCTCTTTCTCTCTCTCTCTCTCTCTCTCTCTCTCTCTCTCTCTCTCTCTATATATATATATATATATATATATATATATATATATATATATATATATATATATATATATATATATATATATATACACAGGGTGCTACAGATTCGAGGCTCACCATGGGTATCTTCTAAACCGTAGAAGATACAGGCTGGGTTAAATTGAGGCAAATATGCGCAATTATGGGCCTTGTACCATTTCATCTTAAAATTTGCTACTTTCCGAATACTTCCGAAGATATACGAAAAAAACCTAAAAATGTAAATTCCGTTTTTATGTTTTCCTGAAGTTATTTGAAACAATATAAAAAAACCAAAGGCACTTCTTCATTACCACTTTTTTTACTCTACGAGACATAGTGAACAGATTCTCAGTGCAACGTTTCGTTTCGAAGAAAACATCATCAACTTTGTTTTTTCATATGGCCGTTAAAATAAGTACACCCTGTATTAGAAAGCATATTTCATTGCAAATTCCATGATGTATAGCACGATAGGTTTCTTATGTATTTTTTTGCATTATTTAAATTTTCAACAACTTTCAATGCGTAGCAGGCGACGGAGACGAAAAAGTTACGATGATTGTCAAGTCAAACATAATCAACACCGTGATAAACAGTTAAGAGAACATGGTTCAAAGATACAGCCCTTTAATGGTAGGACGGACGGAAGGATGGCGTACCTACCCTTATTAGTAATGGGTTTCCGTTTCTGTACGAAACCCTTAAAATACTGTTCATTCATCTAATCTGCGCTTTATTTAAATTTGATAATTTACAATAGGAGGGCTTTGGACATGAAACACTAGTACAACTGTCAAAATTCAAAATGCATAGAAACTCAACAATCAGACAGACGCCAGTTTTGCATCTAAATCACGTTTAATTGTTATCATTAATTTTAAAATACTTTATTTGACGTTTTGAGAATCTTGATTACAATGCAGTTTTCTAATGAAAAGCAAAGTGACATGTTAAGAGTTTTTTACTTGTGTCACAGAAATGCGGTTGGTGCTACAGATATGTATTTCCAACAATATCCCGAGCGAAGTCAACCACATAGAATCTTATTTTGCTAGACTGGATAAACACTTAAGAGAACATGGTTCATTTAGTAAGCCTCGAAAACAATATGGAAGCAAAGTAACTAATGAAGAAGTGACTGCAATTATTACACATGTAAGTAAATGTAAATTTCCCATAGTTGCGCCGATTTCAATTTTAATGTTTATTGTCAGGTAACTGCAAATCCATCTGCATCAACGCGACAAGTAGCGGCGGAAGCAAGTATCTCTTCTCTCAACAATATCAAGTGTTGGCGAATTTTGAGGAAGCAAGGTTATAGACCGTATAAAATTAGAATTTCTCAAACATTGCATCCCGGTGATAGTGAGAGGCGACTTGCATTTTGTCGTTGGTTGATGGAGAATGTAGAGGCCAATAATAACTTCCTAGGTCAAATAGTCTGGTCCGATGAGTCTAGATTTTCAAACGTTGGAATTTTCAACAGAAATAACGAGCATGTGTGGAGTTTGGAGAACCCGAGAGGCCACAGACAAGCCATACCACAAGTTAGGTTGGGTGTCAATGTGTGGGCGGGGTTGATAGGTGACAGATTGCTGGGCCCGCATCTTTTTGAAGGAAATCTAACATCTGAACGGTACTTGGAGTTTTTGGCTAACGACTTTCAAGATTTCCTAATGGAGATTCCGTTGGCCACATTACCTAAACTGTGGTATCAACAGGACGGCGCTCCGCCACATAATGGGAGAAATGTCAAACATTATTTAGATAGGGAGTTTACTAACAGGTGGATTCAAAATGGAAGCAATGTAAAGTGGCCAGCGCGATCTCCAGATCTATCACCCTTCGATTTCTTTCTCTGGGGAACTCTCAAAGACATAGTTTACAAAACTCCTGTAACCAGTCTAAATGAACTGAAAAATCGGATTATTAGTGCATGTAGATCCATCAACAGAAGATCAATTCAGCGATCTATTGAAAAGTTGGGGAGAAGAGCACGCAAATGTATCCAAGTAAACGGCAATTTATTTGAGCATTTGCCTCATTAACACCTAAGCTTGAGATATTATTTATTTAGTTGCAGACACTTCTTCATTACGTACTTTGCTTCCATATTGTTTTCGAAGCTTATTGAATGAACTATGTTCTCTTAAATGTTTATCCAGTTTAGCAAAATCAGTTCTATGTGGTTGACTTCGCTGGGGATATTGTTGGAAATACATATCTGTAGCACCAACCGCATTTCTGTGGCACAAATAAAAAACTCTTAACATGTAACTTTGCTCTTCATTTCAAAACTGCATTGTAATCAAGATTATCAAAACGTCAAAAAAACTATTTTATTAATAATGATATTAATTAAACGTGATTGAGATGCAAAACGATGCAAAACTGGCGTCTGTCTGATTGTTGAGTTTCTATGCATTATGAATGTTGACAGCTGTACTAGTGTTTCATGTCCAAAGCCCACCCATTGTAAATTATCAAATTTAAATAAAGCGCAGATTAGATTATTGGACCGTATTTTTAGGGTTTCATACAGAAACGGAAACCCATTACTAATAAGAATAGGTACGCCATCCGTCCTACCATTAAAGGGCTATATCTTTGAACCATGTTCGCTTAACTGTTTATCATGGTGTTGATTATGTCTGACTTGGCAATCATCGTATCTTTTTCATCTCCGTCGCCTGCTACGCCTTGAAAATTGTTGAAAATTTAAATAATGCAAAAAACAACATAAGGAACCTATCGTGCTATACATCATTAAAATTGCAATGAAATATGCTTTCTAATACAGGGTGTACTTATTTTAACGGCCATATGAAAAAACAAAGTTGATGATGTTTTCTTCGAAACGAAACGTTGCACTGAGAATCTGTTCACTATATCTTGTAGAGTAGAAAAAGTGGCAACGAAGAAGTGCCTTTCGTTTTTTTATATTGTTTCAAATAACTTCAGGAAAACATAAAAACGGAATTTATATTTTTAGGTTTTTTTCGTATATCTTCGGAAGTATTCGGAAATTAGCAAATTTTAAGATGGAATGATACAAGGCCCATAATTGCGCATATTTGCCTCAATTTAACCCAGCCTGTATCTCCTACGGTTTAGAAGATACCCATGGTGAGCCTCGAATCTGTAGCACCCTGTATATATATATATATATATATATATATATATATATATATATATATATATATATATATATATATATATATATATATATATATATATATATATATATATATATATATATATATAAATATAAAAAACTGAAACTGATCCCAAATATGGGTTCTAGGGGGCCTAGTTCGCGTTCATTGGAAGAAATTTGAGAAAGTGGAAATTTCCTCGATAGTGAATTTTTTCAACGAAAATTCGCTAAAAAGCTTACAAATGATGTGCAGGTGTTAGCAACAGATTTTCTCCGGACAATTAATTTGTTTATAGTATTATGGGTTCCTGTAATTCAATACAATAAATATAAAACGCGGTTTCACGCTTCAGTTCTTTACCATTCTAATTATTCTCCTTCACAGGCTGCATATGTTCACAAATTTATCATTCAGCCGTACCAGCCGGTACAACACCCATCAAGCATGATGCATACACTACTTTTACTAACTGTTAGCGGTTTATCGCACAACTTGTCAACCATAAATGAATTTAAATTATCTACAACTAGGAAGTATGTACTATTATGGATGCAGAAGGATTTAAGCGATAACAAAATGTGATACCCTATTTTATGTTTAGCGAAAATATGTTTTTTTAATGAAATATTTAATGAAAGGTGCATTTTAATACAGCGTCTTGGGTTTTACGTGCTTTTGTGGGGTATCTCTGTTATGGATATATATAGAAGGCTGTGGCTTTCACAATACTATTCTACTTTTTTTGTGAAACCAATAATGCCGAAATCAAAACTGGCACTCTATAATTGTGAGCTACAGGCTGATTTGAAAATTTGTCATTTTTAGGCACCCCCTGTATCTCTTTTATGTTTTTTTTTATATTTCAACAACACACCACTAGGGCTTACAGCCTAAATACAATCGTACCGTGGGTGTCGACAAGGAGGAACGAGGCAACTTGTTAATTCTGGACTTGAAGGTTTGGAAGAGAAGGAAAAACATGTGCCGGCAAGGAATTCCACAATTTGGAAGTCCTCGGGACAAAATAGCGGGCATAAAAAGATGTTCTATGTCTGGTGACCTGGACAGTAAAAGGGTGCATTCGCTTTGTTCCCCCGGTAGACCTGTTGGGGAGAGAGGTCACCAACGGCACGTCGGTGGGCAAGCGACGGCAGCCTTTGGGTGAGGGTAGGGTCACCGATGAGACGTATAGCTCTCTTCTGAATGGGGTCCAGGATAGCGAGTGTAGAAGCGGCAGCGGCACCCCAGATGTGGGAGCAGTATTGGAGGTTTGGCCTTATTTGTGAAGTATATAAGGTATAGAGATTAGCTCGTGAAAAGTATTTGCGAGCCCGGAAGGGGAAAACAATTTTTTTAGCAGCGCTGCGTGCCAGACCTGGTCGAGCGCTTTGGATCCTTTCTTGAAGACGGGTTGTACTCGAGTAGTTTTCCACTTACTAGGGAATATGCCTCTACTGTAAGATGTCTGAAACAGACGAGTCAGGGCAGGGGCAAATTTTGGTGCGCATTTTTTGAGAACAATTGCTGGGATCTCTTCAAGACCAGAGGCTTTTCTGGTATTAAGAGAAGAAAGCATCTTTTCTACCTTTTTAGTTTTGAATTTGATATCCGTCATTTTATACGCGACATTGGGGACTGTAGGTGGTTGACCATTTGGAGGTGGGTTCAGAGTAGAATTGCCGGCGAACAACGAGGCAAAAAGTTCAGCCTTGCCTAGGGCGGTAGAAACAATTTCATCCCCTGAAACAAGAGGTTGGAACGAGCTCTTGCAGAAATGATCCCCAATAGATTTAGCAAGAGTCCAGAAGGGTTTGCTACCGTTGGAGCTTGAGAGAGTTTGTTTTTAATGTGGTTATTAAACGAGTTTTTTTTTGCCTCAGAAAGAATGCGGACATAGCGGTTTCTTGCGTCGTTAAATGCTTGACGGTTTTCTTGACTGGGATTGTGTAGAAGCGTTTTGTGAGCTTAGACCTTTTCAAGTCTGGCCTTGCCACAGGATTTAGACAACCAGGGCTTTTGAGTGGCTGAAGAGGTTTTCTGTGTACGTGGAATAAATAATTATATGCCAGCTTGGATGATTTCGGTGACGTTTTGTGTGCTATCAGAGGGGCCAGGATGAGAGAAGCAGACAGACGCCCATGGAAATGAGGAAAAGTAATCCCGCCTTTCGTCCCAGTGCCAAACGATACGTGGGTGTGACGACTGTGTAACCTCGGGTTGCATTGCGCAGGAAGCAGTGACCATGCGGTAGACTGAGCGACCAAGGGGGGCGGTGACTCACGTCTTATAACATTCAGGTTTTGTAGTCAGAAGGAGATCTATGGGATTTGAGCTGTGTGTTGGGATGTGAAAAAGTAAGTAGGGTGCTGAACCATATTGGCTAAAGAATTGCTGACTGCGATGTCATCCGCTGCTCTCCCTTGAAGATCGGTTTTTAAAGACCCCAGCCGTTCCTTATTATGGACATTAAAGTCACCAAGAATAGTGGAGGAAGGATATTCAGAAATCAGACAGTCGTTTTTTTCAGAAAGGTAGTCAAATAGATGGACAAAGTTGCTGTCAGTAGGCGACTGGTTAATAGAACAGATGAATTTAGTTGCAGCCCTGAGAGAGAGAGAGTTTCACCCAAAATATAATTTTTCTTCCAGCTTCCAAATTGGGAAGTCTGGTGCAGGGTAGATTACTACGGATGTATGCGTACACACTTCCATGTAATCTAAAGCAAGTAAGGAGCTCATACCCCGGGAAATTAAGGTGATTATTGGCTGTTTTGGCACTGATTTGGGTTTCGGTAAGGAAGATAAGTTGGGGCCTATTAGCCTGGAGGAAATGGTGGACGCAGTTCAGGTTAGAATTTAGGCCACCGGCCACATATATTCGAGAGGGGTATGTTAAATCTTGATGCCGGCGCCCCCTGCACACCCCTCTCCCGGAGATCCGAATGGAGGGGTATTTTATCTCTGGAATCTTTTGTACAAGGAGGAGCCATCATCATTTTTGTTTATAAGGGAAACCGACTCATACACCAGAACAGGAAACGTCCGTTGGGACTTCACCGGCCCTTGGTGTAAGGGGTGGTACCTCCTCGGACGTGAAAAAAATCTAAAAACTATCACGTAAAAGAAAAGTCCACTACCACCTACTATATTGCATTATTTTATAGGTGTATTTTCGCTGCAGTTAGTATGCCGTACTGACGAGTTCTAATTACAGCGAAATCGGTCTGCGGCTCTAATTGTGGTGAGAATGCATCTAGCCTTACATGGTCTCTTAATATTATTTTATATTTGTTATTGTGGCAATTCTGCCTGACACCATCAGAACAGAATACATAATTGGAAATAATACATATTTGAATCTTGTTTCCTCTATGCTTATCTTAATAATAAATAATTAGTTTAGTGTTATATTGTTATTGCAAAACACTTATAGCACATTCCGTACTTGGTGATTGTTTCTTCAGTAAGATGCAGTAGCATACATAATAGCCATCTATGGCTAGCCATAAATTTACTATGGTGAATTCGCTTCACTGATATAGTGTTCGCGACCATCCATCCTGCTTTCTGCTCACCATACGTGTAAATGTATGGCTGAGAATGTATGGATAACTTCATGCAAACGAAAATGCGCTATTATAACCTTTTTTTTTCGATGCAAGTTTAGGTTTTAAAAATAGATCTTGCTTATCTTAAACAAAAAAACTCTGGACGCAGCAAGTGCGTTATGGTAGTGAATTTTCATAAAACTATTTTTTAATAGCAATAATGTGTGTTTTTTTTTAAGAAAGCAGGCATCACATTTGGTTACCAGTATAATTTATATAGTAAAAACAATGTGCCATGTTTCATCAAAATAACTTTATTGTTTGAAAATGTACAAAAATTTCCGAAAATAAACTTAAAGTGTTCCCGAAAAAACTCGTTTCTTGGTCAACCTTATAGGTTAATAGCAAATTGAGCTATTCAAATATTAAGCATTTGATCAAAATTCGCTACCATAACGCACTTACTGCGTCCAGAATTTTTTTTCTTACAAACATGCATTATATTTCGATGGAAAACGCAAAAATGCAATAACATAAGGCATGTTTGATTAAAAAAAAAGAAAATTTGTATCACCAACGACTTATGGGCCACCCTGTGATTGTAGAAATAATTTTTTAAGATGTAGCTCAAGACACCCTATAATTAATATATACAATTTTTTTTCATATCTTGTATAATAACAGATATATTGAGCTTTATTGATTTTTTTACGAAAATTCTACAAAAATTATATACCATTAAACGATAAACTCTATAGCTAAGACTACCGCCAAGCGTCAGAGAAAGCGTCTATTTGAAATGAATTTTCTGGAAACATTTTATTAAAATGAAGGACAATGACGGTTGAAACTAAGACTTCAGGGTTTGTAAAACATTCTTCTTGAGACATTTTAGATCCATAGCCCGTATTGGATTCAAGTTCTTTTCCTAAATGTTGCCAATTTTGACGTTTAAATCGCAACTTTGACGTTTTGTGAAAAATCCCAATTTATTTTTGTTTAAATGCCTATAACTTTTTTGTCTTTTGAGCTACAGAGTTAAATTTTGGTAGGTAGCTTGCCTATAATGATATAAACCCGCGTATAAAATTTGGTTGCCCTTACTTTGTTAATTTTGGAGATATAATTTTTTTTCGAAAGAAAACACAAAATTTGTCCGGGAAAACCTCGGCGGATTTTCCTGGCTAACAAATCTATCCAAGCCACTTGCGAAATTAAGGTACTCACCAATTTTGACGTCTAAAATCGGGATTTTGACGTTTTGAGGAGAACCCAATTTTTTTTAAATGCCTGTAACTTTTTTGTCCTTTAACCTACGGAGCTAGATTTTGGTATTTAACTTGCCTATAATGATATAAACCCGTGTATGAAATTTGGTTGCCCTTACTTTGTTAGTTTTAAAAATATAAAAAAAATCGATTTTTTTCGAAAGAAAACACAAAATTTTCCGGGAAAACCTCGGCGGATTTTCTTGGCTAATGAAGTTATCCAAGCCACTTGCGAAAGAAAGGTACTCACCAAGTTTTATCAAAATCAGTCCATTATTTTTTAAGTTATAGGTGTGACACATAAATATATATATATATATATATATATATATATATATATATATATATATATATATATATATATATATATATATATATATATATATATATATATATATATATATATATATATTTATATATATAAACATATAAAGTCTGAAACTGACCTCGGATTTGGGTTTCGGGGGTCCTAAATAGCGCTCATTTGAAGAAATTTTTTCAAAATTCCAAAGTCGGGATCTCCTCAATAGTGAATTTTTTTTAAGAAAATTCACTAAAAGAGTCTTTAATCTGCTTGACAGAGATAGAGAAAAGTATTTTCATTTTTAGTTAGAAAATAAAATTGACCGTGGTGAATGAGTCCCTCGTGGCTAAAACATCCACAAAAAAATTTTTAGTTAATTTGTTCTGTGAAAATGTTTTCCTGTTCATTGGCATCTTCGATAACAATATTTTCTGATTATATTAATTATTAGTGCCCTTATTTGGTGAAACTGTTGTTCGATACTAAATACATATGTAGGATACCTACTTGTTCTCTGATACCACAAGTTCCTACATCTCTGCCGTGCAATAGTAAAACCTAGTAACTCTTAATTTGTAACTTTTCAGTAGTGAAGTCCAAAGTTTTTATCATTCGACTGAAGATACTTTTAGCGAATTTTCTTTTTTTTATTTCGCTTATGGGGAGATCTGTATTTATATATATATATATATATATATATATATATATATATATATATATATATATATATATATATATATATATAGATATATATATATATATATATATATATATATATATATATATATATATATATCCGACCGATAACTCAAAAAATAATGGACCGATCTTGATAAAATTTGCACAGTACCTTCCTCTTGCAAGTGGCTTGGACAAGTTCGTTAGCCAGGAAAATCGGACCAGGTTTTCCCGGAAAATTTTGTATTTTCTTTATAAAAAAATTCGTATCTCCAGAAGTAACAAAGTAAGGGCAACCAAACACGTGTTTATATTATAAAGAGTGAACTCTGTACCAAAATTTAGGTCCCTATCTTTAAAGACAAAGAAGTTATGGGCAGTTGAAGCAACAAATTTTGGAGTTTTCCTCAAAACGTCAAACTCGCAATTTGAAACGTCAAAATTGGCAATGTTTAGGCAAAGAATGTGAAACAAACACCGTTTGTGAAAAGAAAATGTTGCAAGAAGAGTGTTCTGCGAACCCTTAAGTTTCAGATTCAACCGTCATTGCCCTTCATTTTACTAAAATATTTACAGAATATCCATTTCAAATAGACCCTTTCTCTGATGTTTTGGTTGTCAGTTTAGTTAAGTTTGGTGGCTTTTTGGAGAGTTATTTGTAGGTTTAGTGAAGTTTATGGTTTAACGGTCTATAATTTTTTTTAGCTAATTATCGTAGAACAAATTTGTTAATGCATTTTTGCATTTTTTATCGAAATATGCGTTTATAAGAAAAAAATCTGGACGCAGTAAGTGCGTTTTGGTAGCGAATTTTCGGTAAATTTGCAGATTAGCCCCCGAACGCTTTTCAAAAAATTGTTTTCAGAAACTTGCCCCTATCCCCCCTGGATCCACAAACCCCAAGAAAAATTTCTTGTTCACACCCCCCAAGGAAGTTACGGGACCAGGAGTGAGTAGGGGTGCATAATTTTTTTAAGGTAAATTTCATAGAACAAATTCGTTAATGCATTTTTGCATTTTTGTTTAAATATGATGCGTTTGTAAGAAAAAAAATCTTGACGCAGTAAGTGCGTTTTGGTAGCGAATTTTCGGTAAATTTGCAGTTTAGCTCCCGAACGCTTTTCAAAAAACTGTTTTCAGAAACTTGCCGCCATCCCCCCTGGATCCACAAACTCCAAGAAAAATGTCTTGTTCACACCCCCCAAGGAAGTTACGGGACCAGGTGTGAGTAGGGAGCATAATTTTTTTAGCTAAATTTCATAGAACAGATTCGTTAATGCATTTTTGCATTTTTTGTTTAAATATGATGCGTTTGTAAGAATAAAATCTGGACGCAGTAAGTGCGTTTTGGTAGCGAATTTTCGGTAAATTTGCAGTTTAGCTCTCGAACGCTTTTCAAAAAACTGTTTTCAGAAACCTGCCTAGGCCCCCACCCCCCTGGATCCACAAACCCCAAAGAAAATTTCTTGTTCACACTCCCCAAGGAAGGTACGGGACCAGGAGTGAGTAGGGGTATATAATTTTTTTTGGCTAATTTTCTTAGAACAAATTCGTTAATGCATTTTTCCATTTTTTATCGAAATATGATGCCTTTGTAAGAAAAAAATCTGGACGCAGTAAGTGCGTTTTGGTAGCGAATTTTCGGCAAATTTGCAGTTTAGCTTCCGAAGGTTTTTCAAAAAACTTTTTTCAGAAACCTGCCTCCCTCCCCCCATGGATGTACAAACCACAAGAAAAATTTCTTGTTCTTACCCCCCAAGGAAGATACGGGACCAGGAGTGAGTAGTGGTGCTGAGCAGGGTAGGTAGTAAAAAGGAAATATGAGCAGAAAATTCGAATAAATTGGGCTTGAAAGCTGTCTTTTTCACATCTTGAAGCCATATCTCACTTAAACCCTGCCTACCCCGCACACCACCCCTATTCACTCCCAGTCCCATAACTTCCTTGGGGGTGTGAATAAGAAATTTTTCTTGTGGTTTGTGCATCCAAGTGGGGTCCTAGTAATGTTTCTGAAAACAATTTGTTGAAAAGCGTTCGGTAGCTAATCTGCAAATTTACCGAATTTTCATTAAATCCTTCAAATTTCAATAACTCTATTTGCTATTAACGTAAGCTTTGTTGGATAGAAAACCAACATTTAAGTTTATTTTCGAATTTTTTTTTGTATATTTTCAAACCATAAGTAATTTTGATAAAATATAGTACATTGTTTGTACCACGTAGGCTATACCGGTAATCAGATTGATGCCTGCTAACATTTGCTATTAAAAACATTTTAATGGAAATTCACTTCCATAACACATTTGCTGCATCTAAACTTTTGAAAAATGTTTATATATTTTCAAACAATAAATTTATTTCAATGAAATATGGTACATTGTTTCTACTATATAGGCAACCAAGTTTGATGCCTGCTTTCATCAAAGAAAGACATTTGCTATTAAAAATATTTTAAAGAAAATGCGCTACCATAACGCACTTGCTGCGTCCAGAGATTTTTTTCATTAACCATAGTTAATTTTTCTGATCTCGCAGATTAGATAAAGTTTTCACTGCTCTTTATGAATACTGGGTACTTATTTATGAAATTTTTCAATTGAAATGTTTAGTTAGGAATTTAAAGTTACTTGGTCATTCAAACTTTAACATATTACAATAGTAAAAAACTCTAGACGCAGCAAGTACGTTATGGTAGTGAATTTTCATAAGAATTGTACACTATTAGTAAGATAAATTATTAAAACTAATTCTTTAAATTTAAATGGACCTTGGAGATCGGTTTTAGAGTCCCAGTTAGCGATTATTTGAAAACATTTATATTTTATATGGAGCTACTTAATTAAAATTTGGTCATGGATATAATATGTAAGTACTGCAAGTGCCTTTAAAAAAATTGTGTTACAAATTTCATTAAAGTTACAAACGTTTTTCAGAAAAAAATAATTATTTACAAAGGGAATGTACCTGTCGAATGATAAATATGGCAGGTATTTTTCCATATTAATTGCTTGGATGGTTTTTTTTTTTAGTCAACCCGTCAGTTTTTGCAAACAATAAACAACAAAAAAGGTTTTTTATGTTATGGTAGAAAATTTTCGTAAAAATATTTCAAATCCGATAGCTCAATAAATTTCCCATTAAGCCAGAATCTTCAATCTTGAACCTTAGTAACACTTATGTAAATGCACGTGGGTGATAAATTAAAGAAAAATAACATATTGAGCTTCGTTTTGTTTAAAAAAAAACCTTTGTTGTTTATTGTTTGCAAAAACTGGATGGGTTGACTAAAACAAACAATCCAAATTATATTTAGACAAGCACTATGCAATTCGTAAAAAATGATAATAATACATTAATTCAAAATGTTTACAAGCAAGTGGCTGTGGATGGTTTTATTAAGAAATTGCAACTGTTCAATTATTTGTTATTTTGTTATAATTTTTAAGTGAAATATTAGACAGGTAGTTGCAAAACTATATACTTACTAAAAATACATAGATGTTAAGTTAAAAAAAAAACGAACATAGGATATAAGAATTTTTATATATTTTGTTATTATTCAGTAGTAGCTGACACTTTTCCGAAATATTCTATGTCTTCTGCAGAAGCCAGGTTTTTCCAATGAAGATGCTTTCTCGGTAGCATATAGGGAAGTCGCTCCTATATTATGGTATCTTTTTTAGAGTTTATCCATCTATTGCACCGTATATTTACAGGATGTGTCAGATCAAATCTTGACTTCAAGGCGGATGTCTCACAACATTCATTTTCCAAATCACACTCATAATGTATCTTTTTCGACCTCCTTCTAAATTGGAAGCATTGCATCTGATTGAGTTTGGGAGAAGCGTTCTATTTCTTCTTTGAACACATCCATTTTCAAATTATGGAAATCTTCAGCGCTTAAATTTATAATAGGGTATTTTTGTTTGACGTGTTAATCAAAGTCTCCAAATCTTCATAATCTTAAACTTAGTTTTTCTTTTAATTTTTTACCTATTTCACCATGTATGGAATTCGCTTTCATGAAACTATGACTGGGTTCAAAGTATTTAAAAGTAATGGTGTCAATACCCCAGAGCTGCCGCCAGGCGTGTAAAAAGACTTGCTATAGTTTAACCCCACCAAACCGCAACTGCGAAATCTACTTACTTCATATTGATAGTGCATTTCTCTCCCTATATTATACGAAAACAGGAGTTACTTGGTTTTACTTTGGTAATTTATTTAAAAAAAAATTAAATTACACTAGTTGCGAATTTCACTTAAGGAAAATATTGAACTACCTACTATACACTAGACTAACTTCTTTATACTGTGGTAATTTTTATTGCGATCCAAACAAAAAACTAAAATTTCTGGACGCAGCAAGTGCGTTATGGTAGTGAATTTTCATAAAAATGTTTTTAATAGCAAATATGTGTGTTTTTTTCAGAAAGCAGGCATCCAATTTGATTACCAGTATAACATTTTTTTATATATATTTTTTATTTCAACAACACACCACGAGGGCTTACAGTCTAAATACTATCGTACCGTGGGTGTCGACAAGGAGGAAAGAGGCAACTTGTTAATTCTGGACTTGAAGGTTCGGGGGAGAAGGAAAAACATGTGCCGGCAAGGAATTGCACAACTTGGAAGTCCTCGGAACAAAAGAACGGGCATAACAAGATGTTTTATGTCTGGTGACCTGGACAGTAAAAGGGTGCATTCGTTCTGTTCCCCTGGTAGATCTGTTGGGGGCAGCAGGTGGAGGAACTATGGAAGAAAGCTCCTCTGAGCAGTGCCCGTGCAGATATCTATAAAAAAAAGAGAGGTCACCAACGGCACGTCGGTGGGCAGGGGATGGCCTTTGGGTGAGGGTAGGGTCACCGATGAGACGTATATAAATTTATATAGTAAAAATAATGTGCCACGTTTAATCAAAATAACTTTATTGTTTGAATATTTACAAAAAGTTCCGAAAGTAAACTTAAAGTGTAACCGAAAAAATCCGTTTCTTGGTCAACCTTATAGGTTAATAGCAAATTGAGCTTTTCAAATATGAAGCCTTTAATCGAAATTCGCTACCATAACGCACTTGCTGCGTCCAGAATTTCTTTACTTACAAACATGCATTATATTTCGATGGAAAATGCAAAAACATAAGGCGTTTTCGACAACAAAAAAATTATTTGTATCACCAACGACTTATGGGCCACCCTGTGTTTGTAGAAATATTTTTTTAAGATGTAGCTCAAGACACCCTATAATTAATGTATACATTTATTTTTCATATCTTGTAGAATAACGGATATATTGAGCTTTATTGAGAAAATTCGACAAAAGTCATATACCATTAAACGATAAACTCTATAGCGAAGACTACCGCCAAAGCATCAGAGAAAGGGTCTATTTGAAATGATTTTCTGGAAACATTTTAGTAAAATGAAGGACAATGACGGTTGAAACTAATACTTCAGGGTTTGTAAGACATTCTTCTTGACACATTTCTTTCCATACCCCGTATTAGATTCAAGTTCTTTGCCTAAATGTTGCGAATTTTGACGTTTTAAATTGTCACTTTAACGTTTTGAGGAAAACCCCAATTTATTTTTCTTGAAATACCCATAACTTTTTGTCTTTTGGCCTACAGTGCTAAGTTTTGGTAGGTACTATACCTATAGCGATATAAAACGATGTACCTAATTTGGTTGCCCTTACTTTGTTATTTCCGGAGATATGAATTTTTTTCTAAAGAAAACACAAAATTTTCCGGGAAAATCTTGGCCCATTTATCTGGCTAACGAACTTATCCAAGCCACTTAGAAAAGGAAGGTATCCACCAAATTTTGTCAAAATCGGCCTATTATTTTTTGAGTTATCGGTGTGATAATTACACACGCACACACACACACACACACCTATATATATATATATATATATATATATATATATATATATATATATATATATATATATATATATATGTATATATATATATATATATATATATATATATATATATATATATATATATATATATATATATATATATATATATATATATATATATATATATATATATATATATATATATATATATATATAAACATATAAAAATCGAAACTGATCCCGGATATGTGTTCTAGGCGGCCTAATTAGCGCTCATTTGAAGAAATTTTTTCAAAATTCAAAAGTCGGGAGTTACAGCACTCTGTATAATGCTATACTGATATCTCGTGTTAGTAGAGTAATAGGATCGAAGCAGTCCTTCAACGCGGAAATACTAGAACCGCTGAATAATCATAGTCATCATAATTATTTAGTTTAAGTTGTTTTATTTTATAATGTTAGTTAAGCATATTTGACTTTATATATACAAGTAAGATACAATATTATGTTAGAATTTATTACGAGTGTTTCCACATTAAACATCGTGTATTTCTCCTTTGTTTTAAAATTATTTAAACTTGTTGTAATTTCGAAATAAAGTTTTTTTTGTTTTGAAGTGCCAAAAGGGCACTATCCAAACTCGGGATCTCCGCATTAGTGAATTTTTTTTAAGAAAATTCACTAAAATTGCAGAGCGAGTCGCCTTAGTGCAGAAGAAATTTAAACATTAGTCGGGTTACTATAAAGCAACACTAAATATCTTCATAAAGAAAAGCCTATTTACAAACGTAAAATGACTACAGATAGAGGTCGTTACAGGCAATCGGAATATTAAAACAGAAGTAAAACCAAGTAACTCGAGTTACTAGGTTTTGCTTTTGCACGGCAGATCTGTATTTCTTGAATCGTCTTAAAAATAGACTGCTCTATTTTTCTGCGGCCACACGGTATATTAAGGTATGTCTATTATTGGTTATTATATCAGTTACGCACATGGGTTTGTAAATAATTGAGCTATGGGGTCTAATATGACACGTGACAAGCGATACGCTGTCAATGTGAATAATGATAGATTATGTTTTACATGCTTGGTGAATTCAAACTATTTCCGAAAGTATGTGAAGGTATAGTTCCTATTATAATTGGTTTTATGAATCTAAAATTTATCCAGTTAGTTTTCCTTCTGGGTTTTTGGGAATGTTCACTGAAAACGTATTAATAAAACAATGTTTATTAATTAGAAGCAAAAACCTAATAAGATCATTAGATTGCCCGAGCATTGAATTATTATAATCCTACATACTTATTAACTTTCATATATTAAAATATAAATATGATCAAGATCTCCTCACATTGATCTCAATTGCCATGAAAGAGATACGAGTGGGGGAAACCAGCCTAAAATGACATACCCTAAATGGTTTGCCATATAAATTCCAAATGTATGAAAATAAAATTACAAGAAAATTATAATTTTATTCGTTGATATAAAATATACCTTAGCCATTAAATTTTTTTACCAAAAATGAAACACTTCAAGAAAAATAAAATAACACAAAAATTTTCTTCCTATGTCATTTTAACTCGAATACTTGGGTAAAATGACATACACTATTATGGATATGGATAAAACTCTCTCTCAGGACTGAAACTAAATTCATCTGTTGCCGGTCACCTTCTGACAACAACTTTGTCCAGCTCTTCGACTACCTTTCTGAAAAAACCGACCATCTGATTTCTGAATATCCTTCCTCCGAGGTCACTATTCTTGGTGACTTTAATGTCCATAATAAGGAATGGCTAGGATCTTCAAAAACCGATCCACAATGGAGAGCATCGGATGCCTTTGCAGTCAGCAACTCTTTAGCCAATATGGTTCAGCAACCTACTTACTCTCCTCGCATCCCAACACACAGCTCAAATCCCTTGGATCTCCTTACTACAAATCCTGAATGCTATAAGGTATCAGTCACCGCCCCCCTCGGTCGCTCAGACCATGTTATGGTCACCGCTTCCTGCACAATGCAACCTGAGGTCATACAGTCATCACACCCACGTATCGTTTGGCACTACAACTCTGCGAATTGGGACGAAATGCGAGATTACTTTTCCTCATTTCCATGGGCGTCTGTCTGCTTCTCTCATCCTGACCCCTCTGATATATCACAAAACGTCACCGAAATTATCCAAGCTGACATGGAATTATTTATTCCACGTACACAGGAAACCTCTTCAGCCACTCAAAAGCCCTGGTTATCTAAATCTTGTGACAAGGCCAGGGTTGAAAAAGTCAAAGTTCACAAAACGCTTCTACACAATCCCAGTCAAGAAAACCGTCAAGCATTTAACGACTCAAGAAACCGCTATGTCCGCAATCTTTCTGAGGCAAAAAACTCGTTTAATAACCACATCAAAAACAAAGTCTTCTTAAGCTCCGAGGGCAGCAAACCCTTCTGGCCTCTTGCTAAATCTATTGGGAACAATTTCTGCAAGAGCACGTTTCCACTTCTTGTCTCAGGGGATTAAATTGTTTCTACCGCCCTGGGCAAGGCTGAATTTTTTGCCTCGTTGTTCGCCGGCAATTATACTCTCAAACCACCTCCAAATGTTCAACCCCAATGTCGCGCATAAAATGACGGATGACATTTTCAAAACTAAAAAGGTGCGAAAGATGGTCCCTTCTCTTGATACCAGGAAAGCCTCTGGCCTTGACGAGATCCCAGCAATTGTCCTCAAAAAATGCGCACCAGAACTTGCTCCTGTCCTGACTCGTCTGTTTCAGACATCTTACAATAGAGGTATATTCCCTAGTAACTGGAAGAATGCTCGAGTACAACCAGTTCCCAAGAAAGGATCCAAAGCGCTTCCTAGCAACTACAGGCCTATCTATCTCCTTTCAGTCATCTCTAAAGTGATGGAAAAGTATATAAACACCTGATTACTAAAATTTCTTGAAAAACACAGTCTAATCCACGACAGGCAGTATGGATTCCGCCAGCGCAGATCAACTGCTGACCTCCTTTCCTTTGTCAACCATTCTTGGAACAAGTCTATGGAACTACACGGTGAATCCCAGATTGTCGCTCTAGACATATCCAAAGCATTCGACCAGGTTTGGCACGCAGCACTGCTTAATAAACTTCCCGCCTATGGCCTACCACCAAAACTCTGTACGTGGACAGCAAACTTCGTCTCCAATTGGAGAATTTCTGTTGTCGTGGATGGCCATTCCTCTAAACTATATCCAATTAATGCAGGAGTTCCTCAAGGTTCAGCTTTAGCCCCTACTTTGTTTCTTCTCCACATCAATGACCTCCTCTCTAGCACATCCAACCCAGTTCACAGTTACGCGGACGACAGCACCCTCCACTCAAATATACAATATTCTAAGCCTGTCTCTTTGGCCCAATTAGATGAGGATCGCAGACTCATGGAGGGTTCTGTCTCCGTGGATCTCCAAAAAATATTAGACCCCACGAAATCTCAGTCTTGCTTTCTTTCTCATAAAAGATACACCAGCTCTAGACCCATCATAATGAACAACCAAGTTATTCAAAGTAATGAATCCTTTTCACTTGTTGGCATTTCTGTGGATCGAAATCTTAATTGGCACCAACATGTCACATCAATTGCAGAGGCAGCTGCTAAAAAATTTGGTTTCCTCTTCCGGGCCCGCAAATACTTTTCAGCAGCTAATCTCTAGACCTTATATACTTCGCAAATAAGGCCAAACCTCGAATACTGCTCCCACATCTGAGGTGCTGCTGCCGCTTCTACACTCGCTATCCTGGACTCCATTCAGAAGAGAGCTATACGTCTCATTGGTGACCCTACTCTCACCCAATGGCTGCCATCCCTTGCGCACCGACGTGCCGTTGGTGACCTCTCTCTCTCTTTTATAGATATCTGCACGGGCACTGCTCAGATGAGCTTTCTTCCATAGTTCCTCCACCTGCTGTCCCCAACAGATCTACCAGGGGAACAGAGCGAATGCACCCTTTTACTGTCCAGGTCAACAGACATAGAACATCTTGTTATGCCTGTTCCTTTGTCCCGAGGACTTCCAAGTTGTGGAATAACTTGCCGGCGCATATTTTTCCTTCTCCTCCGAACCCCTAAACCTGCAAGTACAGAATTAACAAGTTGCCTCTTTCCATCGTGGTGTGTTGTTGAAATAAAAAAATAAAAAAATGGAATGCAAAGTTCACACACAAACATTTTCTTCGACTTCGGGACTCCTGCACACTCAGTACGACACCACTTCTGACATGACTGGCACCTAATCAAATTCTCACCAGGCTTAGAAACACTATATAACCCATTACAGTAAATACATACCGCTTCATCGTCCTCATCTTCAAGGTTCTTAAATTCATCTTCAATTTCAGAATGACCTTTAAAAACTTTTCTTTTCACAGTTTCTAACTGCCTCTGACTCTTCCTTTTTTTCAGCTGCAATTTTACTCTCATATTTTTCTTTAATTTCTGTACTGGCGTACTTGTCAAGACTGTGGAAGTAATAGCCTGTGACTTCTTACGACGTTTTCTTGTTTCTGTCGCTTTTGGTAGAGGATATACGATGTCGAATGGAACGTTTAGTGTGGTATTTCCGGCATGACTTTCTAATAAACTAGTCTTTGTATTAGATCTAGCTTGGCCCAATTCTTTCTCTGTGGACAGACGAGGACTAGAAGTAGTTTTAGAGGGACCTGGGATGTTAGTTTGATGGGTGTTAGTTTGATTGGAATGATCGTCTACTTCTTCCACTCTATCTGGGGCTATGTTACTATCCGTTACCAAACTTGCTATAAACATATGATCAGGAAATAGGTCAGAATTGAAAGAAAATGTTCCGATTTTCAGAAATCCAGCGGTAGCTATAGCAGTGGTGATAGATTTTCCATATGCTTAAGAAAACAGTTTTCCTATTTGAAACGGAGTAGCAACTCTTCCAGGGTTATTTTTCAACCACCTAGATACTACCTGGTTGTAGTAGATTGAAAGGCGACCAAAAAATGGTACATCCAAAGGCTGTATTCGATGCGTGCTATGTGGTGGCAGGCAAAGCAAAATAATTCCATTACTTCTGGCATACCTTGAGGCGGGAAAATATTTGTGGCTAGCGTGACCATCCAAGATTATGATTACTTTATTTTCAGGAGAAGAGTGTGAATGCTCTTTTAAGTGCTTAAGTTACATTTCAAAGAGTTCCCCTGTCATCCATCCAGACTCCTCATATAGAAGCAAATCAAGCAAATCAAGCACCAAATCTTAGGTGGTTTTTGCACTGTTGATAATGCAGATTCATCCATATTATATATATATATATATATATATATATATATATATACATATATATATATATATATATATATATATATATATATATATATATATATATATATATATATATATATATATTACTTGCTTCGAAATTATATTCCTGGTAAAGTTTTTCTAGGCTTGTATGAGTCGGTTTCCCTTATAACTAAAAATGATGGTGGCTCCTCGTTGTACAAAAGATAAGATACCCCTCCATTCGGATCTCCGAGAGAGGGGTGGGCAGGGGGCGCTGGCATCAAGATTTAACATATCCTTTTCGATTATATGTGGTCTAAATTCTAACCTGAACTCTGTCCACCATTTCCTCCAGGCTAATAGGCCCCAACTCTTCTTCCTCACCGAAACCCAAATCAGTGCGAAAACAGCCACTAATCACCTTAATTTCCCGGGATATGAGCTCCTTACTTCCTTTAGATTACATGGAGGTGTGTGCGCATACGTCCGTAGCAATCTTTCATGCACCAGACTCCCCAATTTAGAAGCTGAAAGAAAAGACAAGCTTTGAATGAAACTCTCTCTCAGGGCTGCAACTAAATTCAACTGTTACATTTACCGGTCACCTACTGACAACAAATTTGTCCGGCTCTTTGACTACCTTTCTGAAAAAACCGACCATCTGATTTCTGAATATCCTTCCTCCGAGGTCACTACTCTTGGTGACTTCAATGTCCATAATAAGGAATGGCTAGGATCTTCAAAAACCGATCCACAAGCGAGAGCAGCGGAGGCCTTTGCAGTCATCAATTTTTTAGCCAATATGGTTCAGCAACCTACTTTCTTTCCTCGCATCCCAACACACAGCTCAAATCCCTTGGGTCTCCTTACTACAAAACCTGAATGGTATAAGACATCAGTCACCGCCCCATTTGGTCGCTCAGACCACGGCATGGCCACTGCTTCCTGCGCAATGCAACCCGAGGTCACACAGTCATCACATACACGTATCGTTTGACACTGCAACCCCGCTAACTGGAACGAAATGCGGGATTACTTTTTCTCATTTCCATGGGCGTCTGTCTGCTTCTCTCATCCTGAGCCCTCTGATATCTCACAAAACGTCACCGAAATTATCCAAGCTGGCATGGAATCACTTATTCCACGTATACAGAAAACCTCTTCGGACACTCAAAAGCCCTGGTTCTCTAAATCCTGTGACAAGGCCAGACTTGAAAGGGTCGAAGCTCACAAAACGCTTCTACACAATCCCAGTCAAGAAAACTGTCAAGCATTTAACGTTTAATAACCACATCAAAAACAAATACCGCTCAAGCTCCAACGGCTGCAAACCCTTCTGGACTCTTGCTAAATCTATTGGGAATAATTTCTGCCAGAGCACGGTTCCACCTCTTGTTTCAGGGGATGAAATTGTTTCTACCGCCCTGGGCAAGGCTGAAATTTTTGCCTCGTTGTTCGCCGGCAATTCTACTCTTAACCCACCTCCAACTGTTCAGCCACCAACAGTCTCCAATGTCGCGCATAAAATGACGGATATCATTTTCAAAACTTAAAAGATACGAAATATGCTCTTTTCTTTTAATACCAGGAAAGCCTCTGGCCTTGATGAGATCCCAGCAATTGTTCTCAAAAAATGTGCACCAGAACTTGCTGCTGTCCTGACTCGTCTGTTTCAGACATCTTACAATAGAGGCATGTTCCCTAGTAACTGGAAAACTGCTCGAGTACAACCCGTCCCCAAGAAAGGATCCAAAGCGCTTCCTACCACTGACAGGCCTATTTCTCTCATTTCAGTCATCTCTAAAGTGACGGAAAAGTATATAAACACGGAATTACTAACATTTCTTGAAAAACACAGTCTAATCCACGACAGGCAGTATGGATTCCGTCAGCGCAGATCAACTGCCTACCTCCCATTCTTGGAACAAGTCTATGGAACTAGACGGTGAATCCCAGATTGTCGCTCTACATATATCCAAAGCTGCTTAATAAACTACTATGGCCTGCCAACAAAACTCTGTACCTGGACAGAAAATTTCCTCTCCAACCGGAGAATTTCTGTTGTCGTGGATGGCCATTTCTTTAAAATGTATCCAATTAATGCAGGAGTCCCTCAAGGTTCACCCCTACTTTGTTTTTTGTCCACATCAATGACCTCCTCTCTAGCACATTCAACCCAATTCACGGTTATGCGGACGACAGCACCCTCCACTCAAATATACAATATTCTAAGCCTGCCTCTTTAGCCCAATAAGATGAGGATCGCAGACTCATGGAGGGTTCTCTGTGGAACTCCAAAAAATATTAGACTGGGAAAGTAGAAAACTTGTACAATTCAACCCACCAAATCTCAGTCTTGCTTTCTATCTCATAAGAGATACACCAACCCTAGACCCATCACAATGAACAACCAAGTTATTCAAAGTAATGAGTCCTTTTCACTTGTTGGCATTCCTGTGGATAGAAATCTCAATTGGCACCAACATGTCACATCAATTGCAGAAGCGGCTGCTAAGAAATTATGTTTCCTTTTCCGGGCTCGCTAATACTTTTTATCAGCTAATCTCTATACCTTATATACTTCACAAATAAGAACAAACCTCGAATACTGCTCTCACATCTGGGGTGTCGCTACCGCTTTTACACCTGCTATCCTGGACTCAATTCAGAAGAAAGCTATACGTCTCATCGCTGTCCTACCCTCACCCAAAGTCTGCTATCCCTTACCCACAGACGTGCTGTTGGTGACCTCTCTCTCTTTCTCCCTCTCTCTCTCTCTCTCTCTTTTATAGATATCTGTACAAGAACTGCTCAGAGGAGCTTTCTTCCATAGTTTATCCACCTGCTGCCCCCAACAAATCTACCAGGGGAACAGAGCGAATGTACCCTTTTACTGTCCAGGTCTGCAGACATAGAACATCTTGTTATGCCCGCTCTTTTATCCCGAGGAATTCCAAGTTGTGGAACTCCTTGCCGGCACATGTTTTTCTTCCCCTCCGAACCACCAAACCTTCAAGTCCAGAATTAACAAGTTGCCTCTTTCCTCCTTGTCGACACCCACGGTACGATAGTATTTATGCTGTGAGCCCTCGTGGTGTGTTGTTGAAATATGTTTTTTTTCAAATACCCACTACTCAACTGCTCTCCGAAGAAAAGCTGTCGCAGTGTCACACATCTTAACTTCGAATAATAAATTGTGCAAATGTTATTTTTAAATAACGTGACAACCAGTTCAATGATATTTTTCCTGCACAAGCGTGCGTATCGAAATGAAAATTCGGATCTAGCTGTCACTATCAGCTAATCATTTTTGTTTCCCACACTTTTGTATAGTCCTCATTTAACAGCAAATAAAAAGTAAATATACTTAATTTGTAACATCCACAAGATTTGCACCCTGAGAACAGCCAGCAAGTCTCCCCTTAGCAACTCATAAATCTGAAGAGATACCAGAAATAAGAAAAATTTAATAATGCTTCCCGGACCTAACTGTCATTCGTGATTTCCGACGTGGAACCAACAATTGTTCTCACAAGATCCTTTCTAATATCTGCTCCAAATTTCTTTATTATTCGATATCGTCCCTAACGCAATTTTATTCAGCTTTCAACACAAAACTGTCAGTGCGTTATGGCAAAATCAATGTAAAAACACCTGGTTTCTTACGTAACAGTCCGCCTTTTCAGACCAGTCTGCCCTTTCCATTGTGAGACCAACACAAAAGGATGGCTTTATCACGAGCAGATCTCAGCCAGTGCACCGATTGGGAGCAGCGGTTTCATCGTGGACTGCTGGGGATATCTTATGGTGAGAAGGTGTCTGCTTTGTAAGAAAAGGAGAGAAGCATATCTTGGTCTTGAATGTGTATAGGTTTGTAGATCGGGACTGTCAGACGGCTGCGGATTGCAATAGCACGCGCCGTTGCATTTCCGTATGGGAGCTACCTCGTACCTCGTATCATTAACTCAAGAGTAAATTATAGAGCTAACATTGTTTGTAGCTTGCTAATTATGTTTTAGGCTAATAAATACAGTTTGGTTAACGTATATTCAATTTAGATTAGGGTTATGGAGTGGTGTCAAATGACTAATTATTATTTAGTTTTGGTTGTATCTTGCTCCGTTTTTAGCGAATGTTTCTAGAAAAAATACATTAATGAGGTGATATATATATATATATATATATATATATATATATATATATATATATATATATATATATATATATATATATACATATACAGTGAGGACCTAAAGTCCGCCCCCCCCCCCTCTAATTTGTAAACAGTCCGGTATACTGTGATGAAATTTAGAACGATAATATATGAGCAAGGTCTGCATTCTTTGACATATCAACGACAGCTTTAAATGTCAAGATGAAAGCTGCGCGCGCTTTCGGAATATTTTTTTAAATGGAAATGGCGATAGAGTGTACCTCATTTTGAAGGTCTTGTTATGCTCAGTACATTCTCCAATTTTGAAAACATTTGGTTCAGTATTTTCCAAATGTGAATCAATAATATCGGTTTCTGCGTTATGACTACCCTTGTTTATAACACACTTTTTTTTTACCTATTAGATGTCATTATTGATTGTTTCTATCGTACTGTTTCCCCAGTAAAGTACACATAGATAATTTTTAATTATTTATGTTTCAAAATAAAACACAATTTAACAGTAGACAGTAAACAAATAACAACTAATCAACCCTAACTATGAAAATTAAACAATAATTCAAATAAAATCTAAAGGCACACACTGTTGAAGTGGTTACTTCAACGGATGTTTAAAATGACCACCATGGACCTCTTGACAAATAAATATTCCACGGGTAAATTCTTCTCTGACATTATGAAGCGTGACGTTATTCTTGAACAAACATATGTAAATCGTTGTCTAAGTTCATCTAATGTGCCGTGAGACGTTATATAAACCACAGATTTAACGTATCCCCAAAGAAACAAATCTAGAGGCGTGAGGTCTGGGGATCGAGCTGGCTATTTCGTAGGACCTCGACGACCAAACCACCTATTTTCATAACTCTCATCCAGGTAATTTCTGACCGATATTATTGACTCTTATTTGGAAAATACTGAACCAAACGTTTTCAAAACTGAAGAATGTTCTGAGCATAAACAAACCTTCAAAATGAGGTATCACTCGATCCCCATTTCTATTTAAAAAATATTCCGAAAGCGCGCTTAGCTGTCGCCTTGGCATTTAAAGCTGTCATTGATATGTCAAAAAATGCAGATCTTTCTCATATATTATCGTTCTAAATTTCATCACAATATACCGGACGGTTCAGAAATTATAGGCGAGGGGGCGGAGTTTAGGTCCTCACTGTGTATATATATATATATATATATATATATATATATATATATATATATATATATATATATATATATATATATATATATATATATATATATATATATATATAAGGGAATTTTCTTAATGAAAACTATCAATAGTAACAAACAAAATATCTGCTGAAATTTATAATATTAGATTCAAAGATGACAAAGTTATTCAGGCGTTTTAAACAAAAATGAAATCTTCTTTAAAACGTTTGAAATCGGTATACAATTTCTTCAAACGTCAAAGTGAAACAAAAAAAAACCGATACATTCATCGACTGGGAATCGATTTCGGGACCTTTTGCGTAGGAGACAAGCTGAATCTTTTTTTTTTCAAATTAAAAAGTAAATTAAATTACAGAGGTTTCTAAACAAATGTCTAAGATTGATTATTAATAAAAATGTATATACTATAACTACAGTTTTACACAACCGCGCTTGAATTTCATACATCAAACACAATAACCAAAATAACATTGATTTCACAGTTATACAATGGCTACCATATCAGCACCTGAGTTTCTGTCAGAGTCAGTATGTTATTTGATACTCTAAGGACTTAACAAATCACTAGTTTAGCTACATCAAATATATTTAGGTTTCATAATATTTAGCTAATCATTTAAAGACAAGCTAAAATACTCCCAACAAAACTCTGACGAGTTCTAATTTGACCCTAAAGTTTGATATAGTAACACAGGTTTTGTAATAAATTTTTTCTTGCCAAATTTATGTAATTTATTGTACCAATGTCTTAGATTAGATTTATGTAAACATGTGTACCTATAAGTGTAACTCATAAGTATTCCACAAATGTATAGCTTATTATTGTATCTGTAAATGAAAATTTCAGTGATATAACTATATTTAGGATGTAAGGCTAGATGCATTCTCACCACAATTAGAACCGTAGACCGGTTTCGCTCTGATTAGAGCTCGCCAGTACGGCATACTGACATATATGTTAAGCTGGAGCACTGTATATAAAAATCGTTAAAAAGTCGCGATTTAAACGTCAAAACTGGTGATTTTTAACAAAGATTCTGAAACGAATGAGGGATATGTAGAAGAAATGTGTTAGAAGTGTATTTTAGAAAGCTTTACGTTTGTGCTTCAACCATCATTGTCCTTCACTTTACTGAAATATTTGCAGAAAATTTATTTCAAATAGACCCCTTTTCTAATACTTTGGAAGTTTCACTTATGAAGTTTGTAATTTAATAGTCTAATATTTTCTAATTTAACAAAATAAATCTGTAAAAGTCCATTCTTTAGACAATAAATCAATAAATTGACAAACCACATATCCAGTAGTAAAAGTTCGAACGTAGCAAGTGTGTTATGGTAGCGTATTTACAACTTTTAACAACCGATTCTCCTTAAATTAATATCAAAAATAATTAAGTCTGAAATTAAGCACGTAAGTAGCCTATATAAAGACTATAGTACATCGAAAATTTAGAGTTCATTTCTTTATGGAAAATTAAATTTTCAACACATAAAAAATATAGGTACAAGCTTTCATCTCTATCACAAAGCACAAAGTGAGATGTAAGACAGGAGTCGCCATCTCGTTGCGGAACCAAGTAGTATGTTGTCACGACAGCTCCAAATAACGCAGAATGTTAAAAAATAGAGACTGTATACAACCGACCAACAATTTAGTAAATTGTCAGCACTGGCCCATTTTTACCCTAATTACGGACAGAGTATGTAAGGCTAGATGCAATCTCACCACAATTGAAACCGCAGACCGGTTTCGCTCTAATTAGAGCTCGTCAGTACAGTATACTAGCTGCAGCGAGATCACACCTATAAAGTAATCCGGCTATGGTACCCAGCCTCACAGCACAAAGTGTGATGTAAGACAGGAGTCGCCCTATGGTTGCGGAACCAAGTAGTATGATGTCACGACAGCCCCAAATAACGCAGAATGTTAAAAACTAGAGACTGTATACAACCAACAATTTAGTAAATTGCCAGCCCTGGCCCATTTTTACCCCAATATAGGGACAATGTATGTAATGTTAGAAGTATTCTCACCACAATTGGAACCGCAGACCGGTTTCGCTCTAATTAGAGCTCGTCAGTACGGTATACTAGTTGCAGCGAGAACACACATATAAAGCAATACGGCTATGGTAGCCAGCCTCACAGCACAAAGTGTGATGTAAAACAGGAGTCGCCATCTCGTTGCGGAACCATAGCCGGATTACTTTATAGGTGTGTTCTCGCTGTAATTAGTATGACGTACTGATGAGCTCTAATTAGAGCGAGACCAATCTGCGGTTCTAATTGTGATGAGAGTACATCTAGCCTTCTATCACAAAGATTAAACTACAAATTTCAACATCTGTTGTAGCGCTTGGGGTTGCCATTAGATTAGTATATATATATATATATATATATATATATATATATATATATATATATATATATATATATATATATATATATATATATATATATATACAACCGATAACTCAAAAAATACTTACTGGTTTGGACCAAATTTGGGAATTACCCTTATTTTGCTAATGGCTTGGATGAGTGCGTTCATAAAATTTAACCGGCCAATTTTTCTTAGTAAAAAAGTAAAAAATATGTTTTAAAACGCAATATCTCTCAAATTGTTTAAGTGATTGCAACGAATATTCACAACTTAAAAGAACATTGACAGACGTGGTTGTGAACCAATTTTCAAGTCGTTTGATCAGAGGAAAATAAAGTTATTCGAAATTAATAATGAAATAATCCTTGACATCACTTCAGATTCTGTAATGCAATATCTACAATGTTGGACAAAGGCAGATGACGTTATCTGTACTGTTATTCTATTTAAATAGATCGTAGATAAAAATGTAAACAATGGAGGTTGTCGCAGGTTATCAGCCGGGAGATCGTTGTGAGATACGACAGGCACGCCATCTCGATGCAGGACCAGGTAGTATGTTGCTCTAGTTTACACAACATTTTATAGATAGAGCTGTATGTCAGCCTTGGACCATTTATTTCCTAATACCAGGACAAAGTTTTCTGTCAAAATCGCTTACTTTTAGCATGCGAATGTATACTATAAATAAAACATTTCGGGACGTAGCAAGTGCGTTATAGTAGTGAATTTTCATAAGAATTCTTTAAATTTAAATGGACATTGGAGATCAGTTTTAGAGTCCCAGTTAGCGATTATTTGAAAAGAATTATATTTTAAATGGAACTAGAAAATTAAAATTTGGTCTTAGATATAATCTGTGAGTACTGCAAGTGCCTTAAAAAATTGTGTTACAAATTTCATTACAGTTACAAAAGCTTTTCAGAAAAAAATAATTATTTACAAAGGAAATGTACCTGTCAAATTATAAATATGACAGGTATTTTTCCTTATTAATCGCTTGGATGGTTTTGTTTAAGTCAACCCATTAAGTTTTTGCAAGCAATAAACAACAAAAGCAGCAAGTGCGTTATGGTAATGTATTTTCATTAAAATATTTTTAATAGCAAATAACGGTGTGTGTGTGTTTTTTTTAAGAAAGCAGAGATCAAATTTGGTTACCAGTATAACCTCTATAGTAGAAACAAGGTTCCATGTTTGACAAAATCACTTTATTGTTTAAAAATGTACAAAAATTTTCGAAAGTAAACTTAAAGTGTTACCGAAAATCTGGTCTTTTGGTCAACCTTATAGGTTAATAGCAAATGGAGCTATTCAAATTTGAGGCATTTAAACAAAATAAATGCAAAAATGCGGTAACATAAGGCGTGTTCGATAAAAAAAGAGAATTTGTATCACCAACGACTTATGGGTCCCCTGTGATTTTAGAAATATTTTTTAAGATGTAGCTCAAGACACCCTATAATTAATGTATACAATTTTTTTTCGTATCTTGTATAATAACGGATATATTGAGCTTTATTGATTTTTTACGAAAATTCGATACAAATTATATACCATTAAATGATAAACTCTATATGTAAAACTACTGCCAAAACATCAGAGAAAGGGTCTATTTGAAAAGAATTTTCTGGAAACATTTTAGTAAAATGTAGGACAATGACGGTTGAAGCTAAGACTTCAGGTTTTGTAAAACATTCTTCTTGAGACATTTTCTTTCAATAGCTCGTATTAGTTTCAGGTTCTTTGCCTAAATGTTGCCAATTTTAACGTTTTAAATCGTGACTTTGAAGTTTTGAGGAAAATCTTAATTTTTTTTTAAATACACGTAACTTTTTGGTCTTTTCACTTACATAGCTGAATTTTGGTACGTATTTTACCTATAATGATAAAAGCCTGCGAACCAAATTCTTGTATTTCTTTTTACTTCTATGGGTTCAAATTTTCGTGAAAAGTTAATTAACCACTTTTTTTCATTTAATTTTTTTTCAATCTTAGTTACGGATTATATAATCTAAATTTGATGTATTTTATCATTAAATTTTTATGTAAAAATTGTTAGTCAGTTCTCGTAGATTTTTTTTAAATAGTGTTTGGTAGAGATCACTTGTTGTATTTTGGTCTTGTACGTTTCTCTCATCATCAGTGACACCCATCTCTTAATGCCCATAACCTAGTTCGCGCTCTTTTGTCATTTACCGTGTGTATGTACTTTCTCTAAAACTTCAAAAACGTTAAGTTTGCGCTTTCATTACAAAAACATAGTGGCTTTATGCGGTTACTTATTTGTTTACCTTCGATATTATGTCTTATAAAACAACTGAGATGATAGCATAACAATTTTTGTTCAATTTTGAGAACAAGGATGTTGCGGGTTGACACGAGATATTATTCTTTCGCCTGACGGAATCACAATATATTTTTCACAGTTAGGTGAACAGTGGCTTCTAAGACTAATGTAATTATACGTTATGGTCATGCTGACCAAGAGTGGTGAATTTACTACCTATAAAATAAACATTCCGTCTACCGCGTAACGATATAAAAAGTGATGGGGGTAGGTATAAGGATTATCTGTCGGTTTTTTCAAGTACAAGGGTTGTGACTGCACTATTTGACAGTCAACCCTCTGCAAGATGTTTAGCTAGTTTTTATGAGAACCGTATAGGCTACAAGGTGGTTAGATGGGTGCTAGAGCGTACATTTATATACACAGAGTGATGTTGTAAAGGGGTTCTACAAACAACATTCTCATATTCATATATACACAGACTGGCTATCAAGAGCAATTTAATTAGCTTATATTCCATCATTTATACATATTTTGTTTTTCAAGAATTCACGCACATACTTGAGTTGACAATGAACTCTCGGAAGATTCTGCTAGACCGCATGTTCCCTCGAAAACATATATTTAGCTAGCAGGCTCTGGGATGATACACCTACTGCCCAGAAAAGGGCAGTATAAGGTAAATGCGGACTTGGTTATAGGGCCAAAAGGTGATTTTATTAAGAGTATAATTAAATATATATATATATATATATATATATATATATATATATATATATATATATATATATATATATATATATATATATATATATAAGTAAAAGTAATGAGTCCTTTTCATTTGTTGGCATTTCTCTGGATCGAAATCTCAATTGGCACCAACATGTCACATCAATTTTAGAAGCGGCTGCTAAGAAATTAGGTTTCCTCTTCCGGGCTCGTAAATACTTTTCACCAGCTAATCTCTATACCTTATATACTTCACAAATAAGGCCAAACCTCGAATACTGCTCCCACATCTGGGGTGTTGCTGCCACTTCTACACTCGCTATCCTTTACCCCATTCAGAAGAGAGCTATACGTCTCATCGGTGCCCCTACCCTCACCCAAAGGCTGCCATCCTTTTTCCACCGTTGGTGACCCCTCTCTCTTTCTTTTATAGATATCTGTACGGGCACTGCTCAGAGGAGCTGTCTTCCATAGTTCCTCTACCTGCTGCCCCCGACAGATCTACCAGGGGAACAGAGCGAATGCACCCTTTTACTGTCCAGGTCATCAGACATAGAAGATCTTGTTATGCCCGCTCTTTTGTCCCGAGGACTTCCAAGTTGTGGAACTCCTTGTCGGCACATGTTTTTCCTTCTCCTCCGAACCTTCAAGTCCAGAATTAACAAGTTGCCTCTTTCCTCCTTGTCGACACCCACGGTACGATAGTATTTTGACTGTAAGCCTTTGTGGTGTGTTGTTGAAATATAAAAAAGTGATGTTAAAAATGGTAAATACTTAGTTATAAAATAATTTGTACATTTACATGTTATTATTAATGTTTCTTTATCTCATTTGTGACACAACAGTATTATATTCACTGATTTACGGCGTTTTCGGATTGACGTTGGACAACAAAACCAGGGCTTTTAAGTGGCTGAAGAGGCTTTCTGTGTACGTGGAATAAATAATTCCATGCCAGCTTGGATAATTTCGGTGCCGTTTTGTGAGATATCAGAGGGGTCAGGATGAGAGAAGCAGACAGGCGCCCATGGAAATGAGGAAAAGTAATTCCGCATTTCGTCCCAGTTTGCGGAGTTGTAGTGCCAAACGACACGTGGGTGTGACGACTGTGTGACCTCGGGTTGCATTGCGCAGGAAGCAGTGACCATGCTGTGGACTGAGCGACCAAGGGGGCGGTGACGGATATGTTATAGCATTCAGGTTTTGTAGTAAGAAGGAGATCCAAGGGATTTGAGCTGTGTGTTGGGATGCGAGGAAAGTAAGTAGGTTGCTGAACCATATTGGCTAAAGAATTGCTGATTGCAAAGGCCTCCGCTGTTCTCCCTTGTGGGTCGGTTTTTGAAGATCCTAGCCATTCCTTATTATGGACATTGAAGTCACCAAGAATAGTGACCTCGGAGGAAGGATATTCAGAAATCAGATAGTCGGTTTTTTCAGAAAGGTAGTCAAAGAGCTGGACAAAGTTGTTGTCAGAAGGTGACCGGTAAATGCAACAGATGAATTTGGTTGCAGCCCTGAGAGAGTTTTATCCATAGTATGTCTTTTCTTCCAGCTTCTAAATTGGGGAGTCTGGTGCAGGGTAGATTGCTACGGACGTATGCGCACACGCATCCATGCAATCTAAAGGAAGTAAGGAGCTCATACCCCGGGAAATTAAGGTGATTAGTGGCTGTTTTGGCACTGATTTGTGTTTCGGTGAGGAAGAGGAGTTGGGGCCTGTTAGCCTGGATGAAATGGTGGACGGAGTTCAGGTTAGAATTTAGACCACATATATTCGAAGAGGATATGTTAAATCTTGATGTTGGCGCCCCCGTACACCCCTCTCCCGGAGATCCGAATGGAGGGGTATGTTGCCTCCAGAATATTTTGTACAAGGAGGAGCCATCATCATTTTTGTTTATAAGGGAAACCGACTCATACACCAGAACCGGAAACGTCCGTTGGGACTTCACCGGCCTCCTTTAACTTACAGAGCTAAATTTTGGTACCTAATTGACCTATAATGATAAAAACCTGTGAACCAAATTTGGCTGCCCTGACTTTGTTATTACCGGAGATAATTTTTTTTTCAAATAAAAAACAGAGTTTTTCAGGAAAACCTGGGCTGATTTTCCTGGATAGCGAACTTATACAAGCCACTTGCAAAAGGAAGGTACTCGCCAAATTTAATCAAAATCGGCCATTTATTTTTTGAGTTATCGGTGTAATATATATATATATATATATATATATATATATATATATATATATATATATATATATATATATATATATATATATATATATATATATAAATTGTGGTAGAAAATGTTCGTAAAAATATTTCAAATATTATATCTCAATAAATTTCCCCTTACGCCAGAATGTACAATCTTGAACCATAGTAACACCTATGTAAACGCACGTGGGTACTAAATTAAAGAAAAATAACACAATGAGCATCGCGGATAACTACAAATTTGTCCAAAAAAATCTTATTTGTTGTTTGTTATTTGCAAAAACTGGATGGGTTGACTAAACAAAACCATCCAAGCAATTAATATGGAAAAATACCTGTCATATTTATAATTTGACAAGTACATTCCCTTTGTAAATAGTTTTTTCTGAAAAAATTTGTAATATTAATGAAATTTGCAACACCATTTTTTTAAAGACATTTGCAGTACTTACATATTGTATCTAAGACCAATTTTTAAATTTTTAGCTCCAAATAAAATGTAAATTTTTTCAAATAATCGCTAACAGAGACTCTAAAACCGATCTCCAAGGTCCATTTAAATTTAAAGAATTAGTTTTAATAGTATATATTACTAATAGTGTACAATTGAAGATTCACTACTATAACGCACTTGCTGCGCTCTGAACTCTTTTATTAAATTATAGTAACTGATCAGATTATTTAGCGAATTGTCGAAGAAAAATATTAAAATTTTTGGATTAACGTTGGTATAAAAAAGCTAAGAAATAACTAATTTGATAGGATTATCTACGTTTACATTTTCATAATATATAAGTGATTAATAAATTGTTTTCACAAATGTCAATTAAAACTTCAAAGTGACAGACTAAAATAAGCTTCTGATTTCTGACAGCTTGCGACAAAAAAATATGAGTATTTTTCTGCTTGTATTTCTTTTTACTTCTATGGGTTCAAATTTTCGTGAAAAGTTAATTAACCACTTTTTACATTTAATTTTTTTTTCAATCTTAGTTACGGATTATATAATCTAAATTTGATGTATTTTATCGGCAAATCTTTATGTAAAAATTATTAGTCAGTTTTCGTAGAATTTTTTTTTAGTGTTTGGTAGAGATCATTTGTTGTATTTTGGTCTTGTACGTTTCTCTCATCATCAGTGACACCCATTTTTTTTATGCCCATAACCTAGCTTACGCGCTGGCTACGTCCTTCACCAACGAAAACCAACAGTGAAGCAAGAGAAGTAGTCTCCAAGTCTATATCTAGTTAGATTTAGGTTTTCGCTATTTGAAATAAACAACGGTTCCCGTGGTAACCAATCTTATTATTTTTTGAAGAAAAAAAGAAAACCACTGTAAACGAGGTTTGAAGGTTCGGAGGAGAAGGAAAAACATGTTCCGGCAAAGAATTTCACAACTTGGAAGTCCTCGGGACAAAAGAGCGCGCATAACAAGATGTTGTATATCCGGTGACCTGGACAGTAAAAGGGTGCATTCGCTCTGTTCCGCTGGTAGATCTGTTGGGGCAGCTGGTGGAGGAACTATGGAAGAAAGCTCCCCTGGGCAGTGCCCGTGCAGATATCTATAAAAGAGAAAGACAGAGAGAGAGAGAGAGGTAACCAACGGCACGTCGGTGGGCAAGGGATGGCAGCCTTTGGGTGAGGGTAGGGTCACCGATGAGACGTATAGCTCTCTTTTGAATGGAGTCCAGGATAGCGAGTGTAGAAGCGGTAGCGGCACCCCAGATGTGGGAGCAGTATTCGAGGTTTGGCCATATTTGTGAACTATATAAGGTACAGAGATTAGCTGGTGAAAAGTATTTGCGAGCCTGAAAGAGGCAACCTAATTTCTTACCAGCCGATTCTGTAATTGATGTGACATGTTGGTGCCAATTGAGATTTCGATCAACAGAAATGCCAACAAGTGAAAAGGACTCATTACTTTGAATAGCTTAGTTGTTCATTGTGATGGGTCTGGGCTGGTGTATCTCTTATGAGAAAGAAAGAAAGACTGAGTTTTGGTGGGGTTGAATTGTACAAGATTTCTACTTCCCCAGTCTAATATTCTTTGGAGATCCACGGAGATAGAACACTCCATGAGTCTGCGATCCTCATCTAGTTGGGCTAAAGAGACAGGCTTAGAATATTGTATATTTGAGTGGAGGGTGCTGTCGTCCGCGTAACTGTGAACTGAGTTGGATGTGCTAGAGAGGAGGTCATTGATGTGGAGAAGAAACAAAGTAGGGGTTAAAGCTGAACCTTGAGGAATTACTGCATTAATTGGATACAGTTTAGAGAAATGGCCATCCACGACAACAGAAATTCTCCGGTTGGAGAGGAAATTTACTGTCCAGGTACAGAGTTTTAGTGGTAGGCCATAGGCCGGGAGTTTATTAAACAGCGCTGCGTGCCAGACCTGGTGGAATGCTTTGGATATATCTAGAGCGACAATCTGGGATTCACCGTGTAATTCCATAGACTTGTTCCAAGAATGGGTGACAAAGGAAATGAGGTCGGCAGTTTATCTGCGATGACGGAATCCATACTGCCTATCGTCTATCTATTTTAGTAGTTCGGTGTCAATATACTTTTCCATCACTTTAGAGACGACTGAAAGGGAGAAATAGGCTTGTAGTTCCTTGGAAGCGCTTTGGATCCTTTCTTGGGGACGGGTTGTACTCGAGCAGTTTTCCAGTTACTAGGGAATATGGCTCTATTGTAAGATGTCTGAAACAGATGAGTCAGGATAGGAGCAAGTTCTGGTGCGCATTTTTTGAGAACAAAGGCTGGATTCTCATCAAGGCCAGAGACTTTCCTGGTATTAAGAGAAGAGAGCATCTTTCGTACCTTTTTAGTTTTGAAAATGATATCCGTCATTTTATGCGCGACATTGGGGACTGTTGGTGGTTGAACATTTGGAGGTGGGTTGAAAGTAGAATTGCCGGCGAACAACGAGGCAAAAAGTTCAGCCTTGCCCAGGGCGGTAGAAATAATTTCATCCCCTGAGACAAGAGGTGGGAACGTGCTCTTGCAGAAATTATTTCCAATAGATTTAGCAAGAGTCCATTGGAGCTTGAGAGGACTTTGTTTTTAATGTGGTTATTAAACGAGTTTCTTGCGTCGTTAAATGCTTGACGGTTTTCTTGACTGGGATTGTGCAGAAGCGTTTTGTGAGCTTTGACCTTTTCAAGTCGGGCCTTGTCACAGTATTTAGAGAACTAGGGCTTTTGAGTGGCTGACGAGGTTTTCTGTGTATGTGGAATAAATAATTCCATGTCAACTTGGGTAATTTCGGTGACGTTTTGTGAGATATCAGAGGGGTCAGGATGAGAGAAGCAGACAGACGCCCATGGGAATGAGGAAAAGTAATCAGGCATTTCGTCCCAGTTTGCGGAGTTGTAGTGCCAAACGATACGTGGGTGTGATGACTGTGCGACCTCGGGTTGCATTGCGCAGGAAGCAGTGACCCTGCCGTGGTCTGACCGACCAAGGAGGGCGGTGACTGATACCTTGTAGCATTCAGGTTTTGTAGCAAGAAGGAGATTCCAGGGATTTGAGCCGTGTGTTGGGATGCAAAGAAAGTAAGTAGGTTACTGAATCATATTGGCTAAAGAATTTCTGACTGCAAAGGCCTTCGCTGCTCTCCCTTGTGGATCGGTTTTTGAAGATACTAGCTATTCCTTATTATGGACCTTGAAGTCACCAAGAATAGTGACCTCGGATGAAGGATATTCAGAAATCAGATGGTCGGTTTTTTTCAGAAAGGTTGTCAAAGAGCTGGACAAAGTTGTTGTCAGAAGGTGACAACAAGAAGGTTATTTCTTAGAATAATCATATCGTGTTTCATATCAATGTAAAGAGGAAAAAAGACATCTTTAATGAAGCCACAACCAACTATGGTTTCCATTTAAAAAAAACACAAGCTTATGTCATAACTCAAAAGTTACAGATCTTTTTAAAATTGGCATATTTTTGCTTTGTTTAGGACATATTTATCTACATCCTTTTCCCTCACACCTTTTTAGTAAACCCAATACTAATGCAGTTAAATGCATTTAAAGAAATCGGCAAATATCAGTTTTTTTTAAAATATCTAGTAATGCGTGTTATTTCTTATGGAAACACAAACAGTACTGAATTACACGCATAAAACTGCACTACTTTCCACATTTAACCGTCTCTCTAACTGCAGTAGTTTACGAGATCCCTGTACTAAACATCGAAAAAACTTACACTATATATATATATATATATATATATATATATATATATATATATATATATATATATATATATATATATATGTATATATATATATATATATATATATATATATATATATATATATATATATATATATATATATATATATATATATATATATATATTGAAACTGATCCCGAATATGTGTGCACGCGCTCACTCGAAGAAATATTTCCAAAATTCAAAAGTCCTCTCATTAATGAATTTTTTCTACGAAAATTCACTAAACGCTAAATGCCCATCTTAATATTATTTCCACGATTACATTTTTGTTCTAAGTGTTAACTTTAATAAAGAAAACCTGTTTGAAGACAATGTATATTCCTTCAACTTTATACAGAACGGTTTAATTGACGCACCCGGTATAAACTGTAAGAATAAAAGCACATGACGGGCACGTCGAGCCCTTTCAATTGACGATAATAAGAATAAGTGATGGGTGCTTAGGGCGTGTTTCTTGAGATTTGCTACAATAACAGGTATCCACTCTAATGGCTACTTCTCTGCTTAAGTACATTAATTTTGTATAGGTGTTTTTATGAGTGTAATGACTCACAAACCTCTCTGGATTTTTTATAGTACGTATATCTCAAGAAGGAAATAAAATTAATGTTGTGATGCACAATTTAAAAGAACGAATAGGCAGTTTGCTTGTTTTAGTGAATTTTCATTAAGAAACACATAAAGAGGTATCGACGGTGAGACTTTCGCAAAACTTCTTGAAATGAGCACGAAGTAGACCCCTGGAACCCATTTCCAAGGTCAGCTAAAAACCTCTTAAGGGTGGTGATAACAACCCTTATATTTTAGATAGGAAACATGGGTCGAGTGTTACATCATTTGAAAGCTCTTTCTTTTCTGATATCAGCACACAAATTTTTTTGTAAGTTTTATTACCTCGTTTAACAATTATTTACAGTTGAAGATGCAAAAACACATTTCAGTCATTCAAATAAGAGATGTGCTGATAGTCAATGTTTTGTTGGTTTGTAAAAAAAAATTGACTATCAGAACATTTCTTATTGGAATGAGAGAAATGCGGTTTATTATTTCAGTTTATCGGTCGGTTTGATACTTGATAGTACTACCGAAAATTAATTTCACAATGGTGTATTCTGTAGAAGAAAGAGTTGAAATAATTACTCTTCTTTTCAAAAACGATGACTGTGGCAACCGTACCGCAAATTTGCTTAATGAACGACATCCGAACAGACATGTTAACAGAAAATACATTTTGGAGTTAGTTGCAAAGTTTCGACAAAGTGGTTGAGTAGCCAACAAAAAACGGGACCCTGAACGTGAATTTCCGGTTAGAAATGAGACTACTGAGATTGAAGTTTTAAGACAAATTGCTGCAGACCGAACTTTGAGCACGAGAAAATTAGCCATTGTTTCAGACAAGAACAAGAACAAGAAGAGACAAAAGAACAATTCAGCGAATATTAAAGCATCATAAATTTCACCCGTATGAAACTCATCTTGTACAACAATTGAATGAAGATGATTTTGATCAGCGGCCGGAGTTTTGTAAAGTTATGACTGCACGAATAGCTGATATCGGAAACTGTCTGTTTAATATCTGTTTTTCAGACGAGTGTACGTTTTTATTAAACACTTAATCGTCATAATTGTCGTTATTGGGCAGATAATAATCCAAGAAATTTTCACAAAGTCCACACTCAAACTCCACAGAAATTGAATGTCTGGATTAGCATTTTTGGAGACCGTTTAATCGGACCAATTTTTCTTGATAACAATTAGAGTGGCGAAACGTATTTAGAGTTACTAGAAGATATCGTTTACCCTCTACTAATTGACATTGTTGAAAATGATGATCGCTATCAAGAAAACCAATTATTGTTTCAATAAGTTGGAGCTCCTCCGCATTTTTCACAACGTGTTAGAGAGTTTTTGAACAGAGAGTTTCTAGAGCAATGGATTGGGCGTAGAGGTGCTACTAAGTGGCCTCCTAGATCACCGGATTTAACTCCTTTAGACTTCTTTCTATGGCGCTATTTAAAGAGTAGCATTTTCTCAACAGAACCGGAGTCTCTGGAAGAATTACGACGACGCATTATTGAAGAATGCCGTCTAATATGTCCACAAATGCTCCAGAATGTCAGAGCTCGTTTTGAACAAAATTTGTACTTTTGTATGAAAGCTGGTGGTCAACAATTTGAACACTTACTTAAGTGAATAAACACTTTTGAACGTTTGGTTTTGTTTTTTAGGTTTTTTAACGAAAAATTGACTAATTAGTGCATTTATTATCACAATGAATGAAATACGTTCTTGCAATTCCAACTGTGAATAATTTTTAAAGGAGTTGACAAAATTTCCAAGAAAATTAGTTTGCTGAATTCAGAAAAGAAAGAGATTTCAAATGGTGTAACACTCGACCCATGTTCCCTATTTAAAATATAAGGGTTGTTATCACCACCCTTAAGGGGTTGATGTGACAAAGTTGAGTTTTATGTCTAAATATGTCCCGCTCAATATTAAAATTGATATGTTTCAGCGTTTTTAAAAAAAAAAATTCTCTTGACGCAAATCGGTCTGATTTGGTTTTAGTGAACCACCCTGTATATATATATATATATATATATATATATATATATATATATATATATATATATATATATATATATATATATATATATATATATATATATATATATATATATATATATATATATATATATATATATATTGGACTGAAGTTATCGAGAAAGCTGAGAGAGGAATAAATACTATGAAATTACTTCTGGATGATAACTTGCTCTCTTTAAATGTAAGTAAGACGAAATATATGACATTTTCTCCTACCAACGCGGCATTACCTGCAGACTTAGGAGATTTAAGTGTGGTGGGGAGTGTTAACCCCATTGAAAGAATACAAAGTATTAGGTATCTTGGTGTTGTTGTTGACCAGCACCTCAAGTGGCATGATCATATTGATTACATTAACAAAAGGATGAGAAACTTAATCAGCAAATTCTACTCACTGAGGAGTGTACTTACGATAAAAAATCAACTTGTGTTATATAGAGCATTGGTTGAGTCGATATTTTTGTATGGCATATTGTCCTGGGGTGTATGTTATGAGAGTGCTCTTTCCTCCCTGCAGATCACACAAAATTTCATACTGAGGGTCATATATAAGAAAGATGTCCAATACCCGACTAAATTGCTGTACAACTGTGACAACAAAATATTGGACCTGAGAAGCTTATTTGTGCTAAAAGCACTAAAATATATGCATGTACACAGTGCAAAACAGGCAAGAGTGACACATGGTTATACAACGAGGACTCGTGTAAATGATGTCTTGTCAGTTCCACTAAGAGTCAAAAATGCTTCTCAGCGATCCTTGTGGTACTACGGCCCAAAGTTTTATAACTTAATACCTGGAGAATTAAAGGGACTGATACATTACAAGTTCAAGAAAAGGGCTAAAGATTTCCTAATACAGAGAAAATATTCATTCCTGGCGATTGTTAATGGATGATTGGGCATGTGTGAGTGAGCAAGCGAGTAAGTGAATGGCTAAGTGCTTGTGTGTAAAGATCTGTATGTGGCTGTATATGAGTGTGAGAGTGTGCCTGGGGAGTGATGGTATGGTATACAAGGACATGGATGTGGGGTGGTATATGGACGCGAGTAAGAGTGAATGGTTCGTTGTTTGTTTTCTTGTTCTTTTTTCTTTTTGTTTCTGTGAGTGTATGGTTGAGGATGAGGTGTAGAGGGGAAACCTAACGGTGCTGTGATAAATGTGCTGTGGTAAATATTTTTGCGATAACTTCAGAAGATGCTTTGGCACAGAGGGGAAGTGGGGATGTAATGTTCCATGTCTGTATCATACGGCCACGCGATCGATGTGCTGTGTATTTTGCTTCGTGAAACTGCTTACTTTTGTATTGTACTTCTTGGAATTTCACCTGATGCTTATAGTCGTAGAAGTGTTGAGCTTTAAGAAATAAAGGTAGTCTGTTTTGTGTGATCTTAGTTTTGTTTAAGTATTGGTGTGGAGGCTGTGATTGTTTTCAAGTTGCTCATCGGCAATACAGAGGCATGGCTCTGAGCGTCATAAATTGTGTAACTTGTAAAAGTGTAAAAGGCATACACAAGTCAATAGACTTAGATGTCTTAGCTGATATGTAAATAGACTTGATATGTATAAGCTTGTGAATGTATGGTGTGAATAAATAAAAATATATATATATGCAACCGATAACTAAAAAAATACGTCACTGATTTCACTGATTTGCACCAAATTTGGGAATTACCTTTATTTTGTTAATGGCTAGGATAAGTTCGTTTATCAGATCTTGATGCCAAATTTTTCTTAACAAAAAATTAAAAAATATTTTTTTAAACGCAATATCTCCCAAATTGTTTAAGTGATTGAAACGAAAGTTTACAACTTAAAAAAACATAGACAGATGTGGCTGTGTACCGACTTTCAAGTCGTTTGATCAAAGAAAAATAAAGTTATTCTAAATTAGTATTAAAATAATCCTCGACATCACTTCAGATTCCGTAATGCAATATCTAAAATGTTCGACAAAGACAGATGGCGTTACCTGTAATGCTATGCTATTTAAATAAATCGCAGATAGAAACAAATGGAAGTTACATTATTGCAACATGTCAGCATGTAGAACATTGAAGAGAAGTACGACAGGGACGCCATCTCGGTGCGGAAGCAGGTAGTATGTTGTCACGGAAGCTCTAGTCAACACAAAATGTTATAGGTGGAGACGTGTACAACGTTTGATATTTTACAATTGACTTTTAATTAACCTAACATATTTAAAACATGGATATAAATATTGAAAATAAATATTGGACGATGGTTATAAATGAAAATTGTGAGGTAATGACTTAAAACAATAAGTGAGTGGTGAACGTGTCGCCACCTAGTTGCGGAACCAAGTAGTATGTTGTCACACCAGCTCCACATAACACAAAGTGTCAAAAAATAGAGACTGTATACTACCAAATTGGTTCCGCAACTAGGTGGCGACACGTTCACCACTTACTTAGTGCTGGAGGGCTGGCGGGAGGAGACGCCGGGCACACCACGGGACGCGCTCGTCTGGTTGAAGGACGTATCTGGCGGGGAGCGTGGTACGGGGGCAGGTGTTTATTGGGAAGGACCGAGGGTAAGTCATAGTATTTCCCTCGGAGTCCATGCCACGACCGAAATGTGCGCCATACTGTACTGTGTGCGGGAGAACAAGAAGAGGGACTACACCAACAAGCAGATCCTCATAGCCACAGACAGCCAGGCAGCCCTTAAGTCCCTAAGTGGCACACGGGTAAATTCCTGGCTGGTGAGTGAGTGCCGAGCCGAGACGAGTGACCTGGCTGGGCCGAATGACGTCACCCTCATCTGGGTGCCGGGTCACTCGGGGGTCAAAGGAAATGAAGAAACTGGCAGAGGATCAGCAGAACCATTTATGTGACCAGAACTGGCTCTGGGCGTGATAAATAGCACTGCCAGGGGAGCCATTAAGTCCTGGGTCAGAAACCAACACAAGGTGTACTGGGCAGACTGTCCACGGCTCAGACATGGGAAGTCAACAATTCACGAACCCAGTTCAAAGAGAGCTTTGGAGCTGCAAAATCTTAGCAGAGGACAGCTCCGAAACATAACAGGTCTCTTGACGGTGCACATGGCCGTCAAGAAACACCTGCATAAAATAGGGCGGTTAGAGGGAGACCTCGCATGCAGACTATGCGGCGAGGGGGAGGAATCAGCCCAGCACATCTTGTGCGAGTGTTAAGCTCTAGACCGCAAAGGACAACTGATCTACGGTCAGTCTAGACCGGAGACAGAGCATTATAAAACTTCACCCTACTAATTGCTGTGCAGATTAGTTAAGGGCACAGTAATTTTGGAATGGGTGGATTACAAAGACAAATGGCATGCAGGATAAGCTAAAGGCTGCGGTGCTATCGAGGCGGCGACGCCGCGGACGAGCCCTGAGGGAGAAAAAAAAAAAGAAAAAAAAGGGCAACCACATATGCTACACTGGTGTATATCGTTATAGGTAAAATACGTACCAAAATTTAGCTCTGTAGCTTAAAAGACGAAAGTTATAGACATTTTAAGAAAAATAAATTGGGGTTTTTCTCAAAACGTCAAAGTCGCGATTTAAAACGTCAAAATTGGCAACATTTAGGCAAAGGCTTGAAACTAATACATGCTATGGAAAGAAAATGTCTCAAGAAGAATGTTTTACAGAGCCTGAAGTCTTAGCTTCAACCGTCATTGTTCTTCATTTTACTAAAATGTTTCCAGAAAATTCATTTCAAATAGATCCTTTCTCTGGTGCTTTGGTAGTAGTCTTAGCTATAGAGTTTATCGTTTAATGGTATATAATTTTTCGTCAAATTTTCGTAAAAAATCAATAAAGCTCAATATATCTGTTATTATACAAGATACGAAAAAAAATTGGATACATTAATTATAGGGTGTCTTGAGCTACATCTTAAAAAATTATTTCTACAATCACAGCGTGGCCCATAAGTCGTTGCTGATACAAATTTTCTTCTTTTTTAGTCGAACACGCCTTATGTTATTGCATTTTTGCATTTTCCATCGAAATATAATGCATGTTTGTAAGAAAAGAAATTCGGGACGCAGCAAGTGCGTAATGGTAGCGAATTTTCTTTAAATGCTTGAAATTTGAGTAGCTCAATTTGCTATTAACCTATAAGGATGTAGAAGAAACCAAGTTTTTCGGGAACACTTTAAGTTTACTTTCGGAAATTTTTGTACATTTTCAAACAATAAAGTTATTTTGATGAAACATGGCACATTGTTTTTACTATATAGGTTATACTGGTAACCAAATTTTATCCCTGCCTTCTTAAAAAAAACACATATTTGCTATTAAAAACATTATTATGAAAATTCACTACTATAACGCACTTGCTGCGTCCAGACATTTTTTTACATTCTTTTCACTTTTCCCTTCAACAATATAGTACAATCATATTCTTCGTTTTCAAAATAAAATATTCTGGTACCTATTATCGCTTTACGCTTACGGAAAATATATTTAGAAGTGCTATATTTTGAAATATACCTACTTATTCTAATTGTAAATTTTACGATTTTCAAGCCCCAAGTTCTTCACCTCATTGCTCGTCGATTATCGCATACAAAATATTTGACAAGGTCGAGGAGGAGAAATAATGCCAGTGTAATGAGAGGGCCAACCATGAGCTTTGAGCTTTTTCTAGTGGGGGTTCCCGTTGTGTCTGCGGCCTGATAGACTACAGGGGGCGACAGACATAGCGACGCAACCACCGGCTCGACCAGGTAACAGTCACTGTTCTCAGCCCAGGTAAATGCCACGGCCTGCTAGACGCGCCGCACTGCATAACACTTGCCCTTCCTTACTTTGCCCCTATCAATCGAGTTGGCAGCGACTCGCCGTTTGTATTCTCGTTCGATGCCGCGAAAATAAAACTGCTTTTTTTATGACCATCTATGTGTGCTGTGCATTGATTTTGACAGTGATTTTACAGGATATTAGACAGTGCATTTTTTGAAGTTATGTTTTGTGAATTAACTGGTTTAAGTTTCTGTTGGAATTTTCGAGTGATCAAGGTAAGAATATTGATAGAATCAGCTGATTTTAGTCGTTTTATCTCCCGAAATTTACCGGCAAAATGTTAATGGCAGATGTTTGAATCACTTGTCACCTGTGGAATGTCGAAGCGTTTAGGTACGTCTAAAGTTATTACATCAACTGCTTGTTGCGTGTTTGCCTCAAATTATGTAATAACCAGCTTTTACCAGCGGCTTTGTAAGTGATGTTTTTATAATTCAGACATTAGTCCAAAGTAATACTTGAGAAAATGTCAATCTATAGTGACGTTTCTTGATAGGTAAAAGTATGAGTAGCTTTTTTCGTTCTTATTAAACTACCTAGATCCATTCCATTACAAATTTGACAAATGATTTAAAAATTAGCCTTTTTGTGATTTATATACAAGGTGAATTACTATTATCTCACTACCCGTCTCATGTTTTGGTATTCGTTTTAAGTAAATTTGGCACACTAAATATTTCCATTGCCACAAGGCCATAAGAGTCAAAGCACCACCTACTGAAATAAGTCACAAATACGGGGCGTAGTTTTTGCTTTACTGATTTTTTTCTCAAGATGTGAACGTATATTTTTCACATCAATATCTAAATTGCATTTATTTGTTTTTTATGATGGCGTTTGTAAGAGAAAAACTTGATGCAAGTTATGCAACTTATTCTCTGAAAAATGCAAAGGCAGGTTTGTTTTCAATAAATTTTGGTGATCTTATTTATACGAATTGAAACTTGATTTTTGGCAGACTAGCAGAAAAAACAATTTTTGCATTTTTTCATACTGAGTGTCCATTATTGGCCATATAATTTTGCAAAATTTAAAGAGCTATAACTCTGAGTTTTTCAAATAAAATCCATCCTACATACCTACAAGGTAAAACAGTCAAATACAATAAATTGAGAATCTCAGTTATTGTGCATATTCATAAAACATCCCAAAACACGTCAATATTAGTTAAAAAATGACAGGTAAATTAGCCCCTGAACGCTTTTAAAAAAAATTGTTTTCAGAATCATTACTAGAAGACCCCCTGTATGCGCAAACCACAAGAAAAATTTCTTGTTCACACCCCCCAAGGAAGTTACGTTATTAGGAGTGAATAAGGGTGCTGGGCAGGGTGGCAGGTAAAAAGGAAATATGAGCAGAAACTGTGAAGAAAACTGCTTGAAAGCTGTCTATTTAAAGCCATATCCCCATTCAACCGTGCTTTCCGCGTACAGCACTACTATTCGCCCCAGGTTCCGTAACTTCCTTGGGGGGTATGAACAACGAGCTTTTCTTGTGGTTTATGCAACGAAGGTGGTTGTATGCATACGACGAGGCAGGACCCCCCCCCCCCGTTCTACTTGCGAAAGGGGAGTGGGGGGGAACTGCGAGGGGGTGGGGGTGGTCGGTGGTGTTGCGGGGCGGTGGATGCTTCGTCGTGGGGATTTTCTTTCCTCTCTCGCGTGCATACAACCACCCTCGTTGCATAAACCACAAGAAAAATGTCTTGTTCATACCCGCCAAGGAAGTTACGGCACCTGGCGGAATGGGGTGCTGTGCGGTGTAAGCAGGGTTTAAGGGGGATATGGCTTCAAGATGTGAGAAAGACAGCTTTCAAGCCCGTTTTCTGCGTATTTCCTGCTCATATTTCCTTTTTACTACCTCCCCCGCCCAGAACCCCTATTCGCTCCTAGTCCGTAACTTTCTTGGAGGGTGTGAACAAGAAATTTTTCTTGTGGTTTGTGCATCCAGGGGGGCCCTAGGCAGGTTTCTAAAAACAGTGTTGTGAGTTCGGGAGCTAATCTGCAAATTTACCAAATGACATCCTGCAACGTGAAAACTACCCCCTATATATTCAACCCCTTTCGAGTGACAGTTAAAACCCCCAGATTTTTAAATAGGAACCAGGGGCTTGTAATATTTCATTTGAAAGATGCCTTTATTATCTATTCAAAATCGCTATGGTTTCAAAATTTGTTGCCAAAAGTACCAATAACAAAAAATAAATTCATCTGATTTATGAACTTAGCAAGAACACACTAAAATAGTGCTGCAAATTGGTTAATAACTTTGACATAGCTGTGATAATTTAGTCTCAGAAAAACATTCTCATGGAATAAATTTAGGGCCCATGACTTGACCACAAAGAAAATACTTGTATTCCTGTACCCATAAGCTTTTGAAACGCTATGTTATTCGCGTTTTATTGAAAAAATGTCAATTTTCACCAAATCACCCCTTACTTATCCCCTATCCCCTGAAGCGATCTCACCCAAAAACAATTCGAAGCATTGCTTTGTCGGGTGCTAACTGGATACTAAATTTGAAGATGATATCTCAATTAGTTCGAAAGTTATTGCGCCTATTTACAGACAGACGTACATACAGACACACAGACCTACCGACCGACAGAACTACAGACAAATTTTCTATATTTTTGAGCCTATATCTATTTTTCCATGGCTCCTTGATTAAAAAATAATGGTTTTAACATAGTCATGACACTCTGGATTGAAATTTAAAATATTTTTTTTTATGCAAAAATGTCAAAGGTTGACATATGAGGTGTCATTGTATTCAGAATGTCATTTTCTAACAAACAAAGCCAAAATGATACCGGAGGCCAATTTAAAAAACAAAAGTTGCAGCTATTTTTGGTGAAACCAGAAGTCACAGAAAACAGCTGAATACTTCAATCAATCTTGATTTATATTATATACTAACATGCCAAATTTCTGGGGTGAGCCACTTTTGAAAAACACCCTGTCTATATATATATATATATATATATATATATATATATATATATATATATATATATATATATATATATATATATATATGCAGTTCAAGACTGGTAAAAATCTACAGCAGATGAAACAAAGTTTGTATTGCTTGTGGATGCAGCTATTAGGTGGAAAAAGTTCACGGTTTAATGTTAACCTTGTAAGACTAGATGCATTCTCACCACAATTATAACCGTAGACCGGTTTCGCTCTCATTAGAGCTCTTCAGTACGGCATACTAATTGTAGCAAAAATGCACCAGAAGTCATACGGCTATCGTATAGCCAGTCTTAAAATACTAGTGTTTTAAGTCCGGTCTATGGTTCTAATTGTTGCGAGAATGCATCTAGTCTTACATAGTTTGTCCCTATATTGGGGTAGAAATGGGCCAGGGCTAACAATTTTTTAAATTGTTAGTTAGTTGTATACTGTCTCTATTTTTAACACTCTGTGTTATTTGGAGCGGGCGTGACAACATAGTACTTGGTTCCGAACTAGGTGGCGACACGTTCACCACTCACTTAGTGTGTTAACCTTGTGTTGTGCAAATACTGAAATTCTAGGTAATAAAATCGATCCACGCACAAAAAAAGTCTTCACGCAGCAAGTGCGTTATGGAAGTGAATTTGCATAAAAATGTTTTTCATAGCAAATATGTCACTCTAATGCAAGCAGGCATCAATCTGGTTACATGTATAGCCTATATAGTAAAAACAGTGTACCATATTTTATCAAAAGGACTTATTGTTTGAAAATGTACAACATTTTCCGAAAATAAACTTTAAATGTTTCCGAGAAAACTGGTTTCCCAGCCAGCAAACCTGAGGTTAATAGCAAATTAAGTTATTGAAATTTGAAGCATTTAATGAAAAATCGCTACCACAACGCATTTATTGCGTGCTGATTTTCTTCTTACAAACATGCATCATATTTCGATAAAACATGCAAAAGTGCAATAATATATGGGTGTTTTTACGCCCTTTCGGAAGGGCGGAACGTGCAGACATTCAACTTGCTCAAATACAATGCCACCACCACCGATGATGTGAATTATAAAGTATGTACTGAAAAAGTAAAAGGGAAACTCTGGGAATCGAACCCGATACCCCTCGGCTCAAAGGTACAAGTCCTTACCACTTAACCTTAGAGGCTCTCACTCTTAGGGTCACAACGCGATTAATAATCTTTTCCCCATTATCATACATCTTCTGATAGGACACTGATAAATATAATGAATAGCTTTCTTAATAATTTTTTTTCTATTTTCCTCAAGAATGGGGGGATCCACAGAGATCACCCCTTCCACAAAAACCAACACGCTTACCAGCGCGGGAAATCGACTAGAACGGCGCTCGACGCTCTGACGTGAAAGGTGGAAAGGTCCCTACACTACGGGGAGAGTACTAGATCCCTTATAAGTTGGGTGACGAGCATGCTGGAAGCCAGCAGTGTTTCACTGAATTTAAGAGGCCGTGGGCTGGACGTTGGAGTGACCGGCGGCTGTCCCCAGGGCAGCTGCCTTTCGCTTCATCTATGGTGTCTGGTCATGGACTGCCTCGCGGAAGGGCTCTCTGAGAATGGCTTGTTTGCCAAGAAATAGGCTGATGATGGGCTGGGCTTAGTCACCAGTAAATTCCTCAGCGTTGTCTGCGCATGCATGCCAAAGGCCTGCAGTAAGATGAACCCAGGGAAGACGAAAATCATCCTGTTCACCAGAAGAGGAATCTGTAGCCCTTACTGGATAATTTCCGGAGATACGAAAATTTTACGAAAGAAAACACAACATTTCCCGGGAAAATCTGGGCCGATTTTTCTGGCTAAAGAACTTGCCCGAGCCACTTGCAAAAGGAAGGTACCAAATTTGATCCAAATTGGCCTATTATTTTTTGGGTTATCAGTGTGAGACTTTCATATATATATATATATATATATATATATATATATATATATATATATATATATATATATATATATATATATATATATATATATATAAATTGAAACTGACCCCCCGATACGGGTTCTAGAGGGCCTACTTCGCGCTCATTTGAACAAATGTTTTCAAAATTCAAAAGTCGCGATCTGCTCATTACTGAATCTTTTTAAAGAAAATTTACTAACGGTCTGAATTGGTTTTTTAAAAATATTTCTACAACACACCACGAGGGCTTCCAGCCTGAAATACTATCGTACCGTGGGTGTCGACAAGGAGGAAAGAGGCAACTTGGTTCTTCTGGACTTGAAGTTTTGGAGGTTCGGAGGAGAAGGAAAAACATGTGCCAGCAAGAAATTCCACAACTTGGAAGTCCTCGGGACAAAAGAGCGGGCATAACAAGATGTTCTATGTCTAGTGACCTGGACAGTAAAAGGGTGCATTCGCTCTGTTACCCTAGTAGATCTGTTGGGGGCAACAGGTGGAGGAACTAAGAAAGAAAGCTCCTCTGAGCAGTGCCCGTGCAGATATCTATAAAGGAGAGAGAGAGAGAGAGAGAGGTCACCAACGGCACGTCCTTGGGCAAGGGATGGCAGCCTTTGGTTGAGGGTAGGGTCACCGCTGAGACGTATAGCTCTCTTCTGAATGGAGTCCAGGATAGCGAGTGTAGAAGCGGCAGCAGCACCCCAGATGTAGGAGCAGTATTCGGGTTTGGCCTTATTTGTGAAGTATATAAGGTATAGAGATTAGCTGGTGCAAAGTATTTGCGAGCCCGGAAGAGAAAACCTAATTTATTAGCAGCCACTTCTGCAATTGATGTGACATGTTGGTGACAATTGAGATTTCGATCAACAGAAATGCCAACAAGTGAAAAGGATTAATCGTTTTGAATAACTTGGTTGTTCATTGTGATGGGTCTAGGGCTGGTGTATCTCTTATGAGTTAGAAAGCAAGACTGAGATTTACTGGAGTTGAATTGTACAAGATTTCTACTTCCCCAGTTTAATATTTTTTGGAGATCCACAGAGACAGAACCCTCCATGAGTCTGCGATCCTCATCTAATTTGGTTGAAGAGACAGGCTTAGAATATTGTATATTTGAGTGGATGGTGCTGTCGTCCGCGTAACTGTAAACTGGGTTGGATGTGCTAGAGAGGAGGTCATTGATGTGGACAAGTAACAAAGTAGGGTCTAAAGCTGAACCTTGAGGGAATCCTGCATTAATTGGATACAGTTTAGAGGAAAGGCCATCCACAACAACAGAAATGCTCCGGCTGGAGAGGAAATTTTCTGTCCACGTACAGAGTTTTGGTGGTAGGCCATAGGCCGGAAGTTTATTAAGCAGCGCTGCGTGCCGGACCTGTTCGAATGCTTTGGATATGTCTAGAGCGACAATCTGGGATTCACCGTGTAGTTCCATAGACTTGCTCCAAGAATGGGTGACAAAGGAAAGGAGGTCGGTAGTTGATCTGCGCTGACGGAATCCATACTGCCTGTCGTGGATTAGACTGTGCTTTTCAAGAAATTTTAGTCATTCGGTGTTTATATACTTTTCCGTCACTTTAGAGACGACTGAAAGGAGATAAATAGGCCTCTTGATGTAAGCGGTGACACCTCCTCGGGCGTGAAAAAAATCCTTTACTATCACGTAAAGGAAAAGTCCACTACCACTTGCTGGTTAATTAAATGAAACGGAGATAAAGATGGTGTGGGTGCTGTTTTGTGCGCACCCGACTGCCCTTCATTTTCACCTCTCCACCTATAAGTAACTATTGTGCGAATGGTATACTGGCGCAGCCAAACCTTCTTTTGATTAAAAAAATACCTATAAGTGCTTAGCATGCTTCACTTAATTCATTGTCGGTGTGCTAATGTCTGTAACATATATCTAATTTATTAATTAAACTACCAAGTTGTGTAGAAATTCTTGTTAATTCGTCACGGACCCTTAGGCGAATATATATTTTAGTTAGTGCTTATTTATATGGGTCAACATTGTTTTCAAACTTTCCCACGTTTCTAAATATTAATATTTAATTATCTTTAGAAATTTTAGGTCCGTAAAAGGCTATATGTATTTTAGCGAGCATGTTTCCATATTAATTATTGTGTACGTAGCAGTCTAATGAAAGAGGCGTTGGGTATGATTTGAAGAACGACAAAAAAGAATTAAAATCTTAAAATCTCCCTTTCGGTTTCGTTCTCCTACCTAAGAATCAATATAAATACATGCTGCTGTAGTAGAAATTAGTTTAATATTTTATTCTCCGATGAACCTAACGTTGTTACCGCAACGATAGTTAGGTCTTTAAAAAGTATTGTGGTGATTTGGGTTCCTCCAAGTGTACTTATCAGTGCTCATCACAGATCCCAATCTTCACTTAGGTTTAGAGAATAAATATCAAAATTTGCTATTGTCAGTGTCTTTACTTTCTAATAGTCACACTAGTCTACAGATAAAACATTTCGGGACGCAGCAAGTGCGTTATAGTGGCGAACTTTCATGAGATTGTACATTATTATTATACGGCATATTATTAAAGTTAATACTTTAAACTTACACAGACCTTGAAGATCGATTTCAGAGGTTCTTGTACGCGCACACTTGAAGAACTCTTTCGAAAGTGTTATCAACGATATCTCTCTATTATCAAAAAAATCTTGCGTTTTAACTCCTTTTCAGAAAAATTCCCAAAACTCAATATTCTATGAAGGTAAAGAACCAAATTTTGCTATATTTGTAGATAGTGTGAGTCTCTTTAAAAGAAACTTGTATTACAAATTCCTTTAAAGTTATATAGAATATTTCCAGAAGGAAACTTAATTCATATTTAGAAAAGTAAAGTACCTGCCAAATTATAAACGTAGCAGTTATTTTTCCTTATTAATCGCCAGTGTGATTTCGTTTTAGTCAACCTAATCAAACCGGTTTTTTCAATAACAATTACAACAATAACAAAATTATAATTTCAGATTCAAAGGTGACAAACTTATTTAGGCGTTTTAAACAAAAGTGAGATCTCGTTCAAAACGTATGAAATCTATCCACTATTGTCTCTCCAAATGTGCAAATAAAACATTAAGTAACATACATTCATCCAGCTGGATTCGATCACGTAACCTTCTGGGTGGGATGTGATCGCGATACCCGCTGTGCTATTTAACCACAAGTCAACAAAGGTTTTATTTGCGTCATACTTTGGTCATCGGTGACCCTACCCTCACCCAAACGCTGCCATCCCTCGCCCACCGACGTTCCGTTCGTGAACTCTCTCTTTTTTATAGATATCTGCAGAGGAGTTTTCTTCCATAGTTCCTCCATCTGCTGCCCCCAACAGATCTACCAGGGGAACAGAGCGAATGCACCCTTTTACTGTCCAGGTCACCAGACATAGAACATCTTGTTATGCCCGCTCTTTTGTCCCGAGGACATCGAAGTTGTGGAATTCCTTGCCGGCGCATCTTTTCCCTGCTCCTCTAAACCTCCAAACCTTCAGGTCCAGAATTAACAAGTTGCCTCTTTCCTCCTTGTCGACACCCACGGTATGATAGTATTTAGGCTTTAAGCCCTCGTGGTGTGTTGTCGAAATATATAAAAAAAACCTGTATTACTAGATGTGCCACTTACTATACGTTAAAATTGTGGTTCCTCCATGATGGTGCTCCCGTGCATCATACAGGCACCATTAAAGATTATCTTAATAAAAAATTTCCAGAGAGGTGGATTGGAAGAAGAGGACCAATTGCATGGCCAGGGCGGTCACCAGATCTCACGAAAATAAATTTCTTATTGTGGGGCCGTGTCAAAAATTTGGTATACACATCGCAGCCGTCTACCAAGCAATAAATAAAAGGCAAGATCGTAGAAACCTTTCGAAGCATCGATGTTAATATGTTGAGAAGAGTAACTCAATCATTTCAAGATCTATTGTTCATAAAAATTAATTAAAAATAATAGCCAATCCTGATAAAAATTGTTAAGAGTCTGTTTATATGATATGTAATACGTTCGTTAATAGTATAATTAGTCTACCTAGCTACAAACGACAAATGTAATCGCCTTCCTCAATTTAATGAAATTTCACCTCTTTTTTAAGATTATATCAGAGTCTTACCACAAATAATTGTTCTCCCTCGAATTAAAATAATAACCCATGAGTTATTTTAAAGGTCGCAGGCCCGTCACAGTTCAGTGCACCCTTCCACTACTTGTGACTTTCCCATGCGTGTTTTATTTAGACTCAGGTATGATTTAGGAACCCTCGAGCCCCAATATTAACGGCCCGTACGAGAATATCACTCACATGCATATCTACAAGATCTAGTTCTCATTGCGCACTGATTGCAACGTCATCAGGATATTTATGGAAAACATGTGAAGAGTCTCCCCTTGATCTAAGTAGACCCACACCCTTGCTTATACTAATTTTAACGATCGTAATAAGTGTATCCAGTTTTTAAATGATAATAAAAGACTTTTTCATTAGGGGATGATTCACACACACACACTTGAATTTATGTGTTTGTACTATTCTGAAGGGTTGACTTAGTTCTAATGGGTAATGGTCACTTTTCTCATTATATTCCTAGTCAAATTCAAATTAAGCTTGTAAATTTTGTTATTTGTTAACTTAGATTCAGTAGAGACTGCTTTATAATTTAAATTAAATTAATATCATGACCGTCTAAGGGCTATGTCGCCATGTCGTCGCAATCTGTCTCCAAATCTCGTTTCATTAACTCTACAATGTTTAATTTTCTGTGCAAGTTGGGAAAAATATTTCATTGTCAAAATGTGCTCTAGAAACCTAGAAAGCTCTGAACGCAGCAAGTGCGTTGTGGTAGTGAATTTTCATTAAAATGTTTTTAATTACAAATATATCGCTCTAATGTGAGCAGACATCAATTTGGTTACCGGTATAACCTATATAGTAGGAACAATGTACCATATTTTATCAAAATAATTATTTGAAAATGTGCAAAAATTTTCCGAAAATAAACTTTAAATGTTTCTGAGAAAACTGGTCTCCTAGCCAATGAACCTTAGGTTAATAGCAAATTGAGTTATTGAAATTTGAAACATTTAATGAAAATTCGCAACCAAAACGCCATTGCTGCGTTCATACAAAAAATTTCCGAAAATAAAGTTAAATGTTGATTTCCTAACCAACAAAACTTACGTCAATAGCTAATTGAGTTATTGAAATTTGGAGGAATTAATTAAAATTTGCTACCAAAACGCACTTAATGCGTCCAGATTTTTTCTTACAAACATGCATCATATTTCGATAAAAAATGCTAAAATGCAGTAACGAATTTGTTCTACGAAAATTAGCTAAAAATGATAGACCGTTAAACCATAAACTTCACTAAACCTACAGCGAAAGCATCAACTTAACTAAATCGACAGCCAAACCATCAGAGAAAGGGTCTATTTGAAATGAATTTTCTGTAAATATTTTAGTAAAATGAAGGGCAATGACAGTTGAATCTAAAACTTAAGGGTTCGCAGAACACTCTTCTTGCAACATTTTCTTTTCACAATCCGTATTTATTTCACGTTCTTTGCCTAAACATTGCCAATTTTGACATTTTAAATTGCGAGTTTGCCGTTTTGAGGATAACTCCAAAATTTGTTGCTTTAGCTGCCCGTAACTTTTTTGTCCTTAAACCTAGAGACCTAAATTTTGGTACATTGTTCACTCTTTATAATACAAAAACACGTACCAAATTTGGTTGCCCTCACTTTGTTATTTCCGGAAATATGATTTGTTCAGAAAGAAAACACCAAATTTTCCGGGAAAACCTGCTCCGATTTTCCTGGATAACGAACTTGTCCAAGCCACTTTGAAAAGGAAAGTACTCACCAAATTTGATCAAGATCGGTCTATTATTTTTTAAGTTATCGGTATGATATATATAAACACGGATCTCCCCATTAGTGATTTTTTAAAGAAAATTCACTAAAAAAGAAAATTTAAATCACCAACGACTTATGGGCCACCTGTAATTGTATAAATATTTTTTAAGATGTAGCTCAAGACACCCTATAATTAATGTATACATTTTTTTTTCGTATCTTGCATAATGACGGTTATATTGAGCTTTAAAGATTTTTTACGAAAATTCGACAAAAATGATATACCATTAACCGATAAACTCTATAGCCAACACTACTGCCAAATCATCTGAGAAAGGGTCCATTTGAAATGAATTTTCTGGGAATATTTTAGTAAAATGAAAGACAATGACGATTGAAACTAAGACTTCAGGCTTTGTAAAACATTCTTCTTAAGACATTTTCCTTCCATTGCTTCATTGCCTAAATATTACCAATTTTGACATTTAAAATCGCGACTTTTGACGTTTTGAGGAAAACCCTTTTTTTTAAATACCTGTAACTTTTTTGTCCTTTAACTTACAGAGCTAAATTTTGGTAGGTACCTATAATGATGTAAACCCGCGTATTAAAGTTGGTTGCCCTTACTTTGTTAATTCCGGAGATATATATTTTTTTCGATTTTTCTCGAAAAAAAAAACACAAAAATTTCCGAGAAAACCTCGGCGTATTTTCCTGGCTAACGAACTTATCCAAACCACTTGCGAAAGGAAGGTACTCACCAACTTTTATTAAAATCGGTCCATTATTTTTTTAGTTATAGGTGTGACACACACACACATATATATATATATATATATATATATATATATATATATATATATATATATATATATATATATATATATATATACATATAAAGTCTGAAACCGACCTCGGATTTGGGTTGGAGGGGTCCTAAATAGCGCTCATTTGAAGAAATTTTTAAAAAATTCAAAAGTCGGGATCTCCCCAGTAGTGAATTTTTTTAAAGAAAATTCACTAAAGTGGTAAAAAAATCTAGAGCACATATTTTTTCTTTGTTGAATAAAAAACAGTTGTATTAGGTTCAAGACAAAACACATTTATTACATACTGCATTGCCATATTAAGCAGGGCAGTTATTAATTGGTATGAAATTGTATAAAACAATTATTGTTTTTATTTAGACACAAATACACTCCACATTTGTTGCATTTTATTTGAGAACAATATTTGCATGTGGGGAATTTACAACGTTGCACAATGCAGGTATAAATAGGCCAATGTGACTCGCTATCCATCCTTACGTCCTTTGGTGGAATGTAGGAAGTTGTCGCCGAACGCTTTTTATTTTGGGCAATTTTCGTTTCTACATCAGAAAGTCTCGCCCTTTTTGAGGTCCGTTCTGTATTGACTCTACAAAGAGAGTCGGGAATTTCTGCCCTGAATTCTGTCAACTTTATGATCTTATTCTCATTTCTTTGAACTGCAGCCACGCATCACTAAAGCCATAAGTAACAAATGGTAGAAAAACCTCACATACCATTTTTAATCCTTATAACAATTTTATATCGACCAATAAGGCTATCTAAGAGATCCAAGCCTCCCATATGTTTATTGTATTCCAGTACAAGATTTGGCCACTGGACCTCAATTGGCTTCTTTTGCTTCTTATCGAAACGGTTTACCTTCCCCTTCGGTAGCTGTCCTGTAAAGCTCGATAGCAAGAAAACATTTTTGTTATCTTTCCAAGCAGCTGAGGTTACGTCGACGCCATCAAAATTGCAATCATACTTCATTTTTCATTTTGTCATCAGAAGGCAACTTACAATTAGGGATTCGATTCTTACTTACAGTACCTAATGCAAGTATACCTCTAGCTGCCAAAGATGAGATGAATGGTAGCGATGCGTAATAGTTGTCGAAATAAACTACATAATTTAGATTATTTGTAACAACCCTGCATAAATGCACGACAGTATTTGAAGCTGCGCCCAAATCTGGTTCATTAGGTAACCTAAATTTCGGCTCATTTTCTGAACCGGTATATACCTCAAAATTGTAGGAAAACCCACTAGCTCCACAAAGGACGAACAGTTTATACCCCCACCTGTGGGGTTTTGCAGGCATATATTGTTTTAAGTGGTGCCTAGACTTTGTTGCACATAACTGCTCGTCCACTGACAATTTCTGTTCAAATGGGACGCTTTGAAATTTTGACCAAAGGGCGTTTATAACGGATCTCAATTTATGGAGCCTATCGTGGTTTTCATTTTTTCTGGGCAACATATGCGTGTTATCATTGAAATGAATTGCTCTTCGAATGCTCTCAAAACGATTTTGGCTCATCACCTCTTTTATTTTTGAAAATCATGATTTAGTGAAAAGATCTTGTGTTAAGCATATGTACGATGGACATATATGCAAATGCCGAAATACTTCTGCAAGCCTCGAATGTTGATTACTGTTGTATTTGGGTCTTTTTGCACCACATAGAAATTGGATGCGTCAACAATTTTTTGCAATAATTCATCGTCAAAAAATACTGGGATAGTGCAAATGATGTTCTTAAGTCCATAAATATACCACCAAGCCCTTCACTTCCTTTGAAAATTTTAGCGACCTCATCCAAAACTAAATTTTGTTTTTCCATATACCGTTCGAAAGTTTTTTAAAAAATTGTTCTCACCTCTCTCAACCTTTCTGTTTTCCATATTATCATTACTCTCCGTTTCAACGTTTACCACCTCAATATTAGTTGCAGTCTTATTATTAGTTTCAACTCCATCGTTCATCTCTGCTTATTCACTATATAACATATATCCATCTTCAAATTCAATAGGGAGATTTTCCAATTCAAATTCCTCCAAGGCCTTTTCTATAAGCGTTTCTTAATATTTTTCGACAACAGCAACGTCAAAGTCGTCTTCACTTTCCGATAAATGAGCAGCATATTCTTCCAACTCGGCCTTGTAGGATACTTCTTGCTCCAAGCCATTACTAACAGCAAGCCTTATATCTCAAATTTGATACGTCCAAATAAATGTAGCATTTTACAATTAAATAGTATAAACATAAAGATAAAAGAAAGTTCCTTTGTGTCTTTCCTTGTGTTAATCTATTTTGACCGCAGCCTCACCAGTATGTTACAAAGTCACCATGACAGGCTCCATTGGTGTGAAAAGTGTCCCAGTGTTTCTCCTGCAGCAACCTGTAGCGTAGATGTGTGCATGCATATGTATGTGTGTGTGGATGTGCACATGAACAAATAATATGCATTTGCTGTCCTGCATATAGTGTTAAGTACTGGATGTATAAATCCTGTTGACGTGAGTGCGTATACATGAGTGTATTTGCCCTCGCGTATTTGTGTCCGTAAATATGTACGTAAGTTTTAATTTTAATATCTATTTTTAGTAGGTTAGGTTAGGTTTGAATGTAAGTGGGCCATACCGGTCCTTCCACCGCGACCATAAGGTCTATTGTGGCTCACGCCTAATGGTCTATATTTCGCCCAACAAAGCCAGCCTGCTGCAGAGGTCGATAATTTTTGTGGGCGAAAGTTGATCAAGATCTTCTGGAGCAAGCTTTGTCTTGCCAAAGAGCAGGTATCTAGTCCTGTCCGCCGCCGGACAGGAACACAGTACGTGCTCTGCTGTCTCGTCACTCTTCATACATAGTCGGCACTTGGTCTCCTGACCGACTCCAATACGGTGCATGTGGTGCCGCAAGCGGCAGTGTCCTGTATACAGGCCGACTAGAGTCTGTTTAACTCTAGAAGTTTTTTAGCCCTTGACTCAGATAGGTCATTTATGAAGGCCGTAGAGTGAGCAAATCCTGTCAGATTTTGCCATTGCTGGCTTGTCATTCTTTTTGTTCAGGTCTTTAAGGTGAGTTTTGCTGTGCATGATGTTATCCCCAGCACTGGTTCTGGTCCGATAAAGTCCCTCTGGGCACCACTCCTGGCAAGCGCGTCGGCCGCGTTGCCATCATGGTCCGAGTGGCCCGGTATCCAGACCAGTGACACGTCATTACAGCTGCTCAGTTCGTTGAGGGCAGATTTACAACTCCATACCGTTTTTCATTGCAACGGTAGGAACCAAGAGCATTTATTGCAGCTTGGCTATCTGTATATATCTTTATCGATTTGTGTGTGCACTGGTTTCCTGTACTTTCCCTTGCACACATCTCGATGGCATACACTTCTGCCTGGTGTATGGTTGCGTACTTGCCGAGGCTAGTTGATAGTCTAGCATTGGTGCTGCCCCCATATGCGCCGGCTCCTACTCCCATATTGGTTTTGGAGCCGTCAGCATACCAGCAGAGATCAGCTCTCAATGGGGTCGTTTGATTTCGTTCCCAGTCCTCCCTTTCCGGGCGGACGGTCTTGAAAGACAGACCTCTACTGATCTTTGTAGGCATCAAGTCTGAGACCATTCCCAGAATCCCATGACCCTCAATGTCATCAATAAGTCAGGACCCTCCCAAACTGATTTCCTTCGGCATGCTGTCGGCCGTTTGTTTTAATCTGTACGTTGTCCAACTCGTCACCCTCTCCAGCCATATGTGAAGAGGTGGAATATTAAGGAGGATCTCCAGAGCGGCCGATGGTGCGGTGCTTATCGCTCCCGTTATCATCAGACAAGCTTGTCTCTGTAGATGAGCCAGTTTGGCCCTCGCGATACCACGAAGTGCCTTGGGCCACCAAACTATGGCTCCATATGTTATCATTGGTCTGATAACCACTACACAGAGCCAGTACATCTGTTGGGGGTTTATTCCCCAGTTATTTCCACAGATTCTACGGCATGTACACAGGGAAAGTTTAACCCTGCGGACTACATTCTCTATTTTTAGTAAACAGGCAGTTTATAGGGAGATAAAAGAAATAAATTAAAACAGCTTGTTAGATTAGCATTCATAAGACAGGTTCTGTCATTGTGAAAAGCAAGATGCATCTTTGTTCATCTTGAAGATTAACAGTGACTGAATGTGCCAGTTCTCAAAGTCAAAACTCTAATAACAAAAAAAGTATATTGACAACTTTTAAGTATTCTTTTTAATTGATACCGTCCAAACAAAACACTGAAATTGTTTTTGCTTGCTTTCTCATTATCAAGAACGAAACGAGATTAGTTATTAGTTTTAGTGAATTTACTTTAAAAATTTCACTAACGAGGAGATCTCGACTTTTGAACTTTGAAAAATTTTCTTTAAATGAGCGCGGACTGGTATCCATATCCAGGGTCAGTTTGAATTTTTATATGTTTATACCGGGTGCCCCATTATATTTTGACCCTTTGTAAACTTGTATAACTTTTAACTAATTGATTTCAAGAAATGTGGTTATCGTCAGTCTTCTTCTTATTTTTATAAGTTTGTTTCTGGGTATCTGTCTTTTTGTACTCACTTCCGCTTTAAACGGAAATGACAAAACATATTTATTTATTTATTTATTAAATCAATTACAACCCAACAGAAAAAAATCCGTAAAATAGGGTACTTAACTAATAGTTACAAAAGAAAATAGAAAGAGAATCAGTACACTAAACTACATAGAGGAAAACAGATGGATGCAAACTTGATTAGCAAACTTGCACATCTGATACATCGGCGATTTGAGCGTCATGTCCGTTCTGGCCGTGGGAAAACTAAAAAAGTTACTGTTCCTCGTCCACACAGTCGGCATTCTCAAATTAATCTGTGATACCAGCTCAGGCGAATCAATCCTATCCCATAACACTTTCTGTAGAAAACCAACCACAGAGCAAACCCTTCTGGCCTCCAGAGAAGACCCGTTAAATCTGTCAAGAAACTGCTGATACGGTGTGCCCCGCGATGGATAGACACCATCCAACCTGTAAGATATATGCTTGAGGTATATTTTCTGAACCCTTTCGATGGCATCTTTATAGCATTGGTATAAAGGGGACCAAACGTGACTAGCGTATTCAAGCCTAGCTCTCACCAATGTGTTATACAGTACTTTTATGCACTCGGTTCCACTGAAATCCCTACAGACTCTGATGACAAAACCTAGAGACCTCATAGCTTCTAATACTGATGCCTGAATATGAATGTCAAAACAAAGTTTTCGGTCAAAAACAACACCCAAATCTCTCCTGATATCACTCATATGCAAAACACGCCTCTGTAAAGTATAATTAAAATTGATATTGGTAACCCTCCTAGAATAGGTCACTGCAGTACATTTATTTATATTGAGTTCTAGCATATTTTTATGACACCAATTCTGAAGGGCAACCAAATCATCCTGCAACACAAGACAGTCCCTCAGTGAGTCCATCCGACGAAATTTTTTTAAGTCGTCAGCATACAGTAAACACTCAGAAGATATACGATCACAGAGGTCGTTAATGAAAATAATAAATAGTAGAGGACCCAGGTTCGAACCTTGTGGTACGCCTGACACAGGAGTATAGTGTTTGGATTTAATTTCCATATATTCTACATAATGTACACGGTTGGTCAAATATGAGCAGAAAAGTTGAACCAGATCCTCAGAGAAACCGATGGCTGACAACTTGGACAGTAGAACAAAATGATTAACTCTGTCCAATGCTTTGGATATATATATATATATATATATATATATATATATATATATATATATATATATATATATATATAACATCCGACTGTTTACCTGCGTCAATTGACTCGGCTATGTACTGAGTGAACAACAAGTTTGTCACAGTTGAGCGCCCAGCAACAAAACCATGCTGCTTGGTTGATATCCTGTTCTTTAAGTTATTGTATATGTGCCCAAAAAGCATAGACTCCAATACTTTTCAAAATATTGAAAGAATCGATATGGGCCTATGATTCTCAATCTTGGAACGACAATCCGACTTAAATATCGGAACCATTCTGGCTATCTTCCACACATCAGGATAGGTGTGTGTCTTCAAGATTTTGTTAAAAATCAAGCATAAGCGGTGACACAGCACTGCCGCACAATCCCTTGCTATAAATAAAGGGACTCCGTCAGGGCCAATTGTAAGTTTCGGCTTAACACGCTTTAGGGCTTTAAAAACATCATCCTCAGTTACTGATGTGAAATTTACATGTGAAGACGAGTAGGATTCGGCCATTGGCCCACGACCAGAGGGTGGAACATAAACAGAGTCAAAATGTGTGGTAAAACCGTCTGTGGTGTATCCAGTGGTATCCCATTTAAGGAAATAAGACTAGAAATCCTTGAAGATTTCCTTCTATTGTTTATATACGATCAAAATGAAGAAGGACTCGCTACGAGTTGTCTCTGTATTTTAGAAGTATAGTTCTTATGCGCTAACTCTGTTTCCCTTTTGACTTCTTTACGTATATTTTTGAAACATTCGAGATGATAAACTCAAGGAATGGGCAACTTTGTAATTTTAAATGGAACAGCCCTGTATATTTATCAACAGTTTAAAAGCCCAATCTTTTCCCGTTTTCAAAAATGTCATACTCGTTGCAGTTATTATATAGAGTAATGGTTTTACAAGCCTTTAAAATAAATATTGCGTTTTATCTGAAATCTACGAAAAAAAAAAGAATGGTTCGCAAAGTCGACTTTGGAATTTAAAAACAACAACACTTGAAAACGTCAAATTAGTTTAATGACAACATAGATACGTAAACTATTGTAAGAAGAATGTTTATTTTAAGTGAAAAAGCTAAGGGTGTTTTTTTATGCTGAAACTCAATCATTTACAACAACTCAAAGAAAAATTAGAATTATGTTTAACAAGGAACCTCCAACAAAAAATTCAATTAAAACATGTATACAAACTTTTGGAATTCGGATTGTATAGAGCCTAAAAAGTACTTCAAATGGTGAAAACAGACTTATAGGGCAACTGAAATTTTAGAAAAAAACAGAAAACGATCCTACGTTATCAACAAGAAAAATTTCATCTGCAACAGGTATTCCGAAAACTACTGTTCATACTGTTATGACAAAAGTAGTAAACTTGAATGCTTATAAAATTCAGACCTATCGAGAGTTAAAGGAAACTGATTTTCCTAAACGATTAGAGTTTTGTACAATAATTCGTACTTTACTTAGAAGATATATGCATTTTCTCGATAATCTAATTATGTCTGACGAAGCATCATTTCGCTTATGTGGTAAGGTAAATCAGCATTATAGTAGAATTTGGGCATCCGAAAATCCCAGAAATTTTGTTCAGTACGTCACGTCCTCCCAGAAAGTTACAGTTTGGTGTGCGGTATCAAAACAAAAATTATACGGTATCTTTTTTTTCAACCATTCTATTGTAAATGCTTGATCATATCTAGAAATGTTAAAAAAATGTCTTTTACCCTCAACTTTAACAGGATAATTTGTTGGAGATAGTGTATTTTTAGCAGGATGGTGCTACACCTCATTATGCTACAATAACCAGAGACTCACTTAATGCCACTTTTGGAAATCGTTGGATATGGGGAGGAGGTCCTATGGCTTGGCCACCTCGCTCCCCTGAACTCACAGTTCCAGATTTTTTCATATGAGCGTATGTGAAAGAGAGGTGTTACAGTCTGATCCCCCAAAACTTAGAGGAACTTAAAGAAAATATTAGAAATGTCTTTAACAATATCACTCCCGAACAATTAAGTTCAAGCTATGACAACTTTGTAAAACTTATAGATAAATGTAT